>JANAVB010006390.1:3472800-3772800 GCA_029216955.1 Iris pallida
AACTAGAACTCCCTCCTGGAAGCAGGGCCCTGGTTGGGGCAGGTATATCAGGACAGTACTGCATCCAGTGTGCAGCTGACCCACAGAATAGGCACAATCCTAGTCTCTTTCTACAGAAGTTCCATTTGTGTCCAGATTTCTTACAGTAGGCACAGATAGACTCTGGCTCAGCTGGCCTCTGCTGGACAGGAGACTGGGCTGGGTATGATGATATAGGCTGGATATATGGGTACTCCTTAAACTCTGGGTAGGACTGGGTACTTCTCCTCGCCCTCTTGGAGCTAGGCTCTCCTCCTGGAAGCACAGAGTCCCGCAGACGTAGCAACCTCTGGTATTGCTCCCTCATGGCCTCATCATGAACTCTCTGTGACTCCAACAACCTTTCTTGGAAATACCCAAACATCTGGGCTGCGTCAAGTAACAAACCTCCGGGTGGTACAGTATGGAGTACAAGGGGTAGGGAAAGGCTCTCGGTCTCAGGCAAATCCGCAGCTCCCTCCTGAACGACAGGAGATGAAGGAAGACTCTCCAGCGAGGCTACCACCATCTCCTCAATGGCAGGAGGTGCCACCACCCCCTGATCAGATAGAGGGATCACTACCTCCTGAACAATGGGAGGTGGAAGTACACTCTCAGTAGCTGCAGCTGCTCTCAGGCGAGGGGCTCGGGTCATGGGTGCCATACTGGAAAGGATAAAAACAACAATCATCAAGGCTGTAAGGCAGTCTACCATCCTATCTGAAAACTGGTAATTATCAAAAATAAAAATAAAAATTTTAAAGGGGTACTATTTAAAATCAAGATCAAAAGTTTAAGGAATCGAAAGTCAATAACATTGAAATCCAATCATGATATATATATATAGAGAGTGTGTTAGAGAGGGAAAAGCTAGCATTATGTAAGGGTTATGTGGTTTGTGTGAATTATACATGAAAGTGTATAAGAGGATTTGGGTCTCAACTATAGCTATCAAGTTACACTATTCATGGCATATTGGTTAAGCAGTCTACAAGGCACAAGCTATTTACTCATAACATGCATGGCTAACCATATATATAAGTATATCTATGTATAGAGAGGTAGAGATTTAATTATGCACCTACATACATTATAACATGTATACAGAACTATATATATATATATATATATATATATATATATATATATATATATATCTATATAGCTATATGAACATAACATAGAGATGAAGGATTAGGTTTTCATGGCAGTTGTGAACATTAGTGTAGAGTGTCAAGTGTTCATGGGTTAAAACTTGAAATGAAGGGTTCATCATTCAGCTTAGTTCAATATTACATATTAGATCTGAAATTGAACTACGCATTTGAAAGCAATGTAAAAATGTTAACAAGTATTCAGTTTTCAAAAATTTAGAGAAATTCGAACATCAAACCAACTCATTGTTTACCACAACCACAACCTAACATGTAAGAGTATGAAACCTAACATTATATACCTACACACAACAATGTACACGGCTCAAAACATTACATTAAAGAAAACTGCAATTTGACTAATCACTTAGAATCCAGGGTTAAAGGTTTAATATGTACACAGTCTCAGGTTTGACAAATTTAACACAAAACTCAACCAATTTTCTTTAAGACTTGAAACCCTGCATGTAACATACATGTACAGTAATGTAAACAACAACTAATAACATGAAATTTTAAATTTAATTTACGAAATTAATCTGGGAAACTGAGAACTAGTCACTGATACTGTCCTATATTAGAATTATTGGGATTTAAGAAATTAACATCAACATATTAATATGTATTTAGATAGGTGGGTAATCAAGTGTAGCATGCATACGTGTCAGGCAAGCATCTATGTCCACTATATTATATATTTTAAGGTAATACAAGAAATAATGGCAAGAAGAAGATAATGATAAAATATGTTCTGCTTATCTGTTTAAAAGAAGGAACCATTTTAAAACCAGAGTTATAATATCAAATCTAAGTTAAGGTCTAGCAAAAATCATCGATTCATTGTATTAGGAAAAAATTTATAGCAAGAAGTTACACAATGTTTATAGTAACAGCAAAAGTTACTCTTACTCCTATTCCTAAGTTATTTGATGATGGAGTACAATTTATAACAACAGAATGGTACGATAGAGATGATATGTTTAAAAACCTTCTCAAGATACAATCTGATAATCATATGCGTCTGTCCAAAATCATGTTGCCCAGAGTCTTCATCATGCTAGTGAGCAAGGCTACGATAATCACAGAGTCCTTGACTAAGGTACGTATCTCTAGGTTCATGGTATTTAAAACTTTCGTATTGCCGCAGGCGACGGCGAAACCTTAAATTCCCATACCCGAGAAATACATCCAAAATCTGACTACGTGTCCTCACTATGCCAACTAACACGACTATCGAAGATTCTAGATCCCATGATTTAGGTGACCTAGCCCATATGATTTTTTTTGAAGAAAAACAACCATAACAAAAGAACAACATGACAAAATTAATCAATCAGCAAGGAACAGATAGAATCGGATTTCAAGATAGTTATAAGAGACAATTACGGAAATAGAATAGAGAAGAACGGAACTTGCAGCAAGATCACTAATGGTCTGTGCATCCTCGATTGTCCTGACGATAGCTCGCCCTGCTGGTTTCCCCTGGTCTGCTGATGATGCTGCATGAACCGCTGCTGCTGAGAGAAATTAGAAATAACGGGAGAAAGTCTCTGTACAGACAGAGGTGCACCTCCTATGTAACAGAAACGCCAACCTGAGTCGACACAACAGAGCTGCGGTCTCGAGGCCCTGATGAACAGGACGAGAGGTGGCCAGCCTCTCGATAGTATCCTCCGAACCGAAACGATGAGATCGTGTCTTCATAACCATCATGAAGACAGATCAAAACAAGAAGCAATTTCTGAGAATGAAGCAAAAATTCAAAGGAGGACAGTTTATATTCAAGGGAAGTCATTAAACAATAATTTAGATAAAAGGAATCTGATTAAGAGTTTTCCTATTGTGATTGAGTACCCTAAAAAAATATTCTAATCCTACTGCAGGCTGTAGTGATACTCTAGTTCGAATACCACTACATAAACTCGACCTGCATGGGCCACCACTAAAAACGTGTCACGGCCCGCATCCTAGAGTAAGGGCACGAGACGTGGGTACGTCCAGCCTACGCCGCAGTGTCGGCGGTAGAACGCTGTCCTAGGTCACAACATCTAGCAATAATATACTAAGCAATTTATACTCCCCGAATAGGGGTGACATAGCAGAAAATAAACTCAAACACAACTAAGAAAGAAGAAGCACGATATGATATAGAACTCAAGGAAAATACAGATGATCGAATAGTCTAAGACAACATCTCAGCAGATATCCAGAGTACAAGGTCTCAGCTACTGAATATGAAAGAATATACAACCCAGATCTCAAGACAGAAATAAAGTCTAACTACTAGTCTCAAGACAACATAAGTAAGATAAGGCCTAACTAAGCTAGTCTAGGCAATAGGGGTAATGTCCTCAGCTAGAGCTGTCCCGTAGAAGGTATCCACACAGGCCTCCTCCTCGTCCTCTGTAATATTTTCAACAGGTCCAGTCAGGACAGGAGCGAGCACAATACATCTCAACAGTTCATAGCAGGTTAGAAAATATAATTATGCAGTAAAGTAAGATAGAGATACTGAAGGAAATACAGTATGTAAACAGAGAGAGAGCTGTAATAGAAATATCTACTATAAATAGAGACTAACAGTGGCTAGTGAGTCAGAGTACAATATAGACATGTAAATGGCATAGGATGATTCTGATGAAATACTATGGAATGATTCTGATGAGATACTACTTGGGTATTATTCACATGTCTACTTCTACTCCCCCGTACCCCCAATCAAGACATAAGGATCCAACCAGGTTATGTTATGATTCCATGCAAAGGCCCCCGAAAGGTGATACATGGATGTCCCATAAATGAGGATTCTAGAAAATCCAATAAATGGGATAAGGATTCAAGGAAGACTCTGTGAGCATGAAAGTACATGTCACAAGTGATCGATGAACCAATGAAGCATAGTGATACGCCATGTAAGTGAAACGTACAGAACATGAAGTACCCGATGCTCCCTGAAGGGATAACATCTCAAGAAGGGATCCATATAGTACTAATCCGTGTGACCAACGTGACAGTATCAAGTAAAGTAATTTAATGCAAGAAAATAATTCTAAGCAGGATATAAAATGATCAAAGAATGTACTCGCCTGTATCCTGAGTGTCTGAAGAATATCTACTGTCCGATGAGTGGTGTCTGTCTCCTATAGAACAGCACAAGTCACAACAAGTCTAAAATGATAACAAGATGCAATTTAATGCATTCTAAATGAATCTAGGTCAATCTAGGCCAAAGTCAACCCTTGGTCAACTCTGGTCAACCCTAGAAGTCAAACTAGGTCAGTGTCACGACCCGCACCCTAGAGTAAGGGTACGAGACGTGGGTACGTCCAGCCTACGCTGCAGTGTCGGCGGTAGAACGCTGTCCTAGGTCACAACATCTAACAGTTGAAGGTAATAACAGTTACATTCTCCGAATGGGGGTGACATAACAGAAATATATCTCAATCACAACTAAGGTAGAACATGATGAAGATAGATAGATAAAATGATAGATAATATCCAGAACAGAATAAACCACAGAGATACATCCAGAATTCTAAGTGTCTAAAATAAGTACATATCCCAAAGTATCTCAGAATCTATATATAGTGATCCATAAAAGTAAAGACATCCTAATCTAAGGGAGTGTCATCTACTGCTAGTGGATCCTGCTGCTGGTCCAAGTCCAGGCACTCATCTAATGTAGCACCGTAGTAGGTAGGGCAGAACGCCTCAGCCTCGTCCTCTGTAAAATTTTCAACAGGTCCAGTCAGGACAGGAGCGAGCACAGTACATCTCAACAAATCATAGCAGGTCAGGATATATAATCATGCTAGAGAGTAAAATACAAGATACTGAAAGAATAACATGATAAAAAGAGAGAGACTGTAAATAAATAGCTACAGTATATAGAGAACTAACAGTGCTAGTGATTCAGAGCACAAGATGGTTATGTAGACGGCACGATGTTGTACACGAGTAATCTACAGAGGTTGTACACGAGTAATCTAATGGATTGAATACATAACCACTTCTACTCCCCCGCCCCAATCAATACACAAGGATCTAGTTAAGTTATGTTATTGTACACGAAGGTCATGTGAATACATGATTATACACGATTTCACACGTTTCGTACACGAATGTCACAAATACAAGGAGTACACGATGTTCACGATAAAGTACACGAACACGAATACCCGATGTATCCGCTAAAGGGGATAACATCGCACAACAAGATCCATATAGTACTAATCCGTGTTTCCAACGTGTCAGCATCATGTAAAGTAATCTAAAGCAGGAAATATACTCCTAATGCAGGATATAAAATGATCAGAGAATGTACTCGCCTGTATCCTGTGAATCTGGAGAATATATACTGTCCGAGGAGTGGTGTCTGTCTCCTATAGAACAGTACAAGTCACTATGAGTCTATAATGATAATAAGATGCAAATCAATGCATTCTACATGAATCTAGGTCAATCTAGGCCAAAGTCAACTCTTGGTCAACTTTGGTCAACCCTAAAAGTCAAACTAGGTCAACTAGGTCAAACCTAAGTCAAACAAGTCTATACTAGTCTAACTAGTCCATTCTAGGTCTAACAAGACTAAACAAGTCTAATCTAGGCTCACTGGTCAAGCAGACACACACATAGGCCATAGACTATATCATACCTATGAGCCAAACCATAAATCACATGACCACATGACATTATCTATATCTAGAATAATACACAAATTGATATCTTTATATAATGTATTATAGAAATACACATGAGCATATAGGTTACCTATAAGGTATATCACACATACATTATATATATATACATCCCTACTAACATAATATGGTAACACACATAGCATAAGATACCTTAAATGAAACTCACATACTCATATACAAAGGAAAATAGAATGACATGTGTATGTGTGTGTGAGAAGACGTGAGAGTGTATGATATGGCATGTGTGTGTCTCATAGAGTGTGTGTACAAAATTTTAGGGTGTGAGTGATACATGTGTGTACATTAGAAAACAGTGAGATAATACCCAAACAATACACAACAGTTAGCCCATAAACAAAATCAGTCATGGCTTGGCAATAATCTGTGTATGGTACTAACTGCAATTCCATGAATGACAATTGGAATCACATCCCAGGAAAAATAGGAATTAACCA
This sequence comes from Iris pallida, assembly GCA_029216955.1. Taxonomy (NCBI): domain Eukaryota; kingdom Viridiplantae; phylum Streptophyta; class Magnoliopsida; order Asparagales; family Iridaceae; genus Iris; species Iris pallida. Next base: position 3,479,128 of record JANAVB010006390.1, read on the forward strand.
TACAACTCAGTTAAGTAAGAAGGGAAGGAAACCAATTTCTAGTTTATAGTTAACCAAACACCCACCCTGTTGGCAGTTTAACATGAAATCAAACCTCCATTCAATCAGTTAAGAATGAACTAACAATAGGAAATCTGGAAAAATAAGTAATTGAAGGTTATGAAATGGGTTGACAGTCACATGAATAGATTTCCAGGTTTTGTAAAGAATGTATGACAGTGCATAGGAAGGGAAATCAAATCAGTTATCAGTTTAAGGAAAAATTGGGAAATGTTACCACATTGAATGAACATTCATTAAAGTTTACTAATGAATGGTCTTAATCTCAGATTATGGGAGGAATCATGCTCAGTTATAGAAGAAATCAGAAGATAGAAACAATCTCAGTTTACATTAAGGAACACAAATCAGGTTAAAGAATGAATACTCAGTTCATTAGTTTTCGAAAACCAACACATCATCCAAAAATCCCATTCTCAATTCAAAAGCCCATATTCGAATTGCATTCTCAATTCAAAAGCCCATATTCGAATTGCAACATTCAATAATATGCATCAACAAGTATGTGAGAGTTAATTACAGTTGAAAAACATCATTTAAAATAGAGAATTAACAATTAGGGAAATTCTGAAGAATCCCAGTATCAGACATGTATCAGCTATTATGAACTTTAACCCATTTCGAATAACATTACCACATCAATACCTAAACTAACCATGTAAACAAATTTAACAGAGATTACTAAACATATTAGGATCTAATTTATCAATTAATAACATGATTTAAAGCATTAAAACGAAATAAAAATAAGAACACAATAGTGCACAACTCAACACACTGCACACGCACAGTGTACGCATGGTACACACGTGACACTATGTTCGACACGACACGAGGGGTCGTACCACTTAGGGAACCCCGTGTCAATCACGAGTACGACACGTGTGTCAAGTTTCGTGTGTCGAAGTGGCGTGTGCACAGAGCAAACAGCCCCGAACAGCAGGACAAGCACCCTGCCCGCGCGCGCGCACGTGCAACCGCGTGTCCGCGTGTCTGTGGCGACTCGACATGACACTAAAACATGCTCTATACACTAGAAACACATAAGAGAGAGCAAAACCTAATTTTTTATTCAAATACATTTCAGAAAATGGATCGAAATGCCCTTTGGGGCATTTCATCAAACACATATGCACATGGACTGATACTTGTCCGATACGGACACGTATTGAACTCGAAACCTAGGGTTAGCTAGTCCTACAGCTAGGGTAGGCCTAGGGCATCCTAGAAATGCAATAAAACAGCAATTACATGGAGTAAATTAGAATATTACCTAGGGATTTGAAATACAACAAAAAGCCCCAAATGAGAGGATCCTCAAACCACCAAAACTCCTTCAAATTGTTTTCTCCTTGAAATTACTCAATACCAACAGCAAGAACAATAAATTTAGGTCCTATTGCAATTGGTTTGGGGGAAAAATAAATTAAAATGGATTTTCTAGGATTTAAAGAAGATGGAGACTCACCTCTTTCCAAACTAGCAAATAATTTCTAAAGGAGGCTAGCCCTAATTTCTATGAGGGGATTAAATAGGTGGGAATGACCTATGGTGGCCGGCCATGGGCTGGAATGGGCTAGGTTTTGGGTTCCAATAGTGATCTATGGGCTTCCGTGGGCCAAAATCACTAATCATGACTTGTGAAATCACAAGCCATTTTCTATTCCAATAAATTCCTAATTTCCCCAAAATAATTCTAATGGATTTGATGTCACTAACTTAGGTCAAGCTAGGGTTTCTTAACCTAACCAAATAGTCATGACCTAGGTTAGCCTCTAGGATAGTCTCCTAAGTCAACACTAGTCAAAGTCAAAACTAGCACTAAATCAGAAATACTAAAAATCACTTAAAAATTCTAATAAATATAATTAATACTAATAATCCAAATTAATTCCAAAATTTTAAAAATGACCAAAATACCCTCAAGCTAAAAAAGTGGTAGTGACAAATCTACCCCCCTTAAAATAATTTCGCCCTTGAAATTAAAGGCGAAACTAACTGCTGAGAAGGATAGAAAAGTATACCTCAAGGTCCAAAAAGATAGGGGTACCGCTCGCACATCTCATCCTCCCGCTCCCAGGTAGACTCTCCTGAAGAATGATGCCTCCATACGACGCGTACCAAGGGTATCACCTGGTTCCTCAGTACCTTCTTCCAGCGATCCAGAATCTCTACAGGCTGCTCTGGATAACTGAGAGTAGGTCCAACCTCAATCTCCGAATGATCGAGCACATGGCTAGGATCAGCCACGTACCATCTCAACTGTGATATGTGGAATACGTTGTGAACTCCCACTAGTGCAGGTGGCAAGTCTAGCCTGTATGCCACGTCACCGACTCTCCCGCTGATAACGAAAGGGCCGATGAAGCGAGAGCTAAGCTTCCTACCTCCACCGAAACGTATCGTACCACGAGTCGGAGATATCCGCAGAAAAACCATGTCTCCAACCTAATGACAAGCAAGGTCTCAAGTTACTAAAAATCAAACATGATCAATCAAACAAAACAAAATACAACCTACTTCTAATCCTATCTTTAAATCTGTACCTCAAACTCCAACGGCCTCCGGTGGCTATCGGTCCAGTGCCGATGTCTATCCTGTGCCACGCGAAGTCTGTCCCTGATGAGCTTCACCTTCTCGGCTGCATCAACAACCATCTCTGGTCCCAGTAAAGCTCGCTCTCCAACATCATCCCAAGATAAGGGTGTACGAAACGTACGCCCGTACAGAGCCTCAAACGTTGACATCTTAATGCTGGCCTGATAACTGTTATTTTAAGCAAACTCTACCAAATATAGATGATCCTTCCAGGAACCTCCAAAATCCAGGACGCACGTCTGCAGCATGTCCTCAAGGGTCTGAATAGTCCTCTCTAACTGTCCGTCCGTCTGGGGGTGGTATGCAGTACTAAACTTGAGCTGAGTGCCCAAACTAGTCTGCAGACTCCTCCAAAAATGGAAAGTAAAGGGACTATCCCGATCTGAGATAATGCTGACGGAACTCCGTCAATCCTGACTATTTGCCTTATATACAACTCCGCAAGCCTCTCTGTAGACGTACCCACCTTAAATGGCAAGAAGTGGGCCGATTTGGTCAACCTGCCAACGATGACCCAAATTGCGTCTTTTCCTCCTGGTGTACGCGGCAACCCAGATACAAAATCTATGGTGATATGTTCCCACTTCCACTCTGGAATGGGCAACGGCTGCAATAATCCTCCGGGCCTCTGCCTCTCTGCCTTGACCTGCTGACAGACCAAGCATTTAGCTACGAAGCGAGCTGCCTCCCGCTTCATTCCGTACCACCAGACATGCTCTCGTAGATCCTTGTACATCTTATTGGCACCAGGATGTATAGAGTACTGCGATCTGTGAGCCTCCTACATGATCTGCTCTCTGAGCTCCCCGCTAGGCACACATAACCGGAAACCGTGCCTCAGGGCACCATCCTCTGCAAGTAAAAACTCGCCATCCACCAACCCTGCACGAACCTGCTCTCGGATACACCGCAGAGCCACATCCTCGAACTGCATCGCCTTGACCCTCTCCATCAAGTCCGACTGTATCTGAAGGCCCCATAACTGCATCTGCACTCCGAGCACGATCACCTCAATCCCAAGACTCTCCAAGTCTGCAAGCAAGTGCCGATCCATAGTCAAACACATGGCTGTCGGATACCTACTCAAGGCATCGGCAACCACGTTGGCCTTCCCTGGGTGATACTGAAGTGAGATGTCAAAGTCCTTCATCAATTCTAGCCATCTGTGCTGCCTCATGTTGAGCTCTTTCTGTGTAAACACATACTTCAAGCTCTTGTGATCTGTGAAAATCTCCACCCTCTCACCATACAGATAGTGCTTCCATAACTTCAAAGCAAAAATCACCACTGCCAGCTCCAGGTCATGGGTAGGGTAGTTCTTCTCATGGGGACGTAATTGCCTGGAAGCATAGGCAATCACCTTTCCATGCTGCTGTAAGACACAACCCAGCCCCTTCCCTGAAGCATCACTATAAATAGTGAATCCACCCGATCCTGAAGGCAATGTCAGAATCGGAGCTGTCGTAAGCCGCTTCTTCAACTCATCAAAAGCTGCCTGACACTCCTCTGACCAAACAAACTCAGTATTCTTCCGGGTCAGCCGTGTCAACGGCTCTGCAACCAGGGAGAAATCCTACACAAATCTCCTATAATATCCTGCCAGCCCCAGGAAACTCCTGATCTCTGCCACTGAAGTCGGCGCTGCCCAAGCCTCAACTGCTGTGATCTTCTTCGGGTCGACTGAGATACCATCTCCAGTCACCACATGACCCAAGAAGTCAACTCTGTCTAGGAAGAACTCGCACTTCGAGAGCTTGCCGTACAATTTCTCCCTCCTGAGTGTCTCCAGTACCACTCTCAAGTGCTCCTCATGCTCCTCCTCTGTCTTGGAATACACCAGGATATCATCAATGAATACCACCACGAACTTGTCCAAGTACTGGTGGAACACCTTGTTCGTAAGGTTCATAAACACTGTTGGTGCATTGGTCAGCCCAAACGGTATAACCAAAAACTCAAACTGCCCGTACCGCGTCCTGAAAGCGGTCTTGGGAATATCCTCCCTCTTCACCTTCACCTGGTGATAACCTGACCTCAAATCAATCTTGGAGAACACCCGAGCTCCGCTTAACTGATCAAAGAGATCATCGATCCGCGGCAGTGGATATCTGTTCTTAATCGTCAGGTTGTTAAGTGCCCTGTAGTCGATACACATCCGTACCGACCCATCCTTCTTGGGTATGAAAAGTACCGGTGCACCCCAAGGTGAAGAACTCGATCGGATGAACCCCTTGTCCTGCAGCTCATCCACCTGCTTCTTCAGCTCCACAATTTACTGTTGTTCACTCGATAGACATGCTGAGATATCGTTTCCGTGCCGGCAACCAAGTCTATCGAGAACTCTACATCCCTGTCCGGTGGAAGCCCTGGCAACTCCTCTGGAAATACGTCCATAAACTCTGCGATCAAGGGATGCGGAGCCATCTGCTCCTCAACTGAAGCTCCACAGATGACTTCGCCGTCCTCCTCTGCCTGCCGTCGGGTGTACTCAAACTCTGGCTCTCCTGGCGCCCCAAACAAAACTCTACCCCCTCGGCAATCAATGCGGGCGTGGTGTCTACTCAGCCAGTCCATACCTAATACAATATCGTAGTTCGGTAGTGGCATGACGAGTAAACTCACTCCCAACTCTCGGCCTCCCAATATGACGCTCCACCCTCTGCAAACATCACTCACGAGGATGACCCCACCCCCGATCATGATCTTGCAGGTCCTAGGCAATGGTTCAGAAACCAGACTGTGTCTAATAACATACGATACTGACACAAAGCTGTGGGAAGCCCCGGAATCAAAGAGTGCAAATGTTGGAAGGGTGTCGAGAAGAACCGAATATGCTATCAGCTCTCCGATGGCCTCTGCATCCTCAGCTGCCATGGCGAATGCTCGCCCCTCTGTCCACCTCGTGCCTGCTGCTGGTGCTGCTGGAACGTCTGCTGCTGGGTCTGCAGGACTGGTCCCCTCGGCTGACCTGTTGGAGCCTTGGCTACCCCAGCTCCTCCTGGTATCGGACGCATCGACGCCACTAGACAATCTCGCATCTGCTGATCTGCTGATCCACACATCAAGCATCTGCCAAGTCTCTTCCTACACTCCTCCCACTTGTGCCCAGGCTTCTTGCAAAAAGTACAACTAATAGCCTGCTGCCTGGGTACCTGCTGCCCTCTCTGCTGCTGGTGCTGCACCTGCTGAAAAGGTGTACGGCCCTGATGCTGATACTGCTGAACTGGTCTCTGCTGCTGAAAGTGCTGCTAGATGTGGGACCTCTTGGCCTGTCCCTGACTGCTGCTGCCACCCTGAAAGTCGTGACCCCTCTTCTGCTTCAGCCCTAGGTCGTCTTTCGCCGCCATAGCCCCAGAAAATATCTCAGCAAATGTAGTGTTCCGGTCGCTCTTAGTCAGCGACCGAACCTCTCTAATCAAGCCCCGGCGAAACTTTCTCGCCTTCGTCTTCTCTGTCAAGTCATCTATGAAACGGGCCAGTCTACAAAACTCTGCAGCATACTCAGCAACCGTCTGGTTCCCCTGAACAAGACCCTCGAACTGTGCCTCGATACCTCCCAAGGCCACATCAGGAAAGAACTGCTCCTTAAACAGCTCCTTGAACTGCTCCCAAGTCTGGCCCTCAACTCCTACCCTAGGATCTGTCTGATACCATGCACGGGCCAAGTCCTGCATCTGGCTGCCCGCCGCCTCGATCTGGAGTTGAGTTGGTATCTCTGCCAGCCTGAATATCTCCTCAATATGCTCTATCCAGTCGTCGGCATAGTGGATGCCCTCTGTGCCGAAGAACTCCCGAGGGTGCATCTTCTGGAAGTCCTGAATGTCCTTCTCACTCCGACAGGGCTGCTTCTGGGTCCCCTGAGCAGTAATCATCTCAACTGTGGTGCGAACCAGCTGGTGTGCCTCATCGGTCCCCTGACGGAAATCTGCAGTCTGCCTCGTTTGCTGCTGCTGGTGGGACGCAAGATTCCTCTCCACGAAGGAGAAGAGATGTGCAGCATCTACCATCCCCGTAGGCAGAGGCGGCTGTGGTGGAAGGATCTCAGGAATCACAACGCTCGGCCTCCTGACTGGCGGAGGTGCTCCTCCAAAAGTGGCAGAAACACCGACTCTTGAGGGCTGCACTGGCCCTGTGGCACCGGGAGCTGGCTGCTGCTGAGGTCGAGAGGTGCTAGACCCCTCTCCAGCGTCTCCCAGTACAGGGCGATACGATCGCGTCTCAACCATCCTAGAGACACAGATCAAACAAGAAACAATTACTGAGAATGAATCGAAATATCAAGGGAGGACAGTTTAAAATTTTCTAAGGAAGACAATAAGCAGCAAAAGTAGATATACGGAATCTGATAAGGAATTTTTCCTAGCGTGATTGAGTACCTTCAAAAAATATACTAATTCCAACTGCAGACTGTAGCGATATTCTAGTTCGAATACCACTACACTTCCAATATAGGACCTGCATGGGCCACCACTAAAAACGTATCACGACCCGCACCCTAGAGTAAGGGCACGAGACGTGGGTACGTCCAACCTACGCCGTAGTATCGGCAGTAGAACGCTGTCCTAGGTCACAACATCTAACAGTTGAAGGTAATAACAGTTACACTCCCCGAATGGGGGTGACATAACAGAAATATATCTCAATCACAACTAAGGTAGAACAGGATGAAGATAGATAGATAAAATGATAGACAATATCCAGAACAGAATAAACCACAGAGATACATCCAGAATTCTAAGTGTCTAAAATAAGTACATATCCCAAAGTATCTCAGAATCTATATACAGTGATCCATAAAAGTAAAGACATCCTAATCTAAGGGAGTGTCATCTACTGCTAGTGGATCCTGCTGCTGGTCCAAGTCCAGGCACTCATCTAATGTAGCACCGTAGTAGGTAGGGCAGAACGCCTCTGCCTCGTCCTCTGTAAAAATTTTAACAGGTCCAGTCAGGACAGGAGCGAGCACAGTACATCTCAACAAATCATAGCAGGTCTGGATATATAATCATGCTAGAGAGTAAAATACAAGATACTGAAAGAATAACATGATAAAAAGAGAGAGACTGTAAATAAATAGCTACAGTATATAGAGAACTAACAGTGCTAGTGATTCAGAGCACAAGATGGTTATGTAGACGGCACGATGTTGTACACGAGTAATCTACAGAGGTTGTACACGAGTAATCTACTGGATTGAATACATAACCACTTCTACTCCCCCGCCCCAATCAATACACAAGGATCTAGTTAAGTTATGTTATTGTACACGAAGGTCATGTGAATACATGATTATACACGATTTCACACGTTTCGTACACGAATGTCACAAATACAAGGAGTACACGATGTTCACGATAAAGTACACGAACACGAATACCCGATGTACCGCTAAGGGGGATAACATCGCACAACAAGATCCATATAGTACTAATCCGTGTTTCCAACGTGTCAGCATCATGTAAAGTAATCTAAAACAGGAAATATACTCCTAATGCAGGATATGAAATGATCATAGAATGTACTCGCCTGTATCCTGTGAATCTGGAGAATATATACTGTCCGAGGAGTGGTGTCTGTCTCCTATAGAACAGTACAAGTCACTATGAGTCTATAATGATAATAAGATGCAAATCAATGCATTCTACATGAATCTAGGTCAATCTAGGCCAAAGTCAACTCTTGGTCAACTCTGGTCAACCCTAAAAGTCAAACTAGGTCAACTAGGTCAAACCTAAGTCAAACAAGTCTATACTAGTCTAACTAGTCCATTCTAGGTCTAACAAGACTAAACAAGTCTAATCTAGGCTCACTGGTCAAGCAGACACACACATAGGCCATAGGCTATATCATGCCTATGAGCCAAACCATAAATCACATGACCACATGACATTATCTATATCTAGAATAATACACAAATTGATATCTTTATATAATGTATTATAGAAATACACATGAGCATATAGGTTACCTATAAGGTATATCACACATACATTATATATATATATATCCCTATTAACATAATATGGTAACACACATAGCATAAGATACCTTAAATGAAACTCACATACTCATATACAAAGGAAAATAGGGAATGACATGTGTATGTGTGTGTGAGAAGACATGAGAGTGTATGATATGGCATGTGTGTGTCTCATAGAGTATGTGTACAGAATTTTAGGGTGTGAGTGATACATGTGTGTACATTAGAAAACAGTGAGATAATACCCAAACAATACACAACAGTTAGCCCATAAACAAAATCAGTCATGGCTTGGTAATAATCTGTGTATGGTGCTAACTGCAATTCCATGAATGACAATTGGAATCACATCCCAGGAAAAATAGGAATTAACCATACAACTCAGTTAAGTAAGAAGGGAAGGAAACCAATTTCTAGTTTATAGTTAACCAAACACCCACCCTGTTGGCAGTTTAACATGAAATCAAACCTTCATTCAATCGGTTAAGAATGAACTAACAATAGAAAATCTGGAAAAATAAGTAATTAAAGGTTATGAAATGGGTTGACAGTCACATGAATAGATTTCCAGGTTTTGTAAAGAATGTATGACAGTGCATAGGAAGGAAAATCAAATCAGTTATCAGTTTAAGGAAAAACTGGGAAATGTTATCACATTGAATGAAAATTCATTAAAGTTTACTAATGAATGGTCTTAATCTCAGATTATGGGAGGAATCATGCTCAGTTATAGAAGAAATCAGAAGATAGAAACAATCTCAGTTTACATTAAGGAACACAAATCAGGTTAAAGAATGAATACTCAGTTTATTAGTTTTCGAAAACCAACACATCATCCAAAAATCCCATTCTCAATTCAAAAGCCCATATTCGAATTGCAATATTCAATAATATGCATCAACAAATATGTGAGAGTAAATTACAGTTGAAAAACATCATTTAAAACAGGGAATTAACAATTAGGGAAATTCTGAAGAATCCCAGTATCAGACATGTATCAGCTATTATGAACTTTAACCCATTTCGAATAACATTACCACATCAATACCTAAACTAACCATGTAAATGAATTTAACAGAGATTACTAAACATATTAGGATCTAATTTATCAATTAATAACATGATTTAAAGCATTAAAATGAAATAAAAACAAGAACACAACAGTGCACAACTCAACACACTGTACACGCACAGTGCACGCATGGTGCACGCGTGATACTGTGTCCGACACGACACGAGGGGTCATACCACTTGGGGAACCCCGTGTCAGTCATGAGTACGACACGTGTGTCGAGTTTCGTGTGTCGAAGTAGCGTGTGCACAGAGCAAACAGCCCCGAGCAGCAGGGCAAGAACCCTGCCCGCGTGCGCGCACGTGCAACCGCGTATCCGCGTGTCTGTGGCGACTCGACACGACACTAAAACATGCTCAGTACACTAGAAACACATAAGCGAGAGCAAAACCTAATTTTCTATTCAAATACATTTCAGAAAATGGATCGAAATGTCCTTTGGGGCATTTCATCAAACACATATGCACATGGACTGATACGTGTCCGATACGGACACGTATCGAACTCGAAACCTAGGGTTAGCTAGTCCTACAGCTAGGGTAGGCCTAGGGCATCCTAGAAATGCAATAAAACAGCAATTACATGGAGTAGATTAGAATATTACCTAGGGATTTGAAATACAACAAAATGTCCCAAATGAGAGGATCCTCAAACCACCAAAACTCCTTCAAATTGTTTCCTCCCTGAAATTACTCAATACCAACGGCAAGAACAATAAATTTAGGTCCTATTGCAATTGGTTTGGGGGAAAAATGAATTAAAATAGATTTTCTATGATTTAAAGAAGATGGAGACTCACCTCTTTCCAAACTAGCAAATAATTTCTAAAGGAGACTAACCCTAATTTCTAGGAGGGGATTAAATAGGTGGGAATGACCTATGGTGGCCGGCCATGGGCTGGAATGGGCTAGGTTTTGGGTTCCAATAGTGATCTATGGGCTTCCATGGGCCAAAATCACTAATCATGACTTGTGAAATTACAAGCCATTTTCTATTCCAATAAATTCCTAATTTCCCCAAAATAATTCTAATGGATTTGATGTCACTAACTTAGGTCAAGCTAGGGTTTCTTAACCTAACCAAATAGTCATGACCTAGGTTAGCCTCTAGGACAGTCTCCTAAGTCAACACTAGTCAAAGTCAAAACTAACACCAAATCAGAAATACTAAAAATCACTTAAAAATTCTAATAAATATAATTAATACTAATAATTCCAAATTAATTCCAAAATTTTAAAAATGACCAAAATACCCTCAAGCTAGAAAAGTGGTAGTGAAAGTCAACTACGGTCAAACTAGGTCCAACAAGTCTAAACTAGGTCAAACAAGCCTATACTAGCCTAACTAGTCTATTCTAGGTCTAACAAGACTACACAAGTCTAACTAGACTCTATACTGGCACACAGATACACCCATAGGCTAAGAGCCATAGGTATACACCCATAGGCTTTGTTACCTATAGTCCACACCACATATTCACACAACACATGTCAATATATATATATATATATATATATATATATATATATATATATATATATATATATATATATATATATATATATATATATATATATATATATATATATATATAATTTAACACACATATTGATATATTATAATATAACATAGAAATACTCATTAGCATATAGGTTACCTATGATATATCACACATACATGTATATCTAACATATATAATAGTAGGCACACACATTGACATATTATATATGATACCTATATATATATATATATATATATATATATATATATATATATATATATATATATATATATATATATATATATATATATATACATATGTGTAGAGAAAAGGGAGGACACATGTGCTCATGTGTCATGTGTGTGCAAGAGGGCATGTGTGTTCAAATGTGTGTGTGTGTGTCATGAGAGACATAGCATGATAACCTCTGTGTGTGTGTGTGTTAAGTGAGACATGATAGTTTTAAGGCAGTGTGTAAATGAGTGTTAGGGTGTGAGTGTCATGAGAGAACCCTGAAATCAGTGAAACAGTGAGCAATACATCCTGTGTATAATGAAGACAGTGGCAAGTGGTACAATATCAGTGGCATGTGTCAATGGGAAAATCGGTGAGTACCTGTGCTTGGGGTACATGTGTGATAAAATCTGAAAACAATATATGGCAGCTGTGTGAATGAAAACATGGCATGAGGGTGTGTAGGAATCCTGAAATCAGTGAAGTCTAACTATAACCATGCAAAAACTGGAAATGTAGTTGACAGATACCCTCGAATTTAAATCAATTATCTCATACCCAACCCCACATGACAGTTAATCATGAACAAATCAGTAAGGGGAGAATTAATAATCAAATAAGGAAGGAAATCAATACAAACAGTGGCAGCAATGGGGATAACCTGGGTGTCTACAGGAAATAGAAATTGAACCTGTGTGTGTGAAGTAACTGGAATCATTGTGAGGCAACAGTTTTCATGAATTAAAATCAGTGATATAAGATTGGGTTATTCTCAGGAAATAGGAAATCAGTCCAGGTATAGGAAATGGAAATAATGACATGAAAACATAATTAAATCACTCATTCAAATCAGTAGGAAAGAACCCAATCCAAAGCAGTCAACAGTGTGCGAAGTTAACAATGTGAAAACTTATCAATTCTTAGTTCATTATAGTTAAGGAAAAGGAATCAGTTCATGATTAAGGAAAATATACAGTCGACAGGAAACCTATTCCACAGTTCATAGTTTTCGAATCCCACACATTGCCAAAACCCTTTTACAAACAAACTAATTTCGAATGTAAACCTTAAGCTAAACATAAATAACAGTTATGTGGAAACATTTGACAATAAAAACATCTATTTGAATAGGATAAAATGTTCAGGAACTTGAAAACAGTGTATAAGTTAACCTGTCAACCCCTATGTCAAAATCCATTTACAAACCCAAAAGTCCATTGAATTGAAATACTTCACTAACATGGACTAACAAACATGTGAGGGTAATTATCAGGAGAAATCATCAATAAAACAGGAATCTACATGTTTAAGAATACTGAAATAAAGTATCAGTAATCCTGGTATTAGTCGAATGGCTTAATCCCCAATTCGAATCCAAAACTCATAACAACCTATTCTAATCATGAAAACTAATTTAACAGAGAATATACATCATATTTAGGATTTGTTGAACAATTAAAACACAATTTAAATCATTTAAAACTGAAATTAAACATAGAAACAAAACGCACACTGATACGCACAGCGCACACACAGTGCACGCGCAATATCGTGTCCGACACGACACAAGGGCTTGTGACACTTGAAACACGTGGTGTCAGTGGTCGCCCCTTGGTGTGTGTCAAAATTCACGTGTCGAAGTGTCGTGTCCTGCGCGCAAAAGTCCCCGAGTAGCAGGGCAGCTACAGTGCCCGCGCGCGCGCGTGCGACCGCGTGTCCGTGTGTCCGTACGACTCAACACGACACTAAAACATGCTCAGAGCAAAGGAAATCCATAAGCAAGGTTAAAACCCCAATTCCTATTCAAATACATTTCGGAAAATAGATCGAAATGCCCTTTGGGGCATTCTACCAAACACCTATACACATAGACTGATACGTGTCCGATACAGACACGTATCGGACACGAAATTTAGGGTTTGCTAGTCCTATAGCTAGGGTAGGCCTAGGGCTTCCTAGATATGAAATAAAACAGCAATTTCATGGAGTAGAACTGAAATTACCTATAGGTTGCAAATCCTCCAAAAAAAATCCAAAAATAGGTGTTCCTCTTGATGGCCAAACTTCCCCAAATTGTCCAAACTCTGAAATATTCTTCCATAAACAGTAAGAACAGATGGATTAGAACCTATTGCAACTTGTTTAGGTGGAAAAGGAATTAAATATGAATTTCTAGGATTTAATGAAGATGGAGACTCACCTCTTCTCAAACTTGGGAAATTCCTAATGGAGGCTAGACCTAATTTCTAGGAGGGATTAAATAGAGTGGGAATGACTAGGTGGTCGGCCATGGGCTGGAATGGGCTAGGGTTAGGTTGCACTAGTGTTGGGTTGGGCCTTCAAGGCTAAGTCACAAGTCATGACTTGTGAAACCACAAGCCATTTTCTATTCAAATAAATTCCTAATTTTCCCAGAATAATTCTAATGGGTTTGATTCCACTAACTTAGGTCAAGCTAGGATTTCATAACCTAACCAAGTAGTCATGACCTAGGTTAGTCTCTAGGACAGTCTCCTAAGTCAACACTAGTCAAAGTCAACTATAGCACTAAATCAATATATTAAAAATCACCAAAAAATCATAATATGAAATAAATATCAATAAATAATAATTATAATTACAAAATTTTAAAATTACCCTCATTTGGAAAACTGGGTGTTACACGCTCGGTGCCATTCGACAGTGGCGCTATCCGATCAAATCATCCAGAAGTAGTTAGATGACGTGGCGTGCATGCCACTAATCTCGAAGAACGTGTACGTGAAACTGCCCACGACCAAGCACATCTCCATCACATAATTCCACGCATCCAAGCAATTAAACCACCAATCGTTCGCACGACTGGATGAATGGTGTGCCAAATGTAGTGTGCGCCAATCAGGATAACTACTTAACAGTTATCTCTAAACTCTATAAATAGAGTTCCAAATCACTTTCAAAGCATCACTAATGATCATAATCTTTTGAGCACTTGCTGCAGCACTCTCCAAAGGCTTTCTTCTTCAACATCGCATCGTCTAAGGGATAAAGTGATCGTCTTCTGATCAGATTCCTATAGTTGTACTTCTCCAGAAATCAACTTGTACTCTTGTACACACTCTTCTCAATTTGTAATCAAACAAATTTTGTTTTTGCAAACAGGGGTCGACGAACCCAGAAAATTCAATAAAGGGTTGCTTTGACTCTATTTATATTTGATAAATTACAAATATATTATTTTGGACACTATTTTACAAACTGTATGCTTTTTAAAAAAATTGCATCTTAGCGACGTTCAACAATGACCTATGACATTCAGCGACGCAGCCTTGCATCGCTACCTTCTATCAGGACATCGTTATTCTGTTGCTAAATGTCGCTAACAAGATGACATGACAAATTTTGCCATGTCAGCATTATTGTAGCAAAATATCGCTCGTTCGGTCGCTAATTTGGTGACATTTAGCAACAAAGTGTGGCATCGCTGATTTAGCGATGTCATGCCGCTATGTCGCCAATTTTAAAATAATTTGCGACGTATTCTCATCGTTAGAAGACATTGTTGTAGTGACTAATAGCAACATTTTTTTGGTAGTGACCATGTAATACGCGAGAACACATATATGTCGCTAAAGATATTTAGCGACGTGTATCACTACAAGAAAAATGACTTTGGTGACGGTTTTTTCCCGTCACCAAAGGTTTTAGTTGACGGTTTTCCTTCCGTCAGCTAGGCCAGTGTCAGCAAAAGTCCTCACTTTAGTTGACGGTTGCCGGAGTGACTTTAGTTGACGGGTTTTAGCCATCAACTAAACCCAATTTTTTGACTGTCAATATAGGTGCATACTTTTCCTGACTGTGGCCTAGCTGACAGTTAATGACCGTCAACATAGGTTATTTTTGTTAACATTTTTTAGCCATCAAGATACTCTGTTTATCAATTCTCATTTACGTTGCCGGTTGTCACGCCCCGCTCCCGTAGGAGCGATCGTCCTCGCTAAGGCGTGATGCCGCACGAGCCTAGATTGCGCTCGTGCAAGGCGGGTTCCATAACGGCCGATTACCGCGGCTGCGACGGGGTCGTCGCACAGAAGTCCCGTGCAGAGACATTGATTAGCAGCGGAATTAGAACCAAACACATGAACACAAGTCATTCAAAAGAATCTCTTTATTGATATTGAATACAAGATTACATTTGTGGGCGCAAGGCCAAATTACAATGTCTCTCGTGCTCACTTTTCTCTCATTTACAAGTCACTCTGCTCTCTCTCATCTCTCGATACAATACTTGAATCCAGCGGAAGCTTCGGAAGGCGATGTCCATACATTATGTCCTGTATAAGTCTTCAGATCACGTAGCCGTACGCTTCGACTCGCCAAGGAATTTCGTGCCTCGACGCATCCAAGCGAGCTCCGTACCACGAGCTTCTACCTGTGTTCTATTCTTGCCTTAGGATCAGTTTTAGGACCGGCGCCTTAGCGCAACTTGTGTATCGAAACCATCTCGTGCTTGCAATGTCAACGTTAACTCATACTTGTCACTAGACCACTCCTCGTGTCAACAACGTTAACCTATCAAGTCGTGTTTGCCTTACGGCCATAATCAGAGATGCAACTACACGAAGGACTCCATTTCCTTGCCTCTAGACCTTTCTCGTGCTTGCATTGTCGACGCACCGACTTATACTTATCTTTCGTGCCAAACTCTGGGACGTAACGACTCGGTCGCGCCATACTCGATTCGTGCTTCAATATTACCGAGGCAGTGCCTCCTCGCTTAGTCTCGCCTACACTTGTATTGTGACAACGCGATCGTGTCTCATATCTCGAGGCCGTGCCCAATAACTCAACGTAACTTCACACAACTCGCCCTACGGCCCTTTTTGACTTAACTCGCAACAGCTCATGCCTAACTCATACAAACTCTATGCCAACAACTTAACACTCGACGCCACATCTCGTGCCTAAGCACACCGCTTTCGTATAGCCAAATCTTAGGCCCAAACATTGTGTCTTCTAACTGCATACACATTCAACCCAATCCAAGGGCACACACGCGGATTGCCGCCCGTGCCGACACATCTATATGAAAGGTCACTGGCATTAACTAGCCATCGTGGACATAGCCTGGTAATACGGGACCCTTGCAACGCAAGTAGCGAGCCCCGATGCAAGTCCCCGTCTTACCGATTGCCTATTACCCAGCTCGGCTATAACCTGTTTCTTCCTAGGCCGAGTCGGTCCCGTGGCCCCGGGTTGCCGCTCGAAGAAATCATCGCCCTTGTCGACAAGTTGTCCATGACCACGCGCCTATGCTAACTTCTAGACTTAACGTAATGCATGGTCTCATCATCATTATTTAGCTACTTTGCTTTACTCTTTCCACCTTTTTCATACTTCCTTCGCAGAGCCCAAACCAGGGTTGCCTCGGCGACTGAACCACAGTCCCGACATATTTCTCTCGGCGACTAACCATCGTTTAGACATAACGTTCTTTGAACTCAGGGAATGGCTACTGCATAGCCTTCCAACTTAACTTGAACATAACGTGTTTCCTTAAGTATCGACCGACCGTGGATAACTTTCCACTGAACCAACCGTGGCTCGTGCCTCTAAACTGACTCGTGTTCTTGCAACGCTATCGCCCAAATCATACTTCATATGATGGGCCTTGGGGTCGTGGGACTATTTATCTTGACAACCGCAGAATGAGCGGGACAGCACATAGAATAACTTAGGTCGACCGGCATAACTTTGCCTAACTCACTCAAGCCTACAACTTAACCCAAGGGACGAGCAAAGGCTATGCCAAGCCTTGCGGGACAGGACCGTGCATGCTTTAGCAAGCATTTGTGCGGCGACGCCTATGACTTAGGCTAACTCTCAGCTTTTGCACCGAAGACCAACTTTCCTTCTCCCAAGCCACGGGACGAAGGACCGAGTGTCATTTTCAAAGCACGCCGTGCACCAACTCTAAGCCGACCGTGGGACATTTTCCATGTTCTAACTCATTTTGACCCGTCGGGATTATTCCCTTAGCTATGTGGATGCGTAGCTTCTATTATCAAGCCTAACTTGTGCAAGTTGAAAACACGATTTATTATGTGAAGGCAAAGATGAGGAGAGTTCACCGAAACTACCCCACCTGAGCGATGTCTCCGAGCAGGCCATTACAAGGCTAAGTCCGAACGCCGTCGGCGTTTCGATTCCTCCGATTGACTTTGCGGGACGGGGCACTACACCGGTTCCCACTGGTTCCCATTTACGTCACCAAATACACGCATAATATAAATTATAGAAACGCATAATATAAATTCAGAAACTCTCACAAACATCAAATAACTTATAACACATTCACATTAACAAAAACAAACGTGTTCATACAATATTCAACGAGTACATCAACAATAAAAAACTTGTTCATAGAACCACATTCGATACATGATACCAACCCCATCACCAAAGACTAAAGTGCCAAAATACAACAAAATACCATTAACCGAAGCCCGCAGCTTCACAAACATAAGATACCCGAAACTGAAGCCCGTAGTTTCACAAACACAAGATACCCAAAACCGAAGCCCGCAGCTTCACAAACCATCATTCATCGAATTCCTGTATCCAATTAAAAACACATTGTTAGCTTCAGAGTTTAGTGAAGTAAAAGTATCAGAGCTAATATCTACTAGGTATAGTTACTATCAAACAATGAAATAAAGGATGCTGAAAAAAAAAACTATTTACTTAAAAGGAAATTTTGTTTGAATATGTTGAGGCAAATAGGATAGGCATATGTATTATAACTGCATTCCTATGAGGAATAAGGGCAAGGAATTATTCGATCCAAAATTCAAGTAAAGACAAGTAAATAGCGACAAGAAGGTTCTGCTACATCGCTAACCACAAGTATAACTAATAAGAAGAGACCATAGAATTGCCAAATTCAGCCAAAATGATTGAGGAAACAATTTGCAACTAATTCGTACAAAGTGAAAAATGAGAAAAATTGCAGCATCAAACTCCATGGAATTTGCATATATGATACTTAAAATCTACAATGGGAATTGCCAAATTCAGCTTGAAATTTGGCACCAACTTCTAGGTTGATGTTAGGTATAAGACAGCTGGTTATAAAGACTTTTATGGCTTAGATGGAGATCCTATACTAAAACATCTACAAATGATGACATATTGACTCTAGTTTGAAGGCTATTTAACAGTGCAGCTTCTTTGTGTTAAGAAATAAAATCCTAGCCGAAGTATCTTGGAAGTTAAATTTGATACCTAGGCTGAAACGTTTAGCTTCTAAACCACTATGAAAAGAAATTTCTGAAAGCAACTATGGTAAATAATTTGATACACAAAAAAATACATCAGCAACCTATGATATATCTATATTCAAATGCTTAATAATCAAAATGTCTCCACAAGTTTGCATCTCTAGTGATAAAACTCAAACGTGTAGCTTGTAGGAACATCAGAACAAACCTATCAACTTGTTAAACAAATGAAATCATACAGAAATGCAGGTAGTACAGCAGAAGATATTAGCATTTTAAATGAAAAACGATGCTGAAACAAAGAACCACATATTATAGAGGTATGTATATACATAGCCAACCTTTCTTTTTTTGTGAAAATCTTCATTCAGTGGAGGATATGTAGGCAATATCTTCCCTCATGTATCCTGACCTGGATCCAGAACAATGGAGGTATGATAACTAGATTAGAACATCAACATCACAAACTTATTTCTCTTCCGCGGAAACTGGCAAGAAGGAGTAGTACATCTAGGCAGAGAAGAACAAGAGAAGCAATTTATATCACCAAAAATCTTATGGTCCAAATTAATAAGGGCCGACTAACAACAAGGAACAAACATGCATTCTACTTACTGTGAAGAAAGCATGAATCTGAAGGTTATGTGTACAGTGTACACTAAACACCAAGTTGGATTCTCTGATTCAAAGAAGTGGACTTAAAAAGAGCCAAAAGAAAAAGCATGACATTGACAGAACGGGGAAGAAAGTATGTAGTGGATCCTCCTCCTCATCATTGATCCACTTTATTATAAGAAAAAGAGAAAGGAAAGAAAGAAAGAAATCCTACCACGACCACCACCATTTGCTTCAAAAGGGCCTGGTCCTCCCTACTCCCTCAGCAAAAGAATATCAATTTCATATTACACTCAGCAACATCACCATTCAAAAAATTAAGGAATTCACAACATCACTCAGCAACTTCAAAAGGGCACGGTCCACCCTAAGGTGCACGGATACTCTAAAAACTATTGTCGTGACAGTGTTGTGTCGATATATATCAGACACAACCCAAACTGTTGTGATTCATGAATGTTATGAACCATCCATAGGGATGATCATCATGCTATATAGTGTCTGGAATATACTTTACTTTGTTATTGTATATGTGTGTATGTGTGTGTGTGTGTGTGTGCAATATAGCATAATGTAAAAATGTATGAGCTCATTTGTCTTAACACTTCTCTTAGAATTTCTTCTTCTCAAATAAATCTAGAGGATGACCAACAACAACAGTATCAATATGCAAATAAAAACAACAATGCCCAATATAGCGCCCAAAGATATTTTGTCATTGCTTGTAGTAGGATTGAAGTCTACAACAGGAAATGACCACAAAATCAGCACTAACAAAACATAGGAGAAAGAAAACCAAATAATTATCCAACAACTAACTTGGTGTAACTGAAATGGCTGATATGAGAGGTCCATATACAGTTCTAAATGGAATGGCAGTAGTCCCTTTCCCAGCCCAGCAAAGGTGAATCTCCAGAGTTCCATCTCCAGAATTTAATCTATGAATAGCCATTAATATGCATGATCACATTATAGTTAGAATAAAATTTCATCACATGCAGATGAAATATATGCAAATCCGTGTTTATTTACCTCTTTTTCCCAATTGGTTCTAAATGAAATTATCAGCAGAATAGTCGTCTACAATAGAGACCCAGCTAACATTCCTGACCAAATGCCATGCACGGTTTTAAAAAAAAATTGCGTATCAAATATTTCAATAATAAGTCATTCATATCTTTATAACAGGTCGGTATCTTAGTTTCTTACTAGTGCATTGAGCTTGAGCTTAAAGCCAAATACAGCTCCGATGGGCAAACCAAAGAGGTAGTAGCAGCCTATATTTATAAAAGCAACCAATGATTGCCAACCAGCTCCTACAGCCACTCCTACAAAATTGATATATGATGATTAATTATCGATAACCTTTGTTTAGTATTTCGATGCTTTGATTTTCATAAATCTAGAAATTTGTGAGTACGAGTATAAATTTTTATTAAAGGTTTTCAGAGGGACCACCGGAGAGGACAGGTTATATGCAGTTGAGAAGGATTGTTGCGCCAAGATATCCCAATTAGGATGTTTCTCTCACAAGTTCAGGGATATCTGTGAAGAACTTCGGTAGCTGCCTCCTGCTTATGAGAACCGCAACTGCAAAGATAAGTCCAAACATGCCTGATGTGGACACAGTAACAAGTACAACAAATTTTGCAGCTTTGGGATGGCTAGCTCCAAGTTCATTCGATACACGCACACTGCATGGTTTCGATACACGCACACTGCATGGTTTGGATTTGCCTTTTAGTGAGAATGAGGTTAGAGAACTCACCATATAGAAATTGTACTAACTTCAATATCTAGATTTTTCAACATTCCAACCAAAATGATCACTACAGTGAAGTACCATAGCTCCAAGCTGCAAAAGAGCGCAACAAAGTATTTGTTAGTCTATTTGCAAACAATCGATGGAAAAACTCAGTTGCAATCCCTAAGAAGAGATGCAAAGAATGCAGTTGCAATCCCTAAAAAAGAGATGCAAATAGTGCAGTTGCAATCCCTAAAAAAGAGATGCAAATAATGCTGATTGCGTAGCCTAAACGATTAAAAAATCGAATCGCGTTTGCAATAGCGGTTTCTCGAAGGCAACAAGAGATGATCAACAACAGTTGAGTCTCAGATTCTCGAAGGCAACAGAAAAAGGAAGGAAGAAGAAGAGCGGATCTCGCTGGGGTGTTGAACACCGGCGCTCAAAGCTATACCCGCAGTACGGATAAGCTCCCAGGAACCAGCAAGTTCAGGAGAACTTCTGGAACGCTCGTAAGTCAATATTTGAGACTTGAACGGGCTTCCTGGACTTAACAGACTCCCTCAACTCTCTTCTTGGTGCATCTTTCAAAGGAGGCCAAGGGGCTCTATTTATAGAGTGGAGTTGAGACTTCACCTCTTCTCCTATCCGATGTGGGACTAAAATACCAATACTCAAAAATAGAGTTTGATATTTTAGATCATCCCACAATCAGCATAGAAGTGTGCCAGTCCACGCCTACCCCCCGAACCCTCCCGTGCATGCACGAGACATCTTGGAGTCCGCGTCCGAGTCCGAGTCCGCACAACAAAAATTAACTTGCATCCTTGTTAGATTTAATCCTTTTTCCTTCTAGGAAAATACTTCCACATGGCACAAACTTGTGCCCCACTACACCTCATGTGCACACCTCAACACAAGCAATGCATTATATTGAGATACTCACCATTTGGTGTAGCCGATGTGGGACTATCTTTTCTAGTCCAAAGGCAAAAACACCAACAATTCCCCACATATCTCAATATATGGGTTGAGCGTTCCCCACAGTGATTGTCCATCATGCATTAGGAGAGATGTCGCTACGACTTGAATCTTCCCGCATAGGTTAAATAACAGCATGATACAAGAATGGACTAAGCCTTGAATTCTGCACCATAACTGCAATTCTTCCTACTCACATAGTGACATCAACTGTGCTTCTGGCTGCACATTGAAGGCCTTGTGCCAGCCTGGTTTCAGTGTATAATTTTTGGGCGTCTACAAGTTTACCCTCAAGAGACGGCCTGATATCTCTGTCCATACACTATAGGTGAGTTCTATATAAAGAGTCATTGGCATGAAGCATTGCGCTTCTTTGCGGTGCTACGCCGCTATGACATGGCTGACAAAGCCAAGGCATTACCCCTACCTGGGAACCTCATCGTAGTGTCATACTACTGTAGCATGAGGTCTCAAGCCTCTTTGTAGTGCCAAACTACCCAGCATGAAGTCTTGCGCTCCCTTGTGGTGTTACGCCACTATGACATGGCTTGCAAAGCCGAGGCTTTACCCCTACCTGGGTACCTCATCGTGGTGTCATGTCACTGTAACATGAGGACACCGGCCTCTTTGTAGTGCTGCCTACATCTCTTTATTACGATTATGCAACATTAGGCTACCTGCCTATATGCGGTGCTACGCCGCCTGTAACTTGGCTAACAAAGCCGAGGCATTACCCCT
The DNA here is from genome assembly GCA_029216955.1 of Iris pallida. NCBI lineage: Eukaryota > Viridiplantae > Streptophyta > Magnoliopsida > Asparagales > Iridaceae > Iris > Iris pallida. Next base: position 3,501,910 of record JANAVB010006390.1, read on the forward strand.
ACCTGGGAACCTCATGGTGGAGTCACCCCACTGTAGCATGGAGTTGTAACACTCCTTTGTGGTTGTTGCGCCACCATGCTTCCTGTAAAGCATAACAGACCTTCACTCAGTCTGAGAACTCATTAAGGCATTATGCCATCCTTCTCACAGGATCAATTTTCCGTAGAAAATTCATAGTAGACAACAGTGGTTCTGGGTCCGAAACCCTTACATGTTCCGCAGAACAAGTGCCCACTGTTAACTAATATTTTTCCAGTCAATAGTCCTCCCTTGAATCAAAAAATTAGATATCTGGTAGATTTCTCTTTGAACCAATAACATAAAATTTATTGATAGGATTATAATGACACAATATTAGAATGCCTTCAAGCCCATCTTCCTTGCTGTGTCCTCGACCAGCTGACGCTTGAGACCCTTCGTGAACGGATCCGCCAGGTTTTCCTGACTCCGAACATCGATCACTGCAATGACGCCCCTTTTTATGAGATCGTTCACTGCTCTGTGCTTCAACCGCACAGACCTCTTCTTCCCGTTGAAGAGTTCATTTGATGCCACTGCTGCTGCCGCCTGGTTGTCACAGTATATCGGAATCGCCGGTATCTGAGCCCCAACCATTGGAAGGTCATACATGAGCTCCCGAAGCCACTCTGCTTCATCTGCTGCAGCGTCCAATGCAAAGAATTCAGATTCCATGGAGGAGCGAGATAACATAGTCTGCTTCTTCGACTTCCACGATATAGCAGCTCCACCCATGGCGAACACATATCCACCTGTGGAATATTCGCTCTCCACCTCTGAACACCAGCTAGCATCACTGAAGCCTTCCACTACTGACGGATCTCCGCTGTAGTATAGTGCATTTGTCTGAGTCTTCTTGAGATATCTCATAACACGCTTCACAGCTTTCCAATGCTTTACGCCTGGATTGCTCGTAAATCGACTCAACATTCCCACTGCAAAGGCTATGTCAGGCCTTGTGGCAGTAGTAGCGTACATCAAACTTCCGATGACGCTAGCGTACTCCAACTGCCTGACGCTCTCCTTCGAATTTGGCTCCAGTTTCAGATCACTCCTGTACGGTGTATCAATAATAGGAAGATCTTGATACCCGTAGCGAGAGAGCATCTTCTCAATGTAATGAGACTGTGACAGCGCTATTCCAGTGCCTGTCCGGATGATCTTGAGCCCCAAGATTACGTCGGCATCCCCCAAGTCCTTCATACTGAACTTGGTCGAGAGGAATTTCTTTGTCTCTGTGACGCAGCTTAAATCCGTACCTAGGATTAGCATGTCGTCCACGTATAGACAAACGATTACTCCTCTTCCGTCAGCAAACTTCGTATAGACACACTTGTCTGTTTCACTGACCCTGTAGCCATTTGACCTTATCACCTTGTCAAACTTCTCATGCCACATTTTGGGAGCTTGCTTCAAACCATACAGAGACTTCATCAACTTGCAGACTTTGTCTTCCAGACCTCTGACGACAAAACCTTCTGGTTGTTGCATGTAGATCTCTTCGGTCAGCTCGCCATAAAGGAATGCCGTTTTCACATCCATCTGATGTATCACCAGCTTGTGTATTGCTGCTAAAGCAATTAACAATCTGATAGTTGTCATCCGAGCTACTGGAGCATAAGTGTCAAAGTAGTCGATCCCCTGCTTCTGAGCAAACCCCTTGGCCACTAGCCTGGCCTTGAACTTGTCAATGGTTCCATCTGCTTTCATCTTCTTCTTGAAGATCTATTTGCATCCGATGGGTCTTGCTCCTTCTGGTAGGTCGACCAATACCCATGTGTTATTGGAGGTGATTGAGTCAATCTCGTTGTCAATCGCCTCCTTCCAGAATATAGCATCTCTGGTCTTCATCGCCTCATCATAGGTAAGCGGATCTGCTTCCACATGATAGGTGACGAAGTCATCTCCGAAGTCTTTCGGCCTCCTCGCTCGCTTAGTTGACGGCTCAGCGAGTTCTGGTTCAGCTGGTGTCTCCTCGACAACAACTCCATCTTGGACTACTGGTTCGATAAAGATCTCTGTCTGCTCCGCACCCTCATTATTCTCCGGAATGTCCGCGAGAACAATGTTCTTGTGCCTTGCAAACTTTTCTTCAAAATATTCAGCATCGCGAGATTCGATGATATGATTTGACTCGATATCAAGGAATCTCCAAGCATCACTCTTCTCGGCATACCCCAGGAAGATCGCCTTAGTAGTCCTTGTCCCCAGTTTCTGAATCTTTAGATCCGGGAGCTTCACATAAGCCAGGCACCCCCACACTCGAATGACATTCAGGTTGGGTCTGACTTTGAACCAGAGTTCATGAGGAGTTATGTCGGAAGTTGCATACGGCACTCTGTTCAGAATGAAAGTGGCCGTTAATGCAGCTTCTCCCCAATAGCACTTTGGGAGACCCGCAGTCAACAGCATAGTATTCATCATCTCTGTCAACGTTCTGTTCTTCCTTTCTGCTACTCCGTTGGATTGTGGAGAATACGGAGCCGTCGTCTCGTTGATGATTCCATGTTCTTTGCAGAATGATGAGAATTCATGAGACCTATATTTCCCACCTCGATCACTCCTCAGCCTCTTGAGTTGTTGTCCAGTTTGCCGTTCAGCCTCGGCCCTGAACTCCTTGAACTTCTCGAATGCTTCGTCTTTAGATTTGAGTAAATAGACGAAGGCATACTTGGAGAAGTCATCGATGAAAGTAATGAAATACTTCATCCCGGCCTTTGTAGAGAATTGTTTGAAGTCACAGATATCTGAGTGAACCAACTCCAGAAGATCTGTGCTTCGATGGACCCTGTGGAAGGGTTTCCTAGTGATCTTCGTCTGAGCACATATCTCACATTTCTCTACCTTACCCCCACACTTGGAGATAAGTCCTAGACTAGACATTTTGTTTATTCGCTTACAATGAACATGTCCTAGTCTATTATGCCACAACTCAAGAGAGTAATTCAAACTAGTGATAGCATTGACATTATTATGCTGGGTTACAACAAGCTGAATTTTGTACATTCCTTCAGTCTGAAAAGCTTTCCCGAAGAAAGTACCCTTCTTGGACATCACCATTTGGCCATCATTGATGTCCATCCTCAAGCCTGCGTTGCAGAGCAGGCTCCCAGAGATTAGGTTCTTTGCGATTGCAGGAACATGCTTCACACCTTGAAGCGTCAGAATGTTCCCCGATGTAAGCTTCAGCTCCACCGTCCCGATCCCCAGTACTTCAGCTTGTGCCTGGTTCGCCATCATGACTTTCTCGGAAGTAGGCTCATAGGAGACGAACCAGTCCTTGTCTGAACAGACATGACATGTCGCGCCAGTGTCTATCCACCAGTCCAAGTCTGCCCCCACAGTTGCAACCTGTGCTATCATGGCAACCTGATTAGTAACCAAAGAAACCTTGTTAGGCTCACCTTGCTCTTTGGGCTTGGACTTGCATTCACTTTTATAGTGACCCTTCTTGCCACAGTTGAAGCAAGTCACATGGGACTTGGACTTCTGTTGCTTGAATCCTGGACCCTTCACTTTCAGATTCGAGAAGTCCTTCTTCTTGTGGTGAGAAGCCGCCTGCTTCCCTTTGTTCTCTCTGGTGGCTTGAACCAGATTCGCCGTTGCTAGTTGCTTGGACAGGGTGTCCAACTTCTGTTGAGAGCGCATCTCGTCCTCAACATGAATCTCGCTGAGGAGATTATCCAGGCTAATCTCCATCTTCTTCCTATGCATCCTTGCATAGATGTTGCTCCATCCTGGAGGAAGTTTTGCCACGATCCCTCCAACGACGAACTTGTCGACGAGGGGCATGCTATCGTCCTCCAGTTTCTGGCGCAGCTTCAGGAACTCTTTCACTTGGGGCAGCATGGTCTTCTCGTCTTCAAAGACCCATTTGTGGTATTTTTCAACTATGAACATCTTCGACCGGGCCTCGTCGTCGTCATACAGCTTCCCCACGGACTCCCAGATCTCTTTGGCAGAAGTCCTCTTTGTGTAGGACTCGGCCAGAGAGTCTTCCATGGAATTCAGGATCAGCAGCCTGCATATGCTGTTATCCTTTTTCCACTTCGTCTGCTTGCTCGTAGCAGCGGCCAGAACAGCAGCAGATCCTGTTGCTGGAACGATTGGTTCTTCCTCATCCAACACGTGATCAACATCCACGAGTTGAAGATTCAGAGTCACCTTTCGCTTCCAGATCTGGAAGTGTTCGCCGTCGAATTTCTCCAACTTGTTAAAGCCGGTATCGACAAGCGAAGCACGAGTGTTTTCCATCGAATCGTATAGCTTTGAGATTGTTAGTCTATTTGCAAACAATCGATGGAAAAACTCAGTTGCAATCCCTAAGAAGAGATGCAAAGAATGCAGTTGCAATCCCTAAAAAAGAGATGCAAATAGTGCAGTTGCAATCCCTAAAAAAGAGATGCAAATAATGCTGATTGCGTAGCCTAAACGATTAAAAAATCGAATCGCGTTTGCAATAGCGGTTTCTCGAAGGCAACAAGAGATGATCAACAACAGTTGAGTCTCAGATTCTCGAAGGCAACAGAAAAAGGAAGGAAGAAGAAGAGCGGATCTCGCTGGGGTGTTGAACACCGGCGCTCAAAGCTATACCCGCAGTACGGATAAGCTCCCAGGAACCAGCAAGTTCAGGAGAACTTCTGGAACGCTCGTAAGTCAATATTTGAGACTTGAACGGGCTTCCTGGACTTAACAGACTCCCTCAACTCTCTTCTTGGTGCATCTTTCAAAGGAGGCCAAGGGGCTCTATTTATAGAGTGGAGTTGAGACTTCACCTCTTCTCCTATCCGATGTGGGACTAAAATACCAATACTCAAAAATAGAGTTTGATATTTTAGATCATCCCACAATCAGCATAGAAGTGTGCCAGTCCACGCCTACCCCCCGAACCCTCCCGTGCATGCACGAGACATCTTGGAGTCCGCGTCCGAGTCCGAGTCCGCACAACAAAAATTAACTTGCATCCTTGTTGGATTTAATCCTTTTTCCTTCTAGGAAAATACTTCCACATGGCACAAACTTGTGCCCCACTACACCTCATGTGCACACCTCAACACAAGCAATGCATTATATTGAGATACTCACCATTTGGTGTAGCCGATGTGGGACTATCTTTTCTAGTCCAAAGGCAAAAACACCAACAGTATTTGAGTTAATACCTAGAGTTCTCATCTGAGCCTTACTTGTATGGTGTTAGGATTTGATTTACTTACCATAACATTACTGTCGATGCAAGTGAAAGTTTCACAAAGGCAGACAAGGATTTAAATACTAATAAGGAAAATCTTGTCCATGTTTCTGGGAAATAACCTGATATCATATATACCATCTGAGCCAGAACAATGAACCACTATGAAAAGTTCCCAACTATTGCTGCTCCAACCAACCCATGGCCAAGCCTAGTAACGAAAACCCAATTTAGAACGATGTGGATGGCGACAGCTATTCCAGAAAGGATCGTCATTACCCAGACCTTGCTCTGAGATTGGAAGAACTTCTGTAGTGGAAAATTGAAAGCCCTAACTTGCAAAAATGACAAACAAAGAACAAAAATAACCCGAGGTCAAAAAGCTCGAACCTTTGTGGCCCCGCTGCCCCCGTACGGCCGGAGCACCGGCAGATCGGACGACGATGCCGATCCTAGTGCCGCCGCGAAAGCCGGCGAGTGCGAGAGGAACTTACCGCCCCGGCTCCCGCCGCCGCCCGGCCTCAAGCTTATCGTCGTTGTCTGGTCCGCTTGCATAGATTGCCGGTGATATCCTCTGGTGGCGATGATGACCGTAACCCCCCTCTCTCAGCTCCGAATCGATTCGGGAATTATTCGCCGAGACTCGGCCGATGAAGAAGAAGGAAGGAGAAGACGCGAGAGAGATAGAGAGAGAGAAAGGAAAAGAAACTGTTTTAATCGTGATGGTGCGGTGGATTAGGGTTTGAGATTTTGAGAGAATTTTGGAATAGAATCCACAAAACTATACTGTCAAAAAACTCTACTCTCAAAAAAATCCACAAAAAACCCTAACTTCAACAGGGAGAAGAGGGGTTTTCGAAAGGGGGCTAATGTTTTAGAGAAAGAGAATCGGACTTTGAGCAGCGGGGGATTAAACATGAAAACCGTCACTAAGCCAAATATTTTGAAAAAATTACGATAATGGCATCTGAAATAGTTGCGGGAATCCCCCCCCCCCCCACTTTAGTTGACGGCTTTAAACTAGCCGTCAACTAAAAGTGGTGGATTACGTGACGGTTTCCCGAAACCCGTCAACTAAAGTGGTACAATATTGTATAGTTATGTCACGACCCGCACCCAGTGTAGGGCACGAGAAGTGGGTACGTCCAGCCTATGCCGCAGTGTCAGTGGCAGAACGCTGTTCTAGGTCACAATTAAAACTAAATACAATATGATATACTCTCCGTACGGAGGACAATCATAGCAGGATACAACTCAATCACCAAAACTAGAAGTAGCACGATAAGATAACTATGAATCCACAAGAGAAGTACAACAGAGAGAAATAAATCTCGGTGTTATTAACACCAACTCAAACAAGCATAAAATAAATACAACTCAAGACAACTGAAAATAAAATAAGAAAAACTCTAGCCATCTACTCCAACCTCTACTGTGTCTTCTCTAGGCTAGCAGGTAACCTCCAAGCTATCTGTAAAATTTGTCAACAGGTCCAGTCAGGACGGAAGCGAGCACAATACATCTCACGCAGTTCATAATATGACAGGATATGTAAATATGCTATAGAGTAAGATACATGAAACGCTGGAAAATATATGAAGTAAAAGAGATGACTGTAAAGAATATCTACTATAAGTAAAGAGCTAACAGTGACTAGTAATGTAGAGTACAAGATAGACATATGAACGGCTTAATAATAAACATGAAAGTTTGCACATGACTATACTACTTTGGAATTGTTCACATGACCATTTATACTCTCCCGTATCCCAATAAATACACAAGGATCCAGACAGGTTAAGTTATTGCATATGATATCATATGGGGGCCCATAAATGGGTGCACATGAATGTAAACATGGGGGCTCCGTGAACATGAGAGTACATGAATCATGAGAGTACACATGAATGGTGAAAGTACAGGAATACATGATGAAAGTAAAATGCACATGACATGATGTATCCGATGCTCCCGAGGTGGATAACATCTCATGAAGGGATCCATATAGTACCAATCCGTGTTAACAACGTGACAGCATCAAGTAAAGTAATCTAGAGCGTAAATGTAAATCCTATCAAGTATAAAACGGTCAGAGAATGTACTCGTCTGATATCCTGAACAACTGATATGAAAAGATTGCCAACTGGAGTTACAGAGTCCTAGTTAGAGCAACACGGGTTATAAAGAGTTCAATTTATATGGTAATTAAAATTATAATACAATCTACATGAGTCTAAGTTAATATAGGTCAAAGTCAACTCTTGGTCAACTCTGGTCAACTATAAAGTCAAACTAGGTCAACTCTTGTCAACTGTGGTCAAACTAGCTAGGGTTGGGTCAACAATGGTCAACTAGTCTAGGTTAGTCAATTCTAGGTCTAAACAAACTAAGTCTATGCAAATCAAGTATCCAAGATAGCTACTAACTCATAGCCTAAGTCACTTGCTAAACCAAGCACAAAACTAAATTATAAGCTAACAAGGCACACAAACTTAGTCATATAATGTATATATATTATTCACATTCACATATTCATATACATAGATATATATAGGAAAGCTATATATATAGGCACCTACATATATACATATATATAGAGAAGGAGAGGTAAAAAAGTAAGTGTGTGTTAGAGAAGGAAAGGTAAAAAAGTAAGTGTGTGTGTGTGTGTGTGTGTGTGTGTGTGTGTGTGTGTGTGTGTGTGTGTGTGTGTGTGTGTGTGTGTTTGGCATGTGTGTGAAAGGATGTGTTAATGTTCTCAGATTTAGTGATAGGTAGATGTATGTAACATGGGATACATGGTGTCAAAGGGTGTATGAATGCATGTGTGTAAAAGGTTATAGGTTAACTCAGTTTATAGAAATACATACATACATACTTACATTGCATACATGTATGCATACATATCATGTATACATACATACATTGCATACATGCCTACATACATATCATATATGCATACTTGCATTCATTCATGCACCTATACATACATACATAGATGCATAAATACATATTTGAATACATTATATACTTGCATACATTATATTCATATATGCATATTCTACATTATATTACATCCATTCCTGCATACATGCATATGCATACAAACTTATATATTTAACTCAAAATATATATGAATACATACATTATATTACCTTAACACATATATATCATTCATTCATATCCCATATACATGCATACTTCAGTTCAAGCATTATATCCATTCACATATCATTAAGTTGCATACATATACTTATTTTTATTACATACATGTCATTATGCATATTATATACTTACATGCATCTATACATTATATACATTGTATACAACATGTAAAAATAGAAGAGGAAAAAAAGAGGGAAAAATTGAAATGGAAAGGGAAGGGAAGGAAAAATGTAAGGAAAAAGGGAAAACAGTGGACATATACATGCTTGTATCATATATTCTACATTACCATACATGCTATCATTATATATTGTATTACATTATGTATATATTATGCATTCATATCTATCATTACATGTATACCTTGTATTCATATCTAGCATTCATTATATACTTTCATGCATACATTGTATATCATTCTTTCATTCATGCATTTATGCATTGCTTACATACATTACATTGATTGCATTCCTACATGCTTGCATTCAACCATATATATACATTAATGTAAAGAGGATACATATCATATATATATCATTTCATTCATCTAACATATCATGCATTACATACTCTACATTCATTTATCCATACTACATAGGCTCATAGGTTACACAAAATACATATTTCGTATAGTCACTCTTCTACTTAAAACCAATACTGTACCAATTGGGCCTTCACTAAATTCTAGGATTAAAGTATGTCGTAGCCCTTCATGTTAGCTTTTCGAAACTTCAGACGTATCGCATTTTCGTGTCCGGAACCCCCCGAAAACGCGAAAACACCGAAACACGTTTGTCTTTCGGACAGCTGACACTCAAATAGTTTTACAGAAAGTTTCAGAACGATTTTGGCTTATTAAAATACATATTTGGAAAGCTAACTTCGATACGGTTCTTTTAAAAAATGAAAGATTAATCGGATTTCTAAGCTAAAAGTTATAACATTTCTAAGTTGCTTTGGTTAATAAAAACGTGGATAAATATTATGACGAATTTGAGTTATTTTGGACAAAAGAAACACATGTAGGCCAAGATACTTGGATAACAACATAGGTATCCAAATAAAACTCATTATAACCATCCTAACTAAGATCAATCAACTCTCTAACCATTCTAAAACTGAATTTAAATATTTATTTAAACTATTATCATACATACATACACATGGGGTGTCCTAATTTGGGATCTATCAAGTAGGACACAAGACACATATCTAAAATCCTCAAGAGAGCTCCAAAATGGCCTCAAATTTGAATCTAAATGGGGTACATGTATGGGGGTGGATCCTATTGTAACGCCACAGTCCCAAAATACTTAGGACTAGGTACGTATCCATGCCAGTTGCATACATACGAAGTATACTCCAATATATGGAAACCTCGTATGAATACATAAGCTGTAAAATGCAGTAAATCCAGAATAACTAAATCTCATCCACTAGATAAATAAATGATATAAGAGCAACTTTGAATTTGTCATGTATACAATCGTTGGACGGAGACAAAGTCCACTACCAACTATCTCAAATAAAATATATAAGAAGTGATCGATAAAATAACGAGACGAACCAAGCGCAATCGTCTTCGAAAGAATGGAGAAGATCACGGCCTTGGCTAGAACACCTGCAAATTCACAGAAGCACACACCTGGAGAGATAACCAGGTCATCAGAGGGACGTAACAAGACACATAATATCATGCCATATAAACTGAATAAATATTGCTCAAATAAATAAGGGATGCCTGCAATAGGGTACCTAACCGTACTATAGTGAATGCAATAAGAACAAACCTTTGACGCATGGGCCGGATCAGGAATATCAGGAATCAGGACCGTATCTCCCACTGGAGATAACCGGCAATCAGGACCGTACCTCCCACTGGAGATAACTGGCTATCAGGACCGTACCTCCCATTGGAGATAACCGGCAATCAGGACAGTGCATATATAACCCATATATTAAGGAACTGTTCTTCCCATCCAATGTCTATTATGTTGTATCCACAACATAAATCCTCTATTAACCGCTAAGTCAAACTAAGCATGCAACCTCTATTAGCGGTTATTCCTATCGTACGGCTTGTACATACTGGTGGCCAGCCAATCACGCACGTCCGTATTCTACAAGCGACACACAACTTCGTGGTACAACGTGTCAAGGCCATGAATGCAACACACAAGCTGGTCTCTTAAATCTAGGTTTAATGTGTAAGAAAAATAATACATAGCAGGAAATATAAATGAACAATAAGTTCTAACAGGTTATGCCATGTATCACAGTTTATTTTGCATAAAAAAATAAATAATACATGAAATATGAGCTAAAATAAATAAACAACAAATGGCAAGGTGTCTTGCCTGAGGTCCTTGGTGGTGAAACCGACAATCCCGTTGGGTACAGAATAGTCACAGGGCTACACAAGATGAACTCAGACGATGTGACAAACTTCTAAAATAAAATATTCTGCAAATTTTTTTAGAAAAAATATATGATGTGTATTTTTCTGTCAGTATTCCGAAACTTCAAACGGATCGTGATTCTGATTCCTGGTTCTCCCAGAATCTCAAAAACACTAAAACGTGTCAGATTTCGGACCACTGACACTCCACAAATTTTCCAAAAAATTAAGTTTCGAATTTATGAAAATAAAATTTACATTCAGAAAATATACCTCAATACAATTGCAACAAAAAAAACTGGAGGTCAAAAGGAGTCCGGAGTTGGGAGTTATGGTCATTCGAAGTTGCTACAACCTTTGAAAATTGAGACTGAATTTATGACGAAAAAAGAGAGAAATTTTGACAAGGATGGTTTGAAAGATGATTTGTAGTGAAAATAATATGGAGGAGTACCTGCCTATTTATAGGATGTGGGAATTCCCAATTAGATAAGAATTAGGATTCCTTTAAACCCAATTTAGATATTTCCTAATTTAATTTAAAAGCAATCAAATCCAAATCCAAATCCAAATCTAATTTAAATCAAATCAAATTCTCTTAGTTTAAAATCAAATCAATTAAATCCAATTTAAATCTATTTAAATTTTTAGCACAAAATCAAATGGGATAAATAAATTTCGAATATTTAACTATTTAAATAAATCCAAAATTCAAATCAAGATTTAAATGGCCACCATAACTTTCAAATATATTTTTCAAAATACCAATAATAATAATTTCAAAAATAATAAATATTTTTAAATATCTTTTTAAATAATAAAATATTTATTAATAAATCTCGAAAATTATATTTTTATTTAAAATAGACTAATAAATAATTACGAAATATATATGTATGCACGAATAATGCATACATGATTATGCTTTTCCTAGTATACAATGAAATATTATTTATGATTAATAACTGCTAAAAAATAAAAAGACTTTTTATAGCAAGAATAATAATTATATAATATTTTGAAAGTGTATAATAAAATAGAAAAAATATTTTTCTAAAATATGTACGCTCGCACATATTCGCACTTGACGAGCAACTACGAAAAATAAAATTTCGTGCGCGACGTACAATACGACTATGCGACGTATAATACACCAAATTTAATATATATAAAAAAATAGTAAAAATTTAGGGGTTTTACATCCTACCCAACTTAAAAGAATTTCGTCCTCGAAATTAAGAATTAGGAGGGGGTGAGAAGGCACAACGGTAGATAGGAGGGTTTAAGGAAGTTTATATGGTCGTAGTCTAGGTTGAGGGTATAATTAAGAGACGATTGTAATAACTCTTAAATTCAAGTGATTAGAAAGTCAAGATTGTAAATTTAGTGTCGAGGGAAAAGTCGAGTAGTTCAAGACAAAGATATGGTTACATTGGGTGGTAATGGTCATGGTGATAGGACAGTTAGAGGAGTTTTAGTACGACGCTTTCGTCCTTCTAAAATAGGTGAAGGCGAACACAATATAGAGTTCGAAGGAGGCGTTATCGAATACGAATACGTGTTCAAAGGCGACCGAATAATTCAAAAGGAGTTGTCAAGGCAGTCGCGGATGGGACTCTAGAGGACAAGTTTAGCTATGTCCCCATCCACGTAGAACGATAGATAAAAGCGAACCAAAGTACACTCGGTTGATCAGACCATTAAGCACCGGTTCTGATTAGACAATGTGTTAGTGGGTGCACCCAATAAAATATGTCATAATCAAGCTTGATAACGAAATAAGCTTGCAAAACTGAAGCTACGTTAGCAGCGCGAGATAGTCAAAATATGAGCAAGGGAGGTACTGATGAAGGAAATTTTAAATAGTCCCAGATCTTTTAAGATCAAGGCTCGCCCGAAGTTCGGGCCTATACAGTTGTCTTGGTTGACTAGCTAAGTTAGGGTCCTCTGAACTTATAGGCTAAGCAAACTTATCCACATGGGTCACAAGGACAAAGGCTTTGTTGGGCCGTGAGGTATTCTACCCAACTTACAAGAGTTAAACTAGTAATGGGATGAGACAATGGGTTAAGCAATCAAGATAAAGCACAAATTTAAGCATTTAAGGAACTAAGTAGAACAAAATTCACCTATCGGGTTAAGGGATTGAGTCAAGGTTGGATCTCTTAATTGAAGTTGGAAAGTATTTTGGTGTCATGGTAGAGGTTATAGTTTGGCTATTTTGACCAGAATGTCCTATCACGAAAATAGTGTACAAGGAGACGTGTTTTAGTGGGACATGATACATCTACATGAAGGTGGACTTGTCTAGATCTTACATATGAAATTTGTTGGAAAGAAAAGTGTAGTATTGTACTCCAAATATACAAGTCACGGTAGGGGATGCCAGAAGATCAAAAATAGAAAGTGGGAGTTCACGAGGTGATAATTAATGCACAAAATAAAGAAGATCAAGTTAAAGCGTGAAATAAAATTAATTAAAGAATCCATTAAAAATAATTTAGAAACACAATTCCGGAGAGAAGATAGTCTCCTAGATGAATACAATTAAGGAACCATTAACTCATTATTCAAATTGCAAATAGGTTAGAAGGTCGCAATTAAAAGATCTAGAATTGAAGGAAGGTCGAGTAAGTCGAGGTGAAAATACAGTCACATAGCTGGGTAGATGACTAACAACACTTGTGTATATACTACTATCATGGTCATGAGTGACATGGCAATTAGTGTGGAATACTTCTAACTCATTAGGGCTACCTTTGTGGCCTATCATTAATATTTTAGCTCAAGTTTCCTCCAAAAGTTTTAAAAAATAAACTTTCAAAAATATACCACCAAAATTTGTATTTACTCCAAGCCGTTCAAATTCATCAAAAAAAAAATTTAAATCACTCTCATAAATCTCAAAGCAAAATTTTATCACGTTACTACTAACCTTTTCCAAAATTAACGTTTATATTCAACTATTTAACTCAAGAGTTCATAATTTACGAATCCATAAAAATTTCACAATCAATCAAAAATTTAACACTCTAAAATTTTCAATTAATTTATAATAAAACTCTTAGCATATTAAAAGCAATATCAAAAAATTAAGCTCAATGCTCTCATCAATTTTAACTTCTATTTATGCTATGTTATTCCAACAAACTCACAACTTTTAAATGGTAACTTCCTTTAATCAATCAAAATAACTTTCCATCACATCCTTCGAAGTTCTTCAAAAAAAAAAATAATATTAGCAATCACACATTAAACTAATTTTTCAAATAATCTTATCAGTCAAAATCTATTTTTTTTACCAAAAATCTAAATAGATTTGTAAATCCTCAATCATAGGACACAATTTAAAATAAAGAAAAAATTCTCAAAAATTGTTTTCATAACTTTCAAATATTTTAAACCAAAATTCACCGTCATTACTTTCCCTTAAAATTTAAAATTTTATAAACACGAAAACCGCAAGTTGTACAACTCCGTTTAAATAATTCCTACGACCATTTTTAAAACCTAAGATCATTTTCAAACCAAATCTATAACTGTTCAAGGTGCATAACTATAATATAATAAATCAAGAACATTAAAACTCGAAAATCAAATAAATTTTATATTTGTTCAAAGATGTATATCTATCACCCAAACTCATAATTATCACAACTCGAAAAGCAAATCAATTTTATACTTGTGCAAGGATGTATAACTATAATCCAATAAATCATAAATATCAAATCTTTGAAAATCAATCAATTTCTTAAACCAAGTATGAAATTCTATAAATCCTCTGGTGTTTACTATTTAGAAATCTCAAGGTTAAAACTTTCCGTGGTAATATCCTACTTTACAAATTATTAATCATTAAATCACACTAAAAAAACCCTTTAACTCAATTAGAGTCTTAAATGTATTCCAATTGCCAATATAACCATTCTAGCCATGTGTTTGACCTATGAGCATATACTAATGTAGTCATCTTCCTAGTTGACACTAAGCACGAAAATAAGAATCAACGGTAGAAAGGAATCAAGCAAGATGCAATTCAAGGAAGTCGAACGAGAGTTCGGAATTTAAAGTCAAGGGAAGAGGTCAAGCTGTATGGATGAGATTCCTATAATTCTAATCCTATGTTGCAGGTTCACATCGGTACAGTAACGTAACCGAAGTGACAAACTCGACCTGCATGGGCCACCACAAAAATATGTAATGCTCCAGTCCCAAAATACTTAGGACTAGGTACGTATCCATGCCAGCTGTATACATACGAAGTATACTCCAATATATGGAAACCTCGTATGAATACATAAGCTGTAAAATACAGTAAATCCAGAATAACTAAATCTCATCACTAGATAAATAAATGATATAAGTGCAACTTTGAATTTGTCATGTATACAATCGTTGGGCGGAGACAAAGTCCACTACCAACTATCTCAAATAAAATGTACAAGAAGTGATCGATAAAATAACGAGACGAACCAAACGCAATCGTCTTCGAAAGAATGGAGAATATCACGACCTTGGCTAGAACACCTGCAAATTCATAGAAGCACACACCTGGAGAGATAATCAGGTCCTCAGAGGGACGTAACAAGACACATAATATCATGCCATATAAACTGAATAAATATTGCTCAAATAAATAAGGGATGCCTGCAATAGGGTACCTAACCGTACTATAGTGAATGCAATAAGAACAAACCTTTGACGCATGGGCCGGATCAGGAATATCAGGAATCAAGACCGTATCTCCCACTGGAGATAACCGGCAATCAGGACCGTACCTCCCACTGGAGATAACCGGCTATCAGGATCGTACCTCCCATTAGAGATAACCGGCAATCAGGGCAGTGCATATATGACCCATACATTAAAGAACTGTTCTTCCCACCCAATGTCTATTATGTTGTATCCACAACATAAATCCTCTATTAACCGCTAAGTCAAACTAAGCATGCAACCTCTATTAGCGGTTATTCCTATCGTACGGCTTGTACATACTGGTGGCCAGCCAATCACGCACGTCCGTGTTCTACATGCGACACACAACTTTGTGGTACAACGTGTCAAGGCCATGAATGTAACACACAAGCTGGTCCCTTAAATCTAGGTTTAATGTGTAAGAAAAATAATACATAGCAGAAAATATAAATGAACAGTAAGTTCTAACAGGTTATGCCATGTATCAAAGTTTATTTTGCATAAAAAAAATAAATAATACATGAAATATGAGCTAAAATAAATAAACAGCAAATGGCAAGGTGTCTTGCCTGAGGTCCTTACTGGTGAAATCGACAATCCCGTTGGGTACAGAATAGTCACAGGGCTACACAAGATGAACTCAGACGATGTGACAAACTTCTAAAATAAAAACCAAAAATAAAATATTCTGAAATTTTTTTTAGGAAAAATATATGATGTGTATTTTTCTGTCAGTATTCCGAAACTTCAAACGGATCGTGATTCTGATTCCTGGTTCTCCCAGAATCTCAAAAACACTAAAACGTGTCAGATTTTGGACCACTGACACTCCACAAATTTTCCAAAAAATTAAGTTCCGAATTTATGAAAATAAAATTTACATTCAGAAAATATACCTCAATACGATTCCAACAAAAAAAAACTGGAGGTGAAAAGGAGTCCGGAGTTGGGAGTTATGGTCATTCGAAGTTGCTACAACCTTTGAAAATTGAGGCTGAATTTATGACGAAAAAAGAGAGAAATTTTGATAAGGATGGTTTGAAAGATGATTTATGGTGAAAATAATATGGAGGAGTACCTGCCTATTTATAGGATGTGGAAATTTTCCAATTAGATAAGAATTAGGATTCCTTTAAACCCAATTTAGATATTTCCTAATTTAATTTAAAAGTAATCAAATCCAAATCCAAATCCAAATCCAAATCTAATTTAAATCAAATCAAATTCTCTTAGTTTAAAATCAAATCAATTAAATCCAATTTAAATCTATTTAAATTTTTAGCACAAAATCAAATGGGATAAATAAATTTTGAATATTTAACTATTTAAATAAATCCAAAAATCAAATCAAGATTTAAATGGCCACCATAACTTCCAAATATATTTTTCAAAATACCAATAATAATAATTTCGAAAATAATAAATATTTTTAAATATCTTTTTAAATAATAAAATATTTATTAATAAATCTCAAAAATTATATTTTTATTTAAAATAGACTAATAAATAATTACGAAATATATATGTATGCACGAATAATGCATAGATGATTATGCTTTTCCTAGTATACAATAAAATATTATTTATGATTAATAACTGCTAAAAAATAAAAAGGCTTTTTATAGCAAGAATAATAATTATATAATATTTTGAAAGTGTATAATAAAATAGAAAAAATGTTTTTCTAAAATATGTACGCTCGCACATATTCGCACTTGACGAGCAACTACGAAAAATAAAATTTCGTGCGCGACGTACAATACGACTATGCGACGTACAATACACAATTTTTAAATCAGTACCAAATTTAATATATATATAAAAAATAGTAGAAATTTAGGGGTTTTACACCTATGGATTCAAAACTAACAAATATGCATAGAAAATTAATTTAGAGGGTTGGTTTTACCTATTGGGAGTGGAATCTCAATGATACTCCCAAGGACGGCTCCGACACGAAGATCTTCCAAAAAGGACACTCCTCCTTGCACTTTGCTCCAAATCTTTGCTAGCACCCTCCCTTGGTAGTATGAGAAGGTTGGATGGAAGTTTTGGTGGAGGGATGTAAGGATTTGGAGATCAAATCAAAGAGGGAAGCTCTCTAATTTGGGGAAGAACACTTTCTGAAGGAAAAGAGGCATGATGGAATGAAAGGAAAGGAAGGGAGGCTAACCTAGCTATAATGGCTGCCATTAAACCCTATTTGGGCCTTGGAAGAAAGCCCAATAAGGCCTCAACTAGTCCTCTTGGTTAATTTTAAGTTAGGTTCAATTTGGGATCAAAAGGGTTAAATTTAAGCCTCTAACTTAACCAATCTAACAAGTAGGATTAGTCTAAACTCACTAACTTAATTAGGGGGTTTGTGGGCCATAACTAACTAATCTTGGGATCCCGTCTACAGTCTAAGCTACCCGGGTCACTAACACAAGTCGAAACGAAACGAAACGAAACTCAAACCCGACTAAACAAATCCCGTAAAATCAATATTAAAATATAAAAATTCCCAAAATATTAAAATATGAAAAAAAAAATGACCAAAATCACAATACATTAATTTAAATATTATTAAAATAATCTAAAATTCACCAATTAATCAAAATCCTAAATAATTCAAAAGTCACAAAATGACCAAAATACCCTTAGCCTAAAAAGTTGTAAATAGTCATTCTAATCACATGGTTAGGTCCCCATGGTCATGGTTAGTCTCTAGGCTCAACAGTTCTAGGGTTCACTAGCTAACACATCAAAATTATAATTCACTAATTTTAAATAGTATTAAATTAATTAAAAAAAATCATAAATCATAAATCTTATTATTAAATAATAAACTTTTACAAAAGTTCAAAATTATCCTCATTTTAGAAAAGTGAATGTTACAAGTTAACACAAAATAGGGGTTTAGTTGACACAAGACCTAAACCGTCAAGTAAAACAGAATAGTTGACGGAGAATACTGACCGTCAATAAAAAAAAACGTCAACAAATGTCATTTTTCTTGTAGTGCATTTATATATAAGCAACGTTTTTAGGCGTCGCTAATATGTCTTATTTTGGTAGTGACCATAATCATCCAAATATCAAGAGTATACACTAGCTTATTGACAAGATAGTAATAGAAGAGAACAAAGAAATAACTAATAATCTTTAAAATAAGTAAAGATCCAACAATACATAAAATTCAATATCAAGAACAAACCCACTAAATAATAAATTGAAAGAAAATAAATTTGTGGAGAGAAGAAGATGGAGGAGAAGAAGGTGAGAAGGAGAGAGAACAGTATAGGGGTTTGATAAAAGGGAAAAATTTTGTTAGGAAAAAAAGGTACGGTCAGAGTTCGATCGGGTAGAAATTTTTTTGGCAACATTTATAACAGTTGTGTAAAAAAACATTATAAAAGTTCCGACTATATATAACGGACTAACACATCTAATAAGCATCATATTAGTACTCTCCAGGGCCGACCTTGAGCAAGCAAGTACATCGAGTGCATCTGCTCTGGGTCCCATATTTATTGGGGTCACAAATTAAGATGTAAGTTGTTAATTATTAAAAAAAAAGTATAGTGTAGTGGTTAACATAAAATAATTGTGGTATAACAGTTAGCATAAAATAATTGTTGTGTAGTGATTAACATATTAGTCTTGCATTCTAGAGACTTTTGATTCAAATCTTGGTTATATTAGAATAATTTTAATTTTTTAAATTATTTTTTATATTATATATGAGGACTTATTTTGAAATTTGTTATTAGAAATATTTCCAACTCTGTATTCAAACTCTGAAATTAAAATATAAATATAAATAAATAAATGATACCGAGGCTTGAACTTGGTTCAATGTCCTTAAGACAATATTCATCCCGCACTGGTGCTTACGGTTTAATGGCGATTAGTCTCCCAGGATACAACGGTTGTTTCCTTCGGTAGCAGCACTTCACACCGTAGGAACTCGTTGAAGCAACGTTGGTTGTCTCTCTCTCTTAGACTAACTAATACAATATGGATGAATTGAATGAATGCTTGAATGCTCCAAAACCATGTGTATTTATAGAAATAAAAAGACACGATGGAAAGGACACACCTTTCCAATAAATAGATTCATACACCTTTTCCAATGAAAGGATTCGTACACCTTTTCATAGATTCGTTGATATAAAAATTTGATATTATTATTATAATAAATATACATTCACATTTTCCAACAATCCCCACATGAATGAATATTTGACTGTGTACAATGTAGACACAATACAGACTCCTTACAGACAAGATGCAGACATAAGAGAGAGAGATCATTTGAAAAGTTATTGTACCAGGATAGGTAACTTTTGGCCTTGAACCTTCCCTTGTAAATATTTATCGAGTTTACTAGCTATCCAGTGAACATGATGTCTTGAACTGTTCAGCTTTTTGTTGTAAACTTGAGTCAATAAATATCACACAACTTCTTTCCGACCAATATTGCTTCTATTGTTGTGTTCATTTAGGCCCCGAACATATGTCTGGTTTCATAAGTGTTCTTAGAGAATTCAGCCTTATAATTCTCATAGAAGCGGCCCCACTTCCACACTCATATAGGTGACTTCCTAATAAGAGTATCCTGCTATACTCTACTTGAATTTCAAGTCATAGGAATCATTAAAAGCAATGCTTACCCTTATTTTTCTTTGCAGGCGACACTACTATTTGTCATCCTAGAGAATGGGATGAGTATTTAAATACTCGTCAGTGTCATTTAAGAATTTCACATAATTAGGTTGTCCCTTTGAACCTAGATCTTGGGATCTCCAGTCAACTAGGTTGGGTTTTCCTTTATGGAACTTCTTTTATCATAGGCTTCAAGCCCATTCCCCTCGATGACTTATATACTTGCTCTCTTGTCAAACCTTTAGTTAGTGGATCCGCAAGGTTTTCTTTTGATTTTACATAATCAATCGTGATTATGCCATTAGGGAGAAGTTGTCTAACGGTATTATAACGTCTTCGAATGTGTCTTGATTTACCGTTATAAATATGACTGTGTGCCCTACCGATAGCAGATTGACTATCACAATGTATACAGATTGCTGGTACGGGCTTTGGCCATATTGGAATGTCCTCCAAGAAATTTCGAAGCCACTCTGCTTCTTCACTTGCTTTATCCAAAGCTATGAATTCAGATTCCATAGTTGATCCGGCTATGCACGTTTGTTTTGAGGACTTCCACGATATTGCTGCACTTCCAAGTGTAAAGACATATCCACTTGTGGATTTCGAGTCTATGTCCGGTCGCGTACAGTTCGTGACATACATAAGGCTCCCAATTATACGAGAATATTCTACTTGTGAGATACTTTCTCCAGTATTTTTCTTTAAATGTAGATTTAAATCTACTGGAGTTTTTTCAATGTTATTATCATTTTGATTATGTTTTTCTATAATCTTCTCAATGTAATGAGATTGGGATAATACCAGCCCATCTGGTGTTTTAGAAATCTTAATCCTTAACATAACATCTGCAATTCCCAGATCTTTCATGTCAAAGTTTTTTATTAAGATCTTCTTTGTGTCCTGGATTATGTTATTATTACTGCCTATTATTAGCATATCATCTACATATAGGCATATAATGACATATCCAGTTTGTGCATTTTTAGAATACACACATTTGTCACATGCATTGATCTTGAATCCATTTGACATCATTACATTGTCAAACTTTTGGTGCCACTGTTTCGGTGCTTGTTTAAGTCCATATAGAGACTTAACTAGTTTGCACACCTTCCTTTCTTTACCTGCAACTATGAATCCTTCTGGTTGATTCATGTAGATTTCTTCTTCTAGATCACCATTTAGAAAGGCGGTCTTCACATCCATTTGATGTATTTCAAGATTGTGCAATGCTGCTATTGCAATTAACATCCGAATTGATGTTATCCTTGTTACTGGTGAATATGTATCAAAATAATCAATTCCTTGTTTTTGATTATATCCTTTGACAACCAGTCTTGCTTTATATTTATCAATAGTTCCATCAGCTTTCATCTTCCTCTTAAATATCCATTTGCAGCCTAATGGCTTACATCCTGGAGGAAGATCAGCTAATTTCCATGTATGGTTTTGCATAATGGACTCTATTTCACTATTTATAGCTTCTTTCCAAAGTGGTGCCTCTGGTGTAGACATTGCTTCTTTGAAAGTTTGAGGCTCATTTTCTAACATGAATGTTAGAAATTCAGGTCCAAAGGTCTTTGATGTTCTAGACCTCTTACTGCGTCTAGGCACATCTTCCTTATCGGCAAATTCATTATCTGCATCACTTTGACCAGTATGTATAATGTCATCATTATTTCTTTTTAATATTTCTCTTTCATGTATCTTTTTACATGGAAAGATATTTTCAAAAAAGATGCATTCCTAGATTCAATAATTGTATTATTATGTATCTCCGGAATGTCCGACTTATGTACGAGAAACCGATAAGCAGAACTGTTTTCAGCATATCCTATAAATATGCCGTCAAAGGTCTTGGGACCTATCTTGACCTTTTTAGGCAAAGGAATTGCCACTTTTGCAAGACATCCCCACACTTTGAGGTATTTATAGGAAGGTTTCTTTCCTTTCCATAATTCATATGGCGTCTTTTTCTTTTTCTTGTGGGGCACCTTATTTAAAAGATAGTTGGCTGTAAGTACAGCTTCTCCCCACAAATTATCTGGTAGTCCTGAACTTAATAATAAATAATTCATCATTTCTTTAATTGTTCGATTCTTTCGTTCAGCGATACCATTAGATTGTGGTAAATATGGTGCAATAGTTTGGTGTATAATTCCATGTTCTGCACAGAATCCTGCAAAAGGTGCTTCATATTCACCACCTCTATCGCTTTTGATAACTTTAATCTTTCGATTAAGTTGATTTTCTACTTCAGTTTTATAGTGTTTGAACATATCTATTGCTTCATCTTTTGATTTCATAAGATAGACATAGCAATAACGAGTACTGTCATCGATGAATGTGATGAAGTACTTTTTCCCATTTCTCGTTTTTATGCCTTTTAGATCACATACATCTGTATGGATTAAATCCAACGTTCCAGTATCTCTTTCAACCGGATTTTGAAAGGATGTACGGGTTAATTTTGCTTCTGCACATATTTCACACTTATGATTTGAATCTATTGCAAATCTAGAAATTAAGTCCATGTTCATGAGTTTCCTGATTGAATCATAATTAACATGACCTAATCTTCCATGCCACATATGAAAGAACTCAACGATATAAGAAGAATTAATTATCTTATTAGGCATAATAGTCATTACATTCATTTTGAAATATTATTGAATTGGTTGAAGCAATTACAACCACTGATCTGGAGTCAACCATGCGGTAGTCCAGAAATTTGCCTACTACAAGTTTCTTCGATCCTGCATCTTCTGCTTTGTATTTCTTGTCCAGAGCATCCCAGACTTCTTTTGCAGTCTTCAGTGGACTGTAAACATTCCATAGATGGTTGTCCAGTCCACTTAAAATGTGGTTCCTGCATAAGAAGTCTGCATGTTTCCACTTTTCAACATTTGTAATAACAGTATTATCAGTTTCACCTTCTTGCAGAGCAGGGACTGTTTCATTTAGAATCTTTACCAGATTCAAAGTTGTAAGATAGAACAACATTTTTTGCTGCCAGCGCTTGAAGTCAGTTCCATCGAACTTTTCCGGCTTTTCTCCTTGTCCAATATGAACAGGAGCAGAAGTGATCACGACAGTGTTCTCAACTGCTGCCATTTTTGTCTGTTACAATAGTAGTACAGACCAGTAAGTGAAAAGAAAAAATAAAGTTCAAGAAGGGTTCTTTTGTGTTCTGGTTAAATAGAGAAGTCAGAACCAACTTTAAAAATCAGAAGCCAATTATAATACTAAACTCTAATGAAAAGGCTTTCTTGGACAGATGCATGTATGGCTAAAAACATCAATTATACTTTTAAATGGAAGAAATGCTACTCAGCACTATATATATATATATATATATATATATATATATATATATATATATATATATATATATAATTAAGAAATATAAATAGCCAATCTCAAATGTATCTCTGTTTCGAATGTAAGAGCATCTCCAACCCTATTGTCTTGTTTTGTGTTGTGAATCCTATGTGGCATGAGGGACAAGACAATGTCTTGTATAGGTGGCAAGATTATATTCACAAATGACAATGGGTTTAAAAAGTCATCTCCAATGCAAAAGTATTGAGAAGACAATACAAATAATTTTTTACAACTTCCAAGACAACTTTTACTCTTCTACTTCTTTTTTATAAATATTTTTATTCACAAATGATGATGTGGACATAAAGACATTGTGAAGTGCATTGTCTAGATCTAGACAACCAACTTCACATTGTCTTTGCCATGTCATTGCCATGTCAACTCCACACTTTATTTCACATTTGCATTGGAGAAGTACTTTTGGAAAAAATGGTTGTCATTCCTATGTGGCAACCATTTTTTTCAAACTCACAATAGGGTTGGAGATGCTCTAACAGACAGAACATTACCATGAGTACAACTTTGTCATGAGTATATATTATAAAATGGCAAGGAAAAAAAAAATTTCCAGACACAACCTTACTATGAGTACAACTATGAACCAATTGCACAGTATATAGAAATTACAAAAACGGCTACAAAAAGGAAAAGAAAAGACCATCATTCTACTTTACTGGAATGAAGTTTCTTTCTTAAAAGTAATTCAAAGTAAACAGAGGACTAAAAGAGTATGAACATGGATTAAATGAAAAAGACAGAAACCAATTACCAACAGATACAACATTTATAAAGCATACATGTTCACTCTTAATTACCTCTGTGCATAGACATGTCTTCAGACATGTGAACTACATACAACTTTTATGCTGTTTCGAAACAGTGAGCCAATTAGTGTTGTACCGAAGGAGAGGAATCTATAAATGTGAACTAATATGTCTGAATTAAAAACCGAAGACAAAAGACAGTGATCAAATAATAATCTGAACTTACTACAGAGTATCGAACATAAAAAAGATATTGTCTTAAGATTGTTATTAGAAATAATTCCAACTCTGTATTCAGACTCTGAAATCAAAATATAAATATAAATAAATAAATAATACCGAGGCTTGAACTTGGTTCAATGTCCTTAAGACAATATTCGCTCCGCACTGGTGCTTACGGTTTAATGGCGATTAGTCTCCCAGGATACAACGGTTGTTTCCTTCGGTAGCAGCACTTCACACCGTAGGAACTCGTCGAAGCAACGTTGGTTGTCTCTCTCTCTCTTAGACTAACTAATGCAATATGGATGAATTGAATGAATGCTTGAATGCTCCAAACATATTTGTATTTATAGAAATAAAGAGACATGATGGAAAGGAGACACCTTTCCAATAAATAGATTCGTACACCTTTTCCAATGAAAAGATTCGTACACCTTTTCATAGATTCGTTGATAGAAAAAATAATGATATTATTATTATAACAAATATACATTCACATTTTCCAACAGAAAGTTCATCATAAACTTTATAACAGTTTCGTATAAATCGTTAATAATAACAATTTTGATAGTAACAATTTTGATAGGGTTATAATAGAACTTGTTTTTGTGGTGATTCCATGGGCCCTTTTTCGTGTCGGTTTCCCGTGGGTAGGGTGTGAAGACAAAGTGTGATCTGAGTTGCGGGGAGGCTGGGGGCGCGCGCATATACCCGCCCGTGCGGCATGTGGTACGTAGTATCTACGTAGTAGTGTAGAAGGGAGGGGGAGAAATAGAATGGAGAGACATGTGTAGTAAGGAGGAGGAGGAAGAGAGCAGGCTTCAAAGCCTTCGGTACGGAAAGAAGCTGATCACTTCTACTATTTTGCATGCGCTCATACAATAATACATGATCATAACTGCATGCAGCAGTGATCGCACTTTATACGTTCAATCATGACCCCAAGCACGACAAAGGACTTTTTAGTGCACATGCGGCACTCGCCATGTTTGATAATCGAATTATTAGTCTCCACAAAACTAAAATCAATAATGTTACGGATACACACTTTTTTTACACACTTCTTAAATATAGTAATATAACAGAACATTATTAGATGTCAAAAAAAAAATAATAATAAATTGATATTCAATAATGCTCAGTATAACTATAAAGTGCGTCTCCATATCAACTAAAATTGATCTACAAATCTACTGTACCACCTAAAATTAATCTAATTATTAGCCAGCGTCATGCCCCCTTGGTACACAAGAACTTCGACAACTTTAAGTCTGGATTTGAGATTTTGGGACTTCTGCTTGTTGAAAGTTGTTTTATATTATTATTATTATTATTATTATATTTTGTTAGAAAGCCAATTTAAGTCTCTTTGGTAACAATTTTTTTTTAAAAGCAAATCAATTTTGAAATAACTTATATATGCGGTCAGAATAGACTAGTTTCTACAATTTTTTGAAAAGTAGCAACAAATCTCCAACAAAGCTTTAGTTTGTTTCATCAATGTCAGACTTTAGTTCATATAGCGTCAAAGTTCCTGCCACTTTACACAAAAATTGTTGAGTTATCAAAACAATTCAAGTTAGAATTGTCTAATTGTATCAATGTGCATAATCGAGCTTCTGACGCTACCAACAATATGAATTGTACTTTTTTTACACAATCGAATTGTCCTCATCACAACTCTATAGTTTTGATACAAGACAACTGTGATCGGATATAAAGAAGTAAAAAAGATTATATATTTGTTGACAAGTTGTTATCAAAAAGCTTTTTTAGTCACTTAGGGGACATTTGGTACGCGATTTTTTTTTTCCGAGAAAATTTAAGATGGAAATCTATTACCACGTTTGTTTGGTTTATAAAAAAATTATTCCCGAAAATTATAAATATCCGGATATATAGTTTACCCACAAAACATGGAAATTCTATCCCTTGAGAATAAGTGGGTATTTTTTTTGTCCGGACAAAAAAAAATTGTCTAAATTTTTTTCTTCTTTTTTGATCAATTTTGATTAGTTTTGAACATTTTTTTTCTTTTTTTGTCGTTTTTATCGCTTTTTGTCATTTTTTTGTCGTTTTTACCAATTTTTTGACGTTTTAAGCAATTTTTTGTCGCTTTTTATCCATTTTTTTTTTGTCACTTTTTGATTATTTTTTGTCATTTTACCCAATTTTTGTCCTTTTTATCGTTTTTTGTCAATTTTTGTCGTTTTAAGCGATTTTTATCGTTTTGTAACTCTTTTGTTGTTTTTATCGATTTTTAGTCTTTTTTGTCGTTTTTTGTCGCTTTTTGGTCATTTTTACTGATTTTATGTCGTTTTTTGTCATTTTTGTCACTTTTTTGTCGCTTTTACCGATTTTTTGGTCGCTTTTTTGGTTTTTTTTTTTGTCGTTTTAACGATTTTGTCCCTTTTTGTCGTTTTTATTGATTATTTTCGTTTTTGTCGCTTTTTGGTTATTTTTTGTCGTTTTTAACCGATTTTTTGTCATTTTTTGTCGTTTTAACCGATTTTTTTTTTTGTTTTTTTGTCGTTTTGGCCGCATTTTGTTTTTTTTTTTACCGATTTTATGTTGTTTTTGTCGTGTTTTGGTTATTTTTGTCGTTTTTACCCTTTTTTTGTTATTTTTTGTCGTTTATACATTTTTGTCGCTTTTTGGTCAATTTTGTCGTTTTTACCGATTTTTTGTCATTTTTACCATTTTTTCGTTTTTACCGATTTTTTGTCGTTTTTACCAAAATTTTTTTTATATTTTTTCATTTTTTTTCGTTAATATTATTTTTTATTTTTTTCCCGGAATATTTATATTGTCACCAAACATGGGAATGTAATTTTCCAGGAAATTTAATTCCTTGGAATTTGATTTCCGGGAATATAGAATTCTCGACTATATAGTATTCCGCATACTAAACGCCCCCTCAGGCTTGAATTGAATTTGCCATTGCTTTTAAAAAACTGACTACAAAAGCAACTTTTGACAACTTGTGGGAAGTTATTGTCACTTAGGCTTGGTTAAGATATTGTTATCAAACAACAATGAATTACGTTTGAAAAAAACAAACAAAAATAACCTTCAATAAACAAAATATCAAATCTAATCTTAAAATAAGCAAAAATAGTCGTGATAAACAATCTCAACACCAGTCCAAACATAATGTTGTTTTGATAGAGTATGAATATTTTGTCGTGCGTCCTAGCATAAATGTGTGTAAATGAATTGTTATGTGACATACATAATAGTAACAGAAATTTTCATACAGGGTAAAGTATTTTAAGAAAATTGTAAAAAAAGTAATAAGTTTGAAAAAATTGCAGATGGGGTAAAGAAACGACATCATCGATGGCGTGTTCTAATCGGGGGAAGAGGAGAGGCCCTCACACGCCATGGGGAATGGCAAATCCTCCACGCGGACCCCATGGCCACCGTCACACGCCATCCTCCATGGCATATCCCACCACCACACGCCATCTCCCATGGCCTATCCCATCCTCCAAAGTCTATTCCACCACCACACGCCATCCCCCATGGCCTATCCCACTATCACACTCCATGGCCCACCACACGCCATCCCCAATGGCCTATCCTGGCCCACCACACGCCATCCCCCATGGCCTATCCTGGCCTATCCCATCCTAGCCATGGCGTGAGGGGGGGGGGGGGGGGGGAATGGCCATGAGCCATGTGAAGGGGGGGGGGAGTGGCCATGGCTCATGGCGTGTCCTGTGATGGGATGGGTCAGAAATTGTGGGGGTGTGAAATGGCCATGAGCCATGGCGTGTGGGGGTGGTGTGTGGTGATGGGATGTGTGATGGGATGTGTGCGGGGGTGTGGTGAGGGGAAATGGCCATAAGCCAAGGCGTGTGGGGCAGGATAGGCCACGCCTGATGGCGTGTGATGCCCTGGACAGAGGAAATGCCACCACGCGCCATCAATGATGTCGTTTCTTTACCCCAATTACAATTTCTCCAAACTTATTACTTTTTTCACAATTTCGTTAAAATTCTTTACTCTGTATGAAAATTTCTGTAATAGTAAACATGTGTATATGTATATCCATTTATGCTTATAAAATTTAAATGTCTATGGGTGTAAGTAGGATGAAAAGATTGGAATTATATGTGTATGTAATATGGATGGGTTGTTGTTTTAGCATGTAGATTCAAACACCCTAGATTACCATGACATCTATGAGTACAAGGGTCAAATAGGAATCTTGTAGTTGGTCTATCTCTATCTCTATCTCTACTAGTTAATTTCTTAATGGTTGAGGAATGATAAATTGGAAAAATATCATAGATGTTGTCTGGAGTTGAAATTTGATGTTATAAATGGTTCATAGGGCCAACACGAGGTAAATTCGATATTTGTATACTAGGGTTACGTAAGTACCTATCGGCAAGTGTTTCTATAACCGATACTAGGCTATACCGGCTATATCATACTCAAACTTGAGTGATTCATTTAAAATACAATATTTTCAACCAAATTATATCACTTTAAATGTTGTGCTATAGAGAATAGAAGAAAGGAAGATCATGGGAGCAACTTTAGGATTGACTCGTGATATCACTATTGGTTGTATCGATCAAATTTGGGTTTCGACCAATTGACTTTAAATTTTAGCACTAAAAGAATTTAGTAATGCTTTATGGAAGTTGTATGATTAGAAATCCCTTAATCTATCAACCAATATTTTTTTTAATGTTTGATACTTAGGATCGTGTCGATTCAAATTTATCAATTTGACAATAAGGATTACATTGATTTAAAATTTAGCATTTGTCTATGTTTCGAAATGTACTTTAATTATATTGGATATTAGAAATGTAGGAATTATTGACTAGGTACATATGTCTTAGTATTGGATTAGCATGTTGAACCTGAAATCGACATTTTGATGATTTTGACCTAAATATATACGAATTCAACATATTAGCTTATTTATGAATTTTATAGAACTTCGGAGTTCATTGAATAATTAGAATTTATTAAAGCTAATGTGTTAATTGTTGTTTTCTAAATCAAGTAAAATCACTCCATTTTTTTTTTGAATGGTTCAATATCTTACAAAAACTAGTGCAATGCAACTTTGATAAATATAGTTATGTGATCTAGTTTACTAATAAGAGATATGAGTTTGTTTATGCCTACAATTAGGATACCGGAGCCAAAATCATTTGTTATGATTCATTGTTGCAAATTAGTAAGAACACTAAGCACGCGACCACGGTAAGAAATTAATTTTTTTGTTTGTTTTATAAACTTCCATTTCATATTATAATCGCGTGTGTACCGGTGTTGAGAGTTGCTCCACCGAAGGGGTCGGCGTACCCGGGATTTTTATATATTGCATGGTACCGGTGTTGAGGGTTGCTCCAACGAAGGGGTCGGCGAACCCGGGTTTAATTTTATATTAATGTCTATTGTGAA
Source organism: Iris pallida (assembly GCA_029216955.1). Lineage (NCBI taxonomy): Eukaryota > Viridiplantae > Streptophyta > Magnoliopsida > Asparagales > Iridaceae > Iris > Iris pallida. Next base: position 3,531,821 of record JANAVB010006390.1, read on the forward strand.
AAAAAAAATTTCGGGCTCCAAAATACAAAGGAGACTTTGCCGAAATTTTTGAAAAATTTTCAGAGTTAGCCATTTTTAGAAATGTCGAAATGATTAACTCTAGTTCCTGATTTTATCAAAGTTCCTATACAAACATAACCCTGAAATCCTTGAAAGTGTTGCCTTAGGCGCACAAATTTATTTTCCGCTAAGACGGAATTTCCTGCTTAACTTTATTCTCGTTTAATGTGTGTTCTCTATCACACGAAAAACGAGATACAAAATTGAAATGTACTTTAACTAAGTTACATTTTTGTAAGAACTGTATTTGGGATGGGAGAGAAAACTTTGGATCACACCTTCAAAATCTTTGCAATATTATATTTTACAAAACTGATCAGTTCCTGTTACCGGCACTCGTATGGCCATACGGGTCTGTCGGGGTGAGGCTTAGCTCACTTCCTGTTGTCCTGTTCCTGTTTTTCCATTGGATCCCGAATCCCCGAATTCGGTCCTGTAAATATCTAATGTAGCCTGCTCCGATACTCTTGAAAATTTTTAAGTCATACGACAATTGTTATAACACTTGATTCCGATAACTCGAAAAATCATTCATATGTTATCCTGATTATATCACATCAATATGTAATCCTGATACTAATGGGACGGATAAATCTAAGCACCGTCCATTTAGTATAAACCTGATCCCGGGTAAATGGGATTATTGTTGAAAAAATAGAAGTTGTGTGATCCAGAAGTGTTTCTCTAAATATTATATTTTTCATACAAGATTTGTTTGATTGTTACACATTTATACCTGACACCTGCATTCTTTTAGGAAAAGATGTTAATACGATAAGAAATTTTTTATCAGTGAATATACCTTTTAAATTATCCTTCCCTCAGTTCGATTTCGATAATTTTATCATCTTACCTTATCTACTTTACTCCTTTGACTGAGGGCTTGCTCGTCGTATTGACGACCTAGTTTTGTTCACTAGGTTTTGATGAAGGACAGGAGAGAATGCAGATGCATACTGAAGAGAAGTTTTATGAATGAGACAAAGAGGAGGTTGACTTGGTATCAACTAGTAAAACTTTGTAGTGGTAATGTAATATATGTGTTGGGTTAATGGTTGTAATCGGGTAGAATGAAAAAAAAAATATATTTATGTTTAGATTGTCATGAAAACAGAATTGTAATTATATAGTTTGTACCCGGTGACCTGTGATCAACCTATCCTAGAACCCTACGGGCGACAATCGCGAATATGGGTACTGGAGTATTCATATGTCGCGTAGCCTGGGAATGTTGTTACGTACTCGACTCGCCTTATTTGGAACCGGGGCGTGACACGTTACTTGTAAAAATGTTCTTATGTTTATTATATCACAATTAGAGCTGATTATTATTGGACTGTTGTATATTAAAAAAATTGCATATTTAGCATCAAAGTTTATTGATATTGCTTTTAGAGCATAAACTTTGTACAAATTGTATTTTGAGATCCAAAACGTCCATCTGAAAGACGTATAATAAATGATTCACCGGTTAAAAAGAACTTGAAATCAATAATACGACCTTCGGATAGGCGTATTTTGCACAAAAATGCCCTTCCGATGGCATATTTTGTACAAATTAATTATCTTTTCGGAAAAATTTGTCACTAAAAGTTCAATTCGTCACTGGAAGCTCCAATATCGTGACTTTCATCGCAAATCCCAATTCGTCACTGAAAGCCTATTTTCGTCACTAAGCTTTTGTCGCTAAAAATTTCACATATAAGACATTTCTTTAGGTTGTTTATGTGATAAAATAAATTAACCGTTAAAAATGCGCCATTCATAAGGACGTATATTTCACCTTCTTGAATAGCCAACCGGAATTAAATATGTTAATAAATATATATGCAAAAAATGTCCTTAAGGAGGACTTATTTTGTGCAAAATATAAAATACGTCTTGCTCAAGGACTTTTTGGAGTTCATTCGTATCACAATTTTACTAAATTATATATTCTCAGACCTCGTTTGGTTCACGGAAAGGAAAGAAAAGAAAATTGATTCTATGATATTTTATTTCATTTGAAAAATTGTAATTCTAACCAATTTTCTTTCCGGTGTTTGAAAAAATCAAGAAAATTAAGAGAGAATGTGAATCCTTAGATGAGGAAAATGAATCTTTCCATTGGTGGGAGGGACCATTTTTTTTCTTCCTATTTTTTCTCCTCTTGGAAATCAAATTTCTTTCCATCTCATTTTCTTTGGCATCTAAATAAAGGAAGACATTACTTTTCTTTTCCAAGGCTCCAATTTCGCGAACCAAATATGGCCTCAGTGTAATTTTAAAAAAAAACTGTACTACTTTATACTAAACTATATATGGTCAGTGTTACTATACGCAATTTTCTGTTGTATATTTGTATTGCAGCAAAACTCTCCTCTAAGGGCTTGTTTGGTAACCGGATATTACTATTTGGATTTGGATTTGGAAATCCTCCAAATCCAAATCATGGATTTTACTATTCAAATCCAACTCCAAATCCAACTCCAACCAAACATAGAATTTGATTTTATGATTAATAACTATAAATTAAATAATTAATAATTAACGATTAATAATAGTAATTATAAATTAAACAATTAATAATTAATAATTAATAAATTAATAAATTAATAATTAACGATTATAAATTAATAATTAACAATTATAAATTAATAATTAATAATTAATAACTAATAATTAATAATTAATAATTAATAATTAAGTAATTATAATTAAGTAATAAATAATAAATAATAAATAATAATTAATGATTATAAATTAAGTAATTATAATTAATAATTAAATAATTAACGATTAATAATTAACGATTATTAATTAACAATTATTAATTAACGATTATAAATTAAGTAATTATAAATTAAGTAATAATTAATAATTAATAATTAATAATGAATTAATAATTAATAATTAATAATTAATAATTAATAATTAACGATTAATTAACTATAAATTAAATATTTTAAAAATAGTAATTATAAATTAATATTATTATGATTAGTAAATTATTAATTAAATTATTATAAAATATGATTCTAATTGTGATTAAATTATTATTAATTAAGATTATAATAAAATAGTTATTAACAAATTATTAATTAATATTATAATAATACTAATAAATTATTAATTATGATTATAACAAAATTAACTAATTAACTAATTTTTTAATTAATAATACTAAACATAGGATATGATTGTTAATTAATATTATAATAATACTAATAAATTATTAATTAATATTATAATAAGAATATAATAATACTAGTAAATTATGATTATTAACTAAATAATAAAATATTATTAATTAATATTATAATAATACTAATAAATTATTAATTATGATTATAAAAAAATTAACTAATTAACTAATTTTTTAAATTACTAATACTATTTTTTATTAATTAATAATACTAATAAAATAGTTATTTTTTTATTAATTAACTAATTTTTAACGAAATTATTAAAGGATAAATATTTTTAACGAAATTATTAAAGATTAACTAATTTTTAATTTACTAATTTTTAACAAAATTATTAAATAATAAATATTTTAACAAATTATTAAAGAATAATTATTTTTTCTCCAAAATCCAACCAAATCTAAGTTTTGGATTTTGTCCTACTTTACATATCCAAATTCATCTCCAACCAAACATAGAATTCCATGAATTTGTCTCCAAATCCATAAAAATTCAAATTCTACCTCCAAATACGGTTTACCAAACGGACCTAATTGAACACAAAATGTTATAGCATTTGTTATAGTGACTCGAGTTACAGGGAAGCAATCAAACAGTCCCAAAGTGGAAAATAAATAAATAAATTACATGCCAACCACCATCCCCACATACCTCCATAAATAAGCAAAATTCATTCTCACTGACGGAAGCTGGACCTCCCCCCTCTTCTTACTTCCCGGAAAAACACCACCCACAAAATTGCAGAAACAAGTAAAGAAAAAGTAAATCGAGTTCAGCACTAAGTCCTCCTCATTCATCTACAGCCAAAGAAGCAATTAAAGCGCGCTCTCTCTCTCTCTCTCTCTCCATTCTCGAAGGAGAAGAAAGAAAGGAGAGCTCACTCAGTCATGGGAGGGGTGACGTCATCAATGGCGTCGAAGCTGGCGTTCTTCCCGCCGAGCCCCCCCACGTACGCGCTGCTGACCGACCCCGCCACGGGGATAACGACGCTGAGCAGGTTCCCGCACAGGGAGAACGTGGAGGTGATGCGGATCCGGACTCGGAGGGGGCACGACGTGGTGGCGGTGTACGTCCGGAACCCCACGGCGCAGTCGACGCTGCTCTACTCCCACGGCAACGCGGCCGACCTCGGCCAGATGTACGAGCTCTTCCTCCAGCTCAGCGTCCACCTCCGCGTCAACATCATGGGGTCGGTACACTAATCATTCTTCCTCTTCTTTTTTTTCTTTTGCTCAATTTCGTGTGTTTTGGCGGAAAGGTGATGGTTTGTGAAGTTGGCAGCTAGAAATTCGTCGATTGGAAGTTGGTTTTTTTTGCTCAATTTGCTTTTTATTGGGAATTTCGGTGGGAAGGTGATGTTTTGTGAAGTTTGTAGCAGAAACTTTGTCAGTTGGGAGATGGTTATTTGTTTCAGTGCATTTTTTGGGGGATTTTTGGTGGAATGTGACGTGTTTCGGAGGTTGGTAGCTGGAAATGTGTCAATTGGGTTTTTTTTGTTGTTGTTGTATTAATTGGCTTGCGCTGAAGTTAGAATATGATTTTGGGAGGTGAGTTTCTGTTGAATATGATTTTGGAGTAAATGTGCTGTTTTTGTGATGTTGATAGTGGAAAGTTGGGAAAGTTGGTTTTTTTGTTGGATTGAAGTGTAAGGGCTTTCTTGGAGTGTTATTATTAAAATAGAGTTGGAAGTTTCGAATTAAGCATTAGAATTTTTTTGGGAATGGTGTTGCTTATTCTGATCGGCTGATCTTGTTTGGATATTATGTGCTATTTTGTGAATTTGGTGGTGGAGAGTTGGGAAAATAAATTGGAACTTTGTTTAAGATTTTTCATTAGTTGGGGAAAAAAATAGGAATGAGCAGAAGAAATTGGTTGCATGGGATACAAATTTGGATTTTGTACTCTGTAGTTTTCAATCTTACACTGTATTGTACTTGTCACTTAAATTGGAATTTGGTTTTGTTGAATTGTCTTTCGTGAACAAATTGGTGTTTATGGAAAATAAAGTTGGCTGTGGAAAGTTTGGGAGAAAAGTAGTCAGTTTGGCTCTTCTTTTCTTATTTTGGTATGGCTAACCTTAGTGTTTGGACTGGTAACGCTCATCAAGCTCATACAACTAAGTGTGAAATTTTAGGACTTAAAAGGCTTAGTTTGTTTCGTCTCTGGTTGATTTTATCTTTATCTGTTTGTTTTATTTTGTCGTAACCTTTAATGTGCAGTATTAGTTTTTGCTCTATTTGCCGCCAATGGTTGCTCCTGGAATGTGTGATATATGAAACTGGAGTAGTAGAAATGTTGGACGGAATTGACTTTTGTCTTCAATTGGTTTTAGCTCATATTCTTTATTTAATGTGACTAAACTATAAGCAATCTATACATTGCCAATAAGAAACTGTACGGAGAGAAGGAATGAACTGCAGAGTAAAGAGGCATCAGAATTGGTTATATCAAGATTTGCAGCAGAAGGGCGTGCCCATCAAGTCTTGCTTCCGTCTAATAAGGCTTTGGTGGACGATCTCTTCTCCAGGAGGCTGACCGAGATTAGTTCCCGTCCTGCACACGCAGACGTGGATCCTTCACTATATAAAATGACAAAGTTGGAGAAACTGGAAGTAAAGTTGGAGGGTACTTCCAACTATTTGAAGTGGTCACGTCAAGTGATGCGAACTCTGAAGGCAAGAAGCTTGGTGGGCTATGTGAATGGCCAAACCAAGGCACCTGAAGATCACTCCTCACGGGAGTTTGCTGTGTGGAAAATCGTCAACAATGTTGTAGCTGGATGGTTGACAGCCTCCTTGACCGACCAAGTGTCGGACAACGTGGAAGCAATGGAGGGCGCTGGTGATATTTGGATGACGCTGAAAGACATGTACTCAGGGACGGGCAACCCTGTGAGGGTCTTCCAACTGCAGGATGAACTTGATAAGGTGGTCCAAGAAGATCACACCATCTCTGAGTATGCGGCTCTGCTGAAGAAGTATTGGTCAGATCTCGACCACTGTGATCCCATTGGTATGGAAGATGAGCAAGTGGAACCGGCATTTGCGAAACATTACCAGAAGTTCATGGAGTATATCTCGCGACAAAGGATGATGAAGTTCCTGAAGGTGCTCAACCCAGCATTCGAGCAAAGGAGGAATGTGTTACTCGCACAACCCGGACTGCCATCACTAGAGGAGGCTATTGCTACTATGGCACAAGAAGAAGCGCGGTTGAAGCTGATGCCTAGCACCACTAGCTCTCCGGGGGAGAAATCAGGTCTAGCAGTTTTTAACCCAAATCCTTCAGGAGGGGGAGGATGCTACAACTGTGGAGACTTAGGATACTTCATCAAATTCTGTACGAAGCCTATGAGAGGCCAGTCCAGCGGCCATGCAGGGCGTAGGGGTGGCAGAGGAGGCTACGCCGGTAGCAAAGGTAATTATTCTGGAGGGCACAAGGCTAACCTGGCAGAAGGGGGAAATAAGAATCAGTCATTCGATATGACCCCTAGTGAGAGGAAAATACTGGAAATATGGAGGAACATGAAGCTTGGAACCAGCGACAGTTGAGCCAACACCGCTGGGACATCGACTCCAACCACCTCCGGGGGTAACATCACATACTATGCCAATACAAGCACAGGTATACCTGCTCATGCCCTTGCATCTACCTACAAACCAAGAAGTCTAAATTGGATAATTGACTCTGGGACATCATGCCATGTCATGGGTGCCCGTGATGAGTTCTAAGATTACACTTACCTGATGACGCCTGAAAGCATTCAGACTGCTGATGGTACTGCTAGACCCATTGTGGGTAAATGCACAGTTGAATGCACCCCTTCTATGAGTCTTACTGATGTCTTGCATGCTCCATCTTTTCATGTTAATCTATTATCCATTAGTGCCATTGTTCTTCAACTTAATTGTGTTGTTTCCTTTGACATTCCGAAGATTATTTTTCAGGAAAAGGGAATTGGGAGACAGTTGGGGACTGACACTTGGCATAAAGGGCTATGGTACTTGGACATAAGTGGGCTGGATACAACACTGGTGGATGAAGCACAACCGGAGGAGTCGCGAAGTACCGTGGAAGAAGAATTATTACTCCAACATCAGCGCATGGGACACTCTTCATTCAGTCTACTGAGTCGGATGTTTTTCTCTATGTATCAAAAGGCTAATAAGCAAAAGTTGATTTGTGCTTGTGAACTTGAGAAACATACCAGAAGCTCTTATGTGAGTTCTGGAAATAAAAGTTTAGCTGCTTTTGATATGATACACTCTGATGTGTGGGGACCTTGTCCTACAACTGCTATTAATGGTTTTAAATGGTTTGTCCCCTTTATTGACTGACATACTTGTGTTAACTGGGTATACCTAATGAAGAGTAAGAGTGATGTCTTTGCATGCTTTCAAGACTTTCATCGCAGGGTTACAACACAGTACGGTACTAAAGTGAAGATTTTGAGGTCTGACAATGGGACAGAATACACCAACAAGACTATTGAAGAGTACTTATCAGCCAATGTGATACATCATCAGACTTCATGTGCCTATACACAGCACAAAATGGCGTGGCGGAGCAGAAGAATAGGCATCTATTGGAAGTGGCAAGGTCAATGATGTTTGCTATGAATGTTCCGAAATACTTGTGGGAGCATGTCGTGTTGACTGCTGCATATCTCATCAACAGGATACCCTCTCAGGTGTTAGGATGGAAGATACCGTTTGAGATGCTTACAGGTGAGAACAAGTACATTGTTCCCCCAAAGATATTTGGATGTGTATGCTTTGTGAATGATAATAGGCATGCAGTAGGGAAGTTGGATCATCGGACAGTGAAGTGTGTCGTCGTTGGCTGCTCAGGGACTCAAAAGGGATATTCTTGCTGGAGTCCTGTGGAACGAAGGCTCTTTGTGAGCATGGATGTTATATTCAGAGAGGTGGAACCATACTACCACAATGGTTCAAGTGAAGGCTCCGTATTTGGTGACACACCTAACACAGGAGGTGTTAGGAGTAAGGGGAGATGGTCCCAAGCGTGATTGTTGGGTCAGTTCCATGCCCAATGATGGAAGTTGGTCCAAGGGAAGAAGGGAAAGATAGCGAGGGTGAAAAAAGTGATGAGGATGCATACAATCAGGAGGAAAGAAGTGATGCTCCAGTACAGGGGGAGGAACAGACTACAAAACAATCTACATCTACAGAAGAAGAAAGCAGAAGTCCACTACTGTACCTATTGTCCCTATTGTGCCATGTCCCTCGCTTAATCCTGCCCCAACCCCTGAAGATGTGCCTTCCGTACCGGATCCCTCTGATTTGGATGGTATGATCTCTCCTCCACTATCTCATATTCCTTTAAGAAGATCTTCTCGTAGTAATGCGGGAAGATCTCCTATTCGTTATGGTTATGAACATGATATTGCCCATTTTTTTTATCCTACTCTAATCTATCCCCTACTTGTGGAGCATTCATTGCATCGTTAGACACCACCTCTTTGCCTAAGTGTTGGCAGGAAGCGAAGAAAGATCCGAGGTGGAAAGCTGCAATGTTGCAGGAACTTGGGGCACTGGAAAGAAATGGGACATGGGAACTTGTTCCTTTACCTGAAGGAAAAAAAGCAGTTGGATGCAAATGGGTTTTCACGATAAAGGAGACGCCAGAAGGAAAGGTGGAGCGATACAAGACAAGATTGGTTGCAAAGGGATTCACTCAGTCCTATGGCATCGACTATGATGAGACGTTTGCTCCTGTGGCAAAGATGAGCACTGTGAGAACCCTGGTCTCTCTTGCAGCAAATCGTGGGTGGCAACTTCATCAACTAGATGTGAAGAATGCATTTCTTCATGGAGATCTACAGGAGGAAGTATACATGGAGACCCCCTCTGAATTTTGCACGAAGCAGTCAACATGAAAGGTGTGCAAGCTGAAGAAATCACTGTATGAACCCAAGCAATCTCCTCGGACATGGTTTAAAAGATTCAGAAAAGTTGTCATGGGCATGGGGTACAGCCAAACCAATGCAGATCACACAGTCTTCTTCCGACATGCGAGAGGCCACGTCACCATCCTTGCTGTATACGTAGATGATATATTGATCACAGGTGATAAGGAGGAGGAGATACCCAGCTGAAGTCGAAACTTGTCAAAGAATTTGAAGTAAAAGACTTGAGAATGATGAGGTATTTTCTCGGGATCGAGGTAGCTCGAGGAAGAGATGGGATCGTCCTCTTTCAGAGGAAGTATGTACTAGACCTGCTCACAGAAACTGGTATGCTGGGATGTCGTCCGGCAGTCACTCCAATTGATCAGAAAGATAAGTTGGGGACAGAGATAGGGGAGCTGGTTGATCGTGAGAGATATCAGAGACTTGTAGGCAGATTGATTTATCTGGGCCACACTCGCCTTGATATCTCATTTGCTGTAAGTGTAGTGAGTCGCTATATGCATGATCCAAGGAAGGGCCACATGAATGTTGTTCCATATTCTGAGATATCTAAAGGGGGCCCTGGAAAAGGGATATGGTTCAAGAACAATGGACACCTTAGTGTTGAGGGATACTGCGATGCAGATTGGGCAAGTTGCATGGATGACATAAGGTCTACCTCAGGATATTGTGTATTTGTGGGGGGTAACATAGTCTCATGGAGAAGCAAAAAACAGCATGTGGTAGTCCGATCAACCGCTGAAGCAGAATATAGAGCTATGGCTCTGCGAGTGTCAGAATTGTTGTGGGTAAAAGCATTGCTGACAGAGTTGAAGCTGGACCAGGGAACACAATTGCGTCTTCTGAGCGACAGTCAAGCAGCACTGAGTATAGCTAACAATCCAGTTCAGCATGACAGAACGAAGCACATCGAGATCGATATGTTCTTCATCAAGGAGAAGCTAGAGAAAGGAATACTAAAGCTCGATCATGTTCGCTCAGAAGAACAAGTCGCAGATTGTCTTACTAAGGGGCTTAATTCATTAAGCCTTTCTAAACTATGTAACAAGATGGGGATGATTGATATCTATCGCCCATCTTGAGGGGGAGTGTTGAGAGCATTAATGGACTTTTAGTCCCACATCGGGTAGAATAATAGGGAGAGGGGTTAGCCTCTCCTATATATGTGTAGCTCCACCACAATAATAAACAAGCCAATTATTCTACTAAATTTCTATTTTTAGCAACCAGTATAAGCATATGTAGGCACCCCAATTATGCCTATGGGAATGACATACCTATAAATAAGTTGTCACATCCCAGTACCGAAATACGGAGAAATAAGCTACGTACTACGCACTGAGTACACCAACACCCCGAAGTATTGTTATGATTGTAGAAAGATAAGGGGGTTATACTACAATTTAGCGGTTAACCTATGGTTATGAAGTAATCCTATGTCTCAAATCCATACAAACAAGAAAGTAAGAAAGATAAATCACACCCATGATAAGCAGTAAGGTGTCCCAAACACTTTAGCATAAATAATCATGAAACTAGTAATACAAAATGAGGAAAGAGTATATAATCATACTTGATCATAAAACTAGCCGCAGTCTAGCCTAGTGTGTACAATTATGATGCCCATAGGAGGAACAAGCTCCCAAATACCGGGGCTAACACATATCCTTGGCTAAGTGCCCAAAAGAATATATAAAATATAAAGTGGGAAGACATAGAAACACACTCGCACTCATGTGCACGGTCCTCGTGCGGGCCAGCCATAAAGCAGAATGATCGAAAGATCCTTTGGCTCAGCTACAAGATCTGATCATGCAAAACCAGAGGGATCTACCCTTAATAGCAAGTATCACAAAAAAGCTCTAATGTAGGTTTAAAAGTAGTATACAAGCAAAACAAACAACAACATGTACAACATAAAGATATAAGCATTATATGATACGTGCGAGCATATATATAATATTGAGGTCATCAGAAGAGAGAAGCGTAGAGGTTTTGCTTAGTACAACGAGGCCTGTATCAGGTTTACTGTAGCGGTCTGGCATGTTTGGAAGGAGCGGAACAATCGTATCTTTGAGGGGTCTGTGATTTTCACCATTGGGATTATCCATAATATTGAGCAGGATGTCAGTATAATGAGAGGGAAGGAGCATTCTTGAATTGCCTCTTGTATTTGTAATTTTTTAATTTTATTAATACAATTACCTTCTTCCAATATATATATATATATATATATATATATATATATATATATATATATATATAAGAAACACATTAATAGACAATGAGAATCGTACGTACCAATGTACTATCTCGAAAGTAAATCTACATATGCGAGAAAGGAATCAATCAACAATCGCTCGACCGCACAATCACTACGATTTGCTATGCTTAACTACCAAGGTTATCGTCTAGTTACTAATAAAGTGAGGATTCCATCATGACATGCGCTGTAGGGTCTCAAGATTGGCTAGCATCAATACTGCGCTATAATAGGTGATGGATGGACATAATATTGTTAGTCATTTTGCATGTATGCCTAGGTGTCCAAAAGGCGAGAAGGCTATATTTCACCATCTAATCCAAAGGCATCAAGGTATTTTTTTTCTAGGCGATGCCTAGACGAGATAGGCATCAAAGGCGAGATTAGACAAATGGGTAATTAGGTGAGCCTAGGCGCACGCCTAGTGTGTTAGGTATTTTATGCAACTTTTTTGGACTTTGTTTGGATTTTTTTAATAAGTTCTATGGCTTGATTTGGTTTTATAGGTTTTAAAGTTGCATGCTAAGTTTTAAAGGCCCAAATAAATCCTTTTTTAGGTTTTAACACTATAAGTTACTAACTTTATAGAAATAAATAAATAAATAAATAAAAGAAAGAGGAGAATATCATGCAGTGACGACAACAACGAGATTCCTCTCAGCTGGGCTTCTCCTTGGGGCGATTTTAAGGTATATTTCATCATTGTTGGCCGAAGACGGTGAGTTTCATCTTCTTTTTTATTCTTCTTTGATGATTCTATTCCTCTTTGCACTCGTCCACAAAATGTTAGGGTTCGTTTGTTGTGGTTTTAAACATCACTTTCTGAGGACAAATGCTATAGTAAATGATAATTAACGTTTGGCTGCCAACACTCTAAATGTACTCTCTAGATTTTTTTTTTTCAAAACTGAAGTTTAAACTTCACTTTCAGAGAACAACTAAAACTTGTTTCCTCAAAGCTTTTTTTCCAAATTTGTGGGGCCCACACTCCCCAAACCCAACTCTCTCTGCCTCTCTTTCTTCTCATTTTTTGGAGAGGAAGGGATGTGGATTCTCTATGGAGCATCCTGCCCGAGTATAACGGAATTCAGGGAAGCAGTCGACGCTCTCATCACAAGGACCGGAGCAATTGAGGGCCGCGCCATGACGAGGCACCTGTGGTCTCCGATGGCGATGTCGAGTTATGGAGGTGGTCCGCTCGGTGTCACGAGGACCGGAGCAGTCGACGCTCTCGTCGTCGCCTGGCTAAGAGAGTCGGTGGATTGACACCCGAAGGCTCGAGATGTGGGCGACATTGTTACAGACGCGACCGGTGTCAAAAGGATCGGAGCGGATTGAATCCGTTATGGAGGCAGTGGATCCGGTTATGCAGTCGGAGTTTGGGGTCTGGCGGTGGATCGGGGACACGACTCGTCGGCGCTGTAGAGGAAATCGACACTTAGATCCACGGCTCGAGGAGGCGACTCCGGATGGCTTTGGTCGACCGATCCAATCGGGAACTCGAACAAAGTGAGTCGGAGCCGAAAACATCGGGAGGAGGACGAGCTCGAGGTTCGGCGGTTATGGTACAGAACTTTGCAGAATTTGGGGTCGAACCTAAAAATATTGGACACGGTTCTGTGGTGTGTCTGTTGGAGATTGGACACGGTTGGGGTCGGACCTAAAAATATTTTACTAAACAGAATCTTAAAATTGTTTTTCTTAAACCATTTTTCAAATTAGAGTAACCAAACACAAATTCAGAATCCCTATACTCAAAAAATAAATTTATAACTTACTTTCAGAAAATTGTTTTTAGAACGAAATTTCAGAAAATATATCCAAACGGACCCTTAGGATTTGTTTATTATCTTTTCTTCTTCCAATGTTCTTTACTTATTCTATTTAGGAAATTGAATATCGACTCGTTGTTTATTGTTTATTTTATGCTTGTTTGTCCATTTGAAAATTTTGTTTTCTATTATAATGACTTATGTTTGACGTTGTTGTTTTTAAACTTAATGTTGTGTTTTTTAAAACTATTTTTTGATCTTGCTAAGTTACTTTCTGTTTGGTGTTTTGTATTATTTTTTACCCTTTTTTATTTTATTATAAAAACTCAAATTTGATGAGTTTTACGAATATAAGAAAGATTTGATAACCTAACATGAGCTACAAAATGAAAAAAAAATTTTGAGAAGCTACCCAAGTGGTGCGCTTTTCTTCTCCAGGTGAGGCTAGGCACGTCTAGGCGCTCCTAGACGATGATGCGAGGCAGCTCACCTAGGAGGCCTAGAGCTTTTTAACACACTTGATGGTCGCCTACGCGTAACCACCAACCACCAGTCAATGATATCAATAAAAGTCTATGAAAGCCCGAAGGTAGTAAACACAACTCAATCAATCAATATAGATCATGTGCCACACACGATAGAGGGTATTGTGTTCAAAAACCAATGAGGTTGGATGAAATTTAGAATCCTCCACTGCAATGCACTACTTGAGCTTACTAGTTGTCAGTCCGTAGCATTTTACAATTCAAGCTTCCCGAGTCGTGGACACTCGAGAACCATCCTATATGAGCTACTTAAGACGAATGCAAGACTCGATCAATAACAATCACGAACAAAAGTAAAGGTACGGCCTAGACCTAATCTAGAATACTAATTGCAATCAACAATCCAAACAATGGGGAGGCACTACATGATATCGGATCGATACAATCTAGGGTAATCATTACAGGATCGAAACGATATAATAGGATAGAGTACTATATCAATACGATACAATAACGATATGATACTGGATCGAAGCGATACGATATTATATCAATGCAATATAATAACGAATTGATACAATATCAATATCGATGCAAAACAAGATTGATACGATAACAATATCAATGCCGCACCACAACGCTATAAATGCGGAATATGAGCCATATCAATACAATACAATAACAATACAATACTACAACATGAAATGATACTCAACGAAATTGTAATCAATACAATGCGATACCAAGATTGTATAGATATCAAGATCAATATGATACAATATCAATATCAATACAATACGACATCGAGGACGATACAGTATTGCTATCCAAGAACTTGGATCATAGTTACCGGGATCCCTCATACCCGTTGGAACCATGATATGATCATTCAATCCGGATCGCAGTTCTTTTCTGATCGGGGATCGTATTGTTTGTGTTGAGAATCAATAAGGGACTTTTAGTCCCACATCGGAATATGTTATATATAGAGGAGCTAGACTCCCTATAAGTAGTGAAGTAGTCCATCAATAAAATCATCAATCCATTATTTTCTACATGGTATCAGAGCCATAACTCTCTCTCTCCACAAAAAAAAAAAATTTAACCTTCCCCCTTCTCCCAGCCAACTCCAGCACCCCCCCCACCCCCCCCAAGCCGCCCCCCTACCCCCCCCCCAAGCCGCCCCCCCACCCCTCCCAGGCCCCCCCCCCCAAGCCGTCCCCCCCACTCCCAGGCCGCCGCCCCCAAGCCGAACCCCCCCACCCCCTCCCAGGCCGCCCCTCCCACCGCTAGCAGCCCTCCCCTCCACCCCCCGCCCCCCAGCAGCCCCCCCACGCCCCCCCTCCTCCCTCTTCCTCTCTTGACATGGAAACCCTAACCCTAGCCCTAGCAGCCCCATCCACACCCTAACCCTAACCCTAGCCGCCTCTTTTTTTTACAAACAAAAAAAAATGGCGTATTTGGAATAGAGACGGCTGTCAAATGCTTTATTTGCACAATCTCTGTTCCTCGCTTACGCCGTTTGGAACTAACAAATGCTTTATTTGTTATTCCTTCTTCACATCGGGATCTATACAGAGACTGATCATGTCTTCTCTGGTGTCCTGACGTGTTCACTTTACATGCGCACGTCGGTGCTGGTCAAGTTAGTAGCGCATTAGTAAAGTCTCTGGCGTTGAAGAAGACGACGTAGACGAAGAAGACGACGTAGACGACAAAGACGACGAAGACGACGAAGTTGGGTCAGTTGCGGACTCCGACGACAACGAAAAGACGACGAATAGGGTTCACAGTTGAAGACGCCATGGATTCGATCAGTGGCAAACTGACGGCCGAAGAGATGAAGGCCTTGGTTGATGATATCTTATCAAAGAGATTAACCGAGGCAACCCCACGTGTGATCCATACTGATGTGGATCCGTCACCTTACAAAATGGGGAAGCTGGAGAAGCTGGAGACGAAGTTGGAAGGAACGTCCAACTACTTGAAGTGGTCGCGGCAGGCGATGTGGACGCTGAAGGGACGTGGCTTGGTTGGCTATGTCACTGGCCAAGCCAAGGCGCCAGCCGATCACTCCGCAAAGGAGTTTGCTGTTTGGGAGATTGTCAACAACGTAGTAGCTGGGTGGTTGACTGCCTCATTAACCGACCAGGTGTCGGGCAATGTCGAGGCAATGGAGGCTGCTGTGGATATATGGCGGACTCTAAAAGATATATACTCCGGCTCGGACAACCCTATGTGGGTCTTTCAACTACAAGATGAACTCGATAGGGTGACCCAGGACGAACGTACCATCTCTGAGTACGCAGTCCTGTTGAAGAAGTACTGGTCTGATCTGGATCATTATGATCCTCTTGGGATGGAAGATGCACAAGTCGAACCGGCGTTCGCTAAGTACTTTCAGACGTTCCTGGTTTATATTTCGCGGCAGCGTATGATGAAATTTCTGAAGGGACTACACCCTGTGTTTGAGCAGAGGCGGAATATCCTCCTATCCCAACCCATGCTTCCGACCTTGGAAGAAGCTATAGCCGTCATGACACAGGAAGAAGCTCGACTGAAGTTGATGCCCAACAAGGGCTCCTACCAGGGGGAGCGAGCCGAGGTTGAAAAGTCTGTCCTTGCTGCCTTCAATCAACCTCCATCTGTTGGTGGTGTTTGCCACAATTGTGGTGACTCCGGACATTACATCCGATTTTGTCCAAAACCCTTGCGAAGTCAGTCTACTGATCGATGCCGGGGTCGTGGAGGCCGACGTGGTAGTAGAGGAGGATATGCTGGTAGACGGGGAAGACACAAAGCGAATCTGGTGGAGGAAGGGGAAGAGAATCAACTGGCTGAAATAACCCCGCTTGAGCGGGAGTTCCTTGAGAAGTTGCGAGGCACAAAGCTGGGTTCGGCCGACAGTCTTGAGGCGTCTTCTACCTCGGGGGATCTCATCACTTGCTTTGCCCAAACCAGCACCGGTAATCCTGTACGTGCTCTTGCATCTGTCCATCAGCCAGGATGGATAATGGACTCTGGGGCATCTCGCCATGTCACGGGATCCCGTGGTGCGTTTCAGGACTATACTCACCTACCATTGCCGGAGAGTATTCAGACCGCTGATGGTACATCCAGCCCTGTAGTGGGTAAAGGCACTGTCGCATGCACCCCTTCCATCACTCTAACCAATGTCTTACATGCTCCATCTTTTTCTGTCAATCTTCTTTCCATTAGTGCCATTATACTTGATCTTAACTGTACTGTTTCCTTTGACATTCCTACGGTGACTTTTCAGGAGAAGGGGACAGGACGACGACTTGGGACTGGCACATGGCATAAGGGGCTGTGGTATTTAGACAGGACTGGACTGGACAACGCATTGTCATCCTTGGTCGCAGCCGCACCACCAGAAGCTTCCTGTCGCAGTGTTGAAGCCGACTTGCTACTCCACCACCAGCGTGTCGGTCATTCCTCTTTTCAAGTTATTAGTCGAATGTATCCGTCCTTATATCAAAGGGCTGATAAAGAGAAGTTATTTTGTGATGCTTGTGAGTTGGGAAAACATACCAGAAGCTCGTATGTGAGCTCGGGGAATAGGAGTTCAGCTGCTTTTGACATGATACATTCGGACGTATGGGGCCCTTGTCCTACAACTGGAATTAACGGCTTTCGATGGTTCGTCACCTTTATTGACTGTTATACCCGCGTGACATGGGTCTACCTCATGAAGAATAAAAGTGACGTCCTTGAGGCCTTTCGGGACTTTCATCGACGGGTGGAAACACAATATGGCGCTAAAATTAAGTGTTTCCGGTCTGACAATGGGACGGAGTATACTAATAAGCAGGTTGCTGAGTATTTTTCCACCCATGGAATACTAACATCAAACTTCATGTGCTTATACTCCGGCACAAAATGGTGTGGCTGATCGAAAGAACAGACACCTGCTAGAAGTCGCACGGACGATGATGCTGGCTATGAATGTCCTGAAACACTTATGGGGGCAGGCTATATTGACGGCCTCTTATCTCATCAACAGACTGCCATCTCAAGTATTGGACTGGAAGACACCGTTGGAGATGCTTACTGGGGCAACTACATACACTGTTCCACCGAAAGTTTTTGGATGTGTGTGCTTTGTCCAAGATAATAGGCCAGGCGTTGGCAAACTGGATCCTAGGGCAGTTAAATGTGTCTTTGTCGGTTACACGGCGACTCAGAAGGGATATGCCTGTTGGAGTCCAGTCGAGCGGAAGACGTTTGTCAGCATGGACGTTACATTCAGAGAACTCGAACCATACTATGGTTCGGATGAATGTTCAGCATTTGGTGACACACCTAACACAGCTGGTGTTCGATGTGAGGGGGAGATATTAAGCCCAAATGTGGTCGTCGGATCGGTTCCGTGTCCGGTTGTAGAAAACTGGACGAAAGGGGGAGAGCACAGTGACTCAGATACAGAGAATGAAGAAGACGATACATATGTTACGCAGGGGGAGCAGCAGACAAGGGAAAATGAGCTCCAAGTCTACAGAAAGAGACAACAGAAGTCCAGTACTGTGCCTATGCCGTGCCCTGTGCCTACTGTACCAAGTCCCTCGTCTACTCCTGCTCCAACTCCTGAAGATGTTGCCCCCGCACTGAATCACTCGGATTCTGATGCGGATCTCTCCGACTCGGATGGTATGATCTCTCCACCACCTATTGCTCCCTTAAGGAGATCTTCTCGTATCAATGCGGGTAAGGCTCCTGCTCGTTTTGATGATTACGAACATGACATTGCCAACTTCTTGTCTTATTCTAACATTTCTTCGAATTATCGAGCCTTCATTGCAACGTTAGACTCTACTTCGTTGCCCAAGTGTTGGCAGGAAGCAAAGAAAGATCCAAGGTGGAAAGCTGCAATGATGGAAGAACTTGGGGCACTGGAGAAAAATAAGACATGGGAGCTGGTTCCATTACCCAAAGGGAAGAAAGCTGTGGGATACAAATGGGTGTACACAGTGAAAGAGACGCCAGAAGGAAAAGTAGAGCGATACAAGGCGAGGTTGGTTGCAAAAGGATTCACACAGTCATATGGAATAGACTATGATGAGACGTTTGCCCCAGTAGCAAAAATGAGCACCGTGAGAACTCTGGTCTCCATTGCAGCGAACTATGGGTGGAAGCTGTACCAGCTGGATGTGAAGAATGCCTTTCTTCATGGGGACCTGCAAGAAGAAGTATACATGGAGCTCCCGCCAGGGTGCTACGCGACGGAATCAAACGGAGGGACGTCGCAAGGAAAGGTGTGTAAACTGAAGAAGTCGCTATACGGGCTCAAGCAATCTCCTCGAGCCTGGTTTGACAGATTCAGAAAGGCTGTTACAGGCATGGGATACCGTCAAACAAATGCAGATCATACGGTCTTCCTCCAGCATGCAAGAGGCCACATCACTATACTTGCTGTATATGTGGACGATATAGTGATCACAGGTGATGATGAAGTCGAGATCACTAAGCTGAAGTCAAAACTCGCGAAGGAGTTTGAAGTGAAGGATTTAGGAGCGATGGGGTACTTTCTAGGTATCGAGGTGTGTGAAGGCGAACAAGGAATTGTTCTCTCACAGAGAAAATACACACTAGATCTGCTGAAGGAGACAGGGATGCTGGGATGCAAAGCAGCAGTCACTCCAATTGACCAGAAGTGCAAGTTGGGAGCAGAAGCAGGAGAGCCAGTTGATCGTGAAAGATATCAACGACTTGTAGGGAGATTGATTTATCTGGGGCACACTCGCCCTGATATCTCATTTGCGGTAAGTGTAGTGAGTCGCTACATGCATGATCCAAGAAAGGGTCATATGGAAGCAGTATTTCAGATCTTGAGATATCTGAAAGGAACGCCGGAAAAGGGGCTATGGTTCAATAAGAATGGACGCATAGAAGTTGAGGGATACTGTGATGCAGACTGGGCGAGCTGCATAGACGACAAAAGGTCTACCACGGGATACTGTGTTTTTGTAGGAGGAAATCTGGTCTCATGGAGAAGCAAGAAACAGTCAGTGGTAGCACGGTCGACAGCTGAAGCAGAATACAGAGCAATGACTCTGGGAGTGTCAGAGTTGCTGTGGGTGAAAGCATTGCTGACAGAGTTGCAGCTGGATAAGGGAGCACCATTGCGTCTTCTGAGCGATAGTCAAGCTGCAATAAGTATAGCTAACAATCCAGTTCAGCACGACAGAACGAAGCACATCGAGATTGATCGATTCTTCATCAAGGAGAAGCTGGAACAAGGGATACTGAAGATTGACCATGTCCGCTCAGAAGAACAAGTTGCAGACTGTCTGACTAAGGGTCTTAGTTCATTTAGTCTGTCAAAGCTATGTTACAAGATGGGGATGATCAATATCTATCGCCCATCTTGAGGGGGAGTGTTGAGAATCAATAAGGGACTTTTAGTCCCACATCGGAATATGTTATATGTAGAGGAGCTAGACTCCCTATAAGTAGTGAAGTAGTCCATCAATAAAATCATCAATCCATTATTTTCTACAGTTTGCGACCCGAATGCCTACATTTAATAACCAAAGTTACTAATTTATTTATGACACGTTATTAAAAGCCAAGTAAAACACTAAAATGTACCACGATCTGGTATGACAATCCAACTAAACCTACCCCTATCAAACTATCATATTCCCGGTACCCAATCTCATATCGTGAACCAAGACCTACCGGCTTCCTGATAACTATGCTTGGGATACTTTGCATATACAATCGCCGCCATATTGTCTCTGTAGAGGGTTATAGCATATCTAGCATGTGGCACCACTTGTAGGTGCTGAAGGAACCTCCTCGAACATACTACTTCCTGCATTGCTACAGGAACTGCCAAGTTCTCTGTCTCCATAACAGGCAAAGAAATATAATCTTGTTTCTTGCTCCGCAAGGAGATAGCTCCACCAGATGTGGATGTGTGCTTGTCTAGACAATGTTCTAAATGGTGGTTGCTACGTCTAGGCAGCGCTTAGGCGTGAGGCGGCCTCTTTCCGTGCCGCTTTTTCCATTGGCGGTGTAGTAGATGGCCAGAGTAGGTTTGGCGGTGTAGGCAAGTGCCTATCTTGGACTGATGTCAGATTTTAGATTAAAAAAAATCCTAAAAGGAAATGAAACGTCATAGTCTTTATTGAAGTTTTGAATAGCTTGCAAGAAGTAAATGATATCACCAATTTACTATAGCTCAATATATAACGTTTGGTATGTACTGTAGTAGGACACTCATAGGCTATTAAATATAAAACCTATTGTAAAAGTAAACACTCAAATGCAATGAGATTTCATCCTAAATGAGTTAACCCTAATGATGTACTGATGATATGCATAAAATACCTTTAAAATATGCATACTATGCATAAAAAACATGGGTAAAATGGTAAAAGTAGCCAAAATGTTCAGGCACCTAGCGGCGCCTAGGCATCAAACGAATCATTTCTGTCGCGCACCTGCCTACCGCCGTTTCCAACCTTGCGTCCAAATCGTTGGCCGAGTCGGCTTATGAATATGTTGTGAGGCACATGTATGAACTACCAAAATACAAACAATTGGCTTTCCCATCGTGAGATCCTCTTAACATACTTCCAGTAGGCTTGTTTAGGATTAGTCTAGTAGCGACTCACATCTCCTAGCGCAAAGGTTATGTCGGGACGAGTGCAAATCATAATGTACATCAAGCTCCAGATTGCAAATTATATTCTCTAAGGTGCTCTTTCCATTAATTTCTTTTCCTCCAGACCTTTAGAAGATTGTTCGCTACTTATATATCTTGAAGCAACAAGGGATCTAATAGGCTTGCAGTTCGACATATCAAACTGATCTAAGGTCTTCCCTATGTATATCTCTTGAGATAGACCAAACATCTTCTTAGAGCGATATATTTGGATCTAAATCTCGAGAACTTAGCTCAAATTACTAATGTCCTTCATCTCGAAGGTAGATGACAACCACCCTCTAGTGACATCAATCATCTTCATACTGTTGCCTGCAAATAATATGTCGCCTGCGTATAACGACAAGATCATAAGTCAGATTATGCAAAGACAATAGTCTTATTTGATCTTAGGAAAATCATACGAAGTACGACTTTGTCAAATCGTATGTTCCACTGCTTGAACGATTGTTTTAGTTCGTAGATGGACTTCTTGAGCATGCACACTTTATGCTCAAGTCCTCAGACCTCTAAACTAATAGGCTGATTCGTATATATATATTCTCATTTAGTTCACCGTAGAGGAAAGTAGTCTTGATGTTCATTTAGAAAAGCTCTAGATCTAAATACACGACTATCACTAGGATTAGACGAATGGATGTGATTCTTATGACAGAAGAAAACTTATCATTGTAGTCCACCCCCTCTAGCTACGTGAACCCATTCTCTACTAAGCATGCTTTGTATAGCTTAATGTTATCACCTTCCTTTCACTTGACATTAAAAATCTATGTTTTTAATGGCCTTGCGATTGGACTATAGATCAACCAAGTCCTAGACATGGTTCTTTCCTATGGACTCTAGTTCTTATTTATTGTATCGATCCATTTTTTCACGTTTGGGCTGGAAGTAGCCTCTTGAATAGTCTCCGGCTCTGCAACATCATATGGTGCAATCATAAACGCTTCTCCTTTATCTCAAAACGATGTCAAGGAACCATTGCACAAAACCATTACGTGGTTCTTGAGATTTTGTTGGTGGCACCAACTCCATAATTGGAACATCGCTCTACTATCCCTATGCATCTGAGGAACGGTTCCTCTTGTATTGTTGAGGAGGTAGGGGCGCTCTCATCTACCTCATAAAAGTTGAAGTCTTGTGTACTTTTGTCTTTCGTGGGAAGTCCTCGAAGAAAGTGATATCTCGTAACTCCATCTCAGTTATGGTTCCATCTTGTTGCTCGTCTGTCAACACGTATTCCTTAGAGTGCTTGGAATAGCGTATAAAGGTATACTTCTTCCTTATAAGGCCTAACTTTGCATGCAGGCGAGAAGTGGCATGCATGAATCTGGTGCATCCTATAGACACAAGTGCTCTAAGTTGGACTTCTCGCTTGTCCATCCTTCGAATGAGTTGGAATAAATGTTTTAGGAGGTACACAGTTGAGTACATATGCAACAGTCAGAAATTGCGTCTCCCCAATACGAGATTGGCATATCCATTTGCGCGATCATACTCTTAACCATGTTCAATAGTGTCTTATTTCTCCTTTCCACAACATTGTTTTGTTGTAGTGTATAAGGAATGTTCAAGCAAGGTTCTAAACAACGGTAGACAGGTGCGCGACAGAGAGGTTCGCCTACCATCTAGGTGTTGCCTAAACGTTTGATTCATTTGGGCATTTTTACTATTTAACACTGTTTTGTTTTGCATAATATGTATATTTTAAGTGTGATATATGTATAACCAAGTTGAAGAATAAAGATTTATGAAGTTTCAGACTTGTAAAAGTGAACCATAGGTTCATAGTGCTTGCAAAATTGTTTTCCAAAACATTTAGTTAGGCATTGCTCCACTTAGGCGCCCGCCTACGCCGTCTCACCTCCGTCTACACCGCCAAACCTCCTTGGCCACCTACTCCACATCCAACGACAAAACCGGTGCGGAGAGCGGCCTCCTAGCGCCTAGGCGGCTGTCTCGACCGCCATTTAGAATATTGTGATCAAGTATGGAACAATCCTCTTATTTTCATAGAATTTCCGAAACTCCTTAATAAATATACCATGCGTTCGTCTTTACGCAAAGCCTTGACCTTTGCTTTCAGTTTATTTTTCCCTTTGGTGACATAACATTTGTAATAATCAAGTGCTTTGTAACGATGTGTTTTTAAATACACGTGGTTATAGCAGAAAAATAGTTATTTATAAATGTAATAAAGTATGGGATCTATTTTTAGCCCACAAATGTCGAAGTGAATTAGTTGCAAAGGTTTGGTGGCCCTTTCGGTCTTACCAAATGGTTTTCTTATGGGTTTGCCCCCAAGGCAGTACTTACAAGTGGACATCTCAGCCTTAGCCACAGAGTCCAACATCTAAGTCTTGGTTAATCCATTTAGCACGTCATTACCGATGTCCCCTAATCTATTGTAGCATGTGTTACAATCTGCTGATTGAGAACTGAAGGCATAAGAAGAGCCATCAATGTCATTAAACAATTGTTCAAAGAACCAGTATCATATAAAGTCTTATCCAAAAAGAAATTAATAAAGTAATGCTAAATTTAACATCAAATCCTAAACCAAGTAAGTGAAGGTAGGTTCCGCTGAATCCCTAGAGCGTTATATATATCAGTAAGGATCCACAATCGTCTCGAATAAGTGGACAACTGGTACATCGTGATGCCCAATACCTCTACGTATGAGTGGTTCCCCGCGTATACTTTCTCGCTCCCGGTAGGTACCCGACGGTATTCTACAAATCCATCTCGATCTTTTGCTATATGATCGGTGGCCGGAATCTACAACCCATAAAAGAGGAGAATCAGTAGCTACTAAAGCTAGTGACAAATTATAACGAGAGTAGGATTCAAGGATGCCTTCTTCGGCTCCGGACAATCCCGAGCGTAGTGGCTCTTCATGCCATAAATGAAGCACTTTCTTCACCCTTCTTACCACCTCTTTTGCCTCTGCTAGCACATTTAGCTTCAATCGTTTCTACCTTCTTCCTGTTCGTGCATCTTCTACATCGTTGTCCATGGACCTCGCACTGAAAGCTCGCATTTAGACTTTAGAGCAACTGCAACTTCAGGCTTTTGCATCTTAATGCGTTCAGCCTCAAACTCTAGCTTCTCCCAAATGTCGTCGAACTTCTTAATACTCGACGAATGGGTCGTCAGGTACTTTGTGCTATTCCTTGAAGCAGGTAGAGAATGTCCGACAACTTGGACCTATTATTCATCAACCACGTTGGACCCTACTATCATCAGATCCCGGATCATGGACGACATGATACACATGTACGACATGATACACATGTTGGTCTTCATGTCACGGTTTGACTAAAATATTATTATGAATTGAGTTGCAAAGATGACTCTTATTATGAATTGAGTTGCAAAGATGACTCTTCGAGACGGTCTCCTCGACCCTGCTTGGGCTTGCCCCCTGTGTGGGGTCGAATTGCTGGACAATGCTGGTCGTCCCCTTTGTGTAGTTCATTTGTGCTGAGTAGCTTCCAATATCTTTCCGACCCCAACAAGCACGGTCAACTGGTTTAGAGCGACTATCCAGTCAGACATGGACCCATGTGGGGAGGATGTGATTCGTGTCGTAGTAGTGCGATGGAATAT
Organism: Iris pallida; assembly: GCA_029216955.1. NCBI lineage: Eukaryota > Viridiplantae > Streptophyta > Magnoliopsida > Asparagales > Iridaceae > Iris > Iris pallida. Next base: position 3,556,814 of record JANAVB010006390.1, read on the forward strand.
TGTGTAATACCAGGCTTAGGTCATCATGATGATCGCTTGTTTGGTGTCGCAAGTCACATATCCAAAAATTGTATATGATCTCTAATATTATAGAAATTAGGGCATTAATAACAATATCAATCTCCAAAAAATTGGATCCTTCGGCAACTCCCATGGGTCAACAAACACAATAAAATCTCGTAATACAAATCTCCAATGCGAGCATGGATCGATGACAATAAAAGATGATATATACTCTAACATCTATCATACAATATATAGATCAAATAACCATAAAATCCTAAAATTTTAGGGTTTCCTAAAGAGAAAAGAACATTTTGGCTCTGATAACATATATAGATCGTGGATCGAATCATGGCATCGAAGGGGTTTAAGCGAAAGTATATAGAGATTATACCTTCGATGCGGTGAAACAATTCTTTCTCTCTTCTAGATCACAGCCGTAAAGAGTACTCCTACACAATGAGGATGCTTCCTTGGTTCACCTCGCAACGGACCTCCCACAAGAGGGAGAAGGAGAAGAGAGGAGGAATAACTTGGAAGCAACTTATTATGGAGGAGTAAATGGAACTCTTCATATGAGAGAACCCCTCTATATTTAGGCAAGTTGGGACCCTAATGGATCTACACACATGTGGGTGGATACCCTATTGGACCTGGCCCATTTGGCCGGACACATGAGGCTGAACCGGATCCGGTCTAGAGCAGGCAAGACCGGTCCGGTTCTCTCCAATGCCAACAAAGATGATCGACCGGTCCGGTTCTGTCCAATGCCTATGATGATGGTGGCTAGGGTTCTGAGAGTTTTTGGTTTGGGGTTGGGAACGAGCTAGGGTTAGAGTTAGGCTGATGGTGTTGGGAAGATTTTAGTGGTAAGTAGAGAGCAGTACTCTGATACCATGTTGAATTGAGGCCTCAGAATAATGGGATAGTTTATTTATGTTGTTTTAGACTTTTACTACATATTTTATAGGAGGAAGAGCCTTCCTCGTTAGTACATAACCAATGTGGGACCTAAAGAATGGAGGGCATACGACTACCTACTATAGACACTTAAGTTCAACAACCTAACAGTTCCATTCTCCATTACTCTTAATTCGGTTCTAGAATTACATACTTGAATTATACTGTATGTTACTTCGATTGGATTAGCTTTCTATTTTTTTATTTTTTATTTTGATATTATAGGGACAGTTACTTCTTGTCCCTCATTGGGATCTAGCTCAAGACCTCCCCTTCCCCTGCACAAGACCTCAACCATGCCCAACTTTTGGTGGATAGTGTGCTTTTTGTGAAGCTAATACGACAAGTTTTGCACTATAAGCATTAGTTGAGCTCTGTAGCTAATAGAACTTTTAGTTTTTCTATATTTAATTGGTTCTTGTCGAGTATTATAATTTCCATACGACCTTATTTTCCTGAGGAAGTTACAGTCCTATTTCTTCCTCTGTAATTTCTTAAATTTATGGTACACTCTTATTTGTTTAACTTGCTCAGCAAAAACTAACAATTTCTCCACTTGTGCTATTTAAGCACCTATGGTGTCTAACTAGAACCATAAACTTGATTGGGCTAATCCCTTTTCTTCATGAAACCACATTTTCACTGGCACTACATAAAATTCCTACTGAAATTTTAGCTCTCCAATTGCTTTATCTAGCAGCTCACTTCAAGTGCTGATATTGGCAACTCTGTGTTTCATGGACATGAGGTACAGTTTCTGGTTAATATGTTAGAACTGAATCATGTTTTTTGTCAACAACCAGTGAGAATTTAGAATTACTTGGACTTCCCTTGACTGTCCAAAGTTACATGTTTAATTGTTTGGTTTATTGGCATCTGAACTTGATGACTATTAATTTTCCAACAACCTTCATTCCTGAGAAAGTTACTTTAAAACCCACCCGTTTCCCTATCCCCGTAACCCGTTCAACCCCCATTACTCACTCCCCTACACCCGTTCACCACTCCCCCATTTTTTCCCTCTTTGTAGCAACTTCCCCTTTATTTCTCCAAACACTCACAACACACCACCACCATCTCCTCATCTTCCCCAACTCCAAATAGCTTCTCCCCCCCCCCCCCCCCCACCACAGGCCCCTCTCACCACCGCGGCCGATCACCGCCTTCGCGACCGCCAGCGCCTCTGCGACTGCCGGCGTGCACCCCGCACGGCCAGCCTCTGACACGCGCCCTCGCCGGCGCTGACCCGCGGCCGATCGCGGCCAACCCCCCTTGCCGGCGCGCCCTTGTCCGCGACCGCCGTACGCGACTAGCCCTGCGCGACCCCCCTTCTGGCCGATCTCCCCGCATGCGCCCTATAGCGATCCCCTATTCGCCCGACCAGCAGGCCGCGCCCTCCGTGCGCCGACCGCTGGCGACCCCATGTCCCACGTGCCGACCGTCGACGACCCCTGTCCCGCGCACCTCCGCGCCAGATCCGCGGCCCCACGCCGCTGCCGCTGTCCCAACCGGTCGGCACCCCAGTGCCGGACCCGACCGTCCACGATCCGCGGTCAGTCCCGTGACCACCCCTGGCCGCCGCCGTTCCCGTCCAGACGCGTTCCGAGACTCTCTCGAGCCGGTGATGACGCTCTGCGGAGTCGATCCGAGTCTGTCACGACCCGCACCCTGATTAGGGACACGAGTACGTGGTTACGTCCAGCCTACGCCGCAGCATCGGCGGTAGAACGCTGTCTAGGTCATCTATAAATACTACAACTAAACAGATAAATGTACCTGTACAGTATATACACTCCGAATGGAGGTGACATAGCAATACAGTCTCAGTCACAAAACAAACTAGGATAGATAGCACGAAAGGAAAAATAGGGTAGATGAAAACATGAAATAAGTTCAAGATCACACAAGCCCAAAGCTATACACAACACCACAGAATCACAAAATATATATAAAAGCTACTACAGTCTAAAATCCAAAGCTGGATCGCAGTCCAGGCAAGCCTAACTAATGCTACTACTCAGGGAGTATAAAATCTAATGGCCACACTATCAGGCCACAGCCCTGGCCTGAGTCTCCATCTGTCTCGACCCCATAATAGGTCGAGCAGCCTGTCTCAGAAACATCTGTAAAATTTGTCAACGGTATCCTGTCAGGAAAATGAGCAAGTACAAACACTAACAGCAGTTCCATATGAATTGACAAATTCTATAAGAGACAGTATAATGAAATACAAGACAAAGATATAGGACGACTTGGGAACCATTTGAAAGCCGAGTTACAACCCTTAACCAAACAAGGACCGGGGTTGTAACCCTTCTTTCAAACGGGACTTAAGTCTCAAATCGAGGTACAGTATAAAGGCATGTAGAGCATGTGAGTAAATGAAATCATAGTATGGTGAGAAAGTACAGAAAGTAGAGCTGAACTGAAAATAAGATACGATAATAAATGTAAAATGTGATTTGAACTATTAGAGCGATATGTGATCGACTAGGGAGTCATGGTAGGGTTATCCACTTGGCCCGGCAATCCGCGGTGTCCTCAACGGAGAGTCATGCCGGCCAACCTGGATAACCTGGAAATGGGGTATCTGCTACACCCTACGTGAGGTGAGGGTGGCGCTAGCAAAATAGTGACAGGAGGATTTGATCACATAACCCCTAATAATTCTCCCATCCCCGAATATTATAGTGGATATGGACATGACACGTCATGACACGGGATTCCATAAGAGGGTAGCAAGTCCCCTTAGAAATCGGTGTCTATACCAATACATGGAAATAAGACCGAATATGTACCAATATACCGTGGAAATCTAGGAACAACATCCCATGTCATGATCCAGCATATACTAGTCCGTGAACTATCGTGACTGGGAATCGAGTAAGACACTACAACTGAATCGGATATAGCAGATATCAAGACAATGAAAACTATCAGTGAATGTACTCGCCTGTGGTCCTGAGCTGATAAGGTGAACAGACGCTCAGAGTAATCACAGACCTAAAGATGAGATACTACAAGTCAAAACATGGTTTAATAATGAAAGGAAAGCTAATATAGTCATGATATGCAAGTCTAAGTCAAACACTAGGTCAAACCAAGTCATACCAAGCTAAACTAGGTCACACTAGGTCAAACCAGGTCACTGGGAGTCAATCCAAGTCAAAATAGGTCAAACGGGGTCAAAGGTTGACTTACAGTTGACTTTTGGTCAACTGGTCAACCCTGGTCAACTCTGGGTCAACGCTAGGTCAAACTAGTCTAATGTTGACCAACTGTTGACTTTCAGTCAACTGGTCAACTCTGGTTTGGTCTCGGTCAAATCTAGTCGCTTAAAGGCTAAGTTTGACTCTCAGTTGACTTTTGTTGAATTTTGGTCAAAATGGTCAACCGAAGTCAAAACTAGCCTAGGAGCACTATATTTGATCATTACCAACCAAGGGAACCAAGTTCTAACCATATCTTAGACTCCAAACTCAAATACCCTATTCCTAGGTAAAACCTACATTACCTTACCAAGGTAAATTCCGATACCTTGCCCAATACAAAGGAAACCCCGCTAATACCCAAGATACTAGCCTAGGCTCCTTAGGGTAGCTAGATACTATCCTATCTAAGGTTTACCTACCAAGAAATATAGGTATCCTAGGTATCTAGCCTATCTTAGAATACATGTTAGTTTACCCTACCCATTACCTTACCTTTACCCTTGTACCATTCTCACATGTACCCAAACACTCACATACACACCAACTCACTCACTCTCTCACTCACACATGGTCACATAAAGGCTCTACCTATAGGTTCATAATAGGCTAACACCTATAGGCTACTAGCTATATATATCTACTCCCTATAGACACTTTTATATATATATATATATATTTTTTTCTAGACACTTTTATATATATATACCCACACATACACACAAATTCTAAGCTCACACATATATGGTATATAGCTACATATATATATATACTCACCTATATACCCATATCTAGAGACACACACAAATCCAATAGCTCACTCACATATATGAGTATAGGTTCACACACACACACACACAGGCATGTACATAGGACTGATTTGGCATGGTTTTGATGGGGCAAAAGTGGACTGATATGGGACTTCTATAGGGCTGCTTGTAGGGGACTGGAATAGGCTAGTTTGGGACTGGTTTGGGACTGCTATAGGACTGGGATAAGGGACAGTTTTGGACTGAGTTTAGGGGGCTCCTATAGGGGTGTTTAAGGACTCAATTACCTGTCAATAGGACAGCCAAAGGGGCCAAATTCTAGACTGATTTGGGGCTGTAAGGGACAGGTTTTGGAGTGGTTTTAATGGGCTGTTAATGGGAGCAAGGGGACTGAAATGTAGAGTGTTAACAGGGGCTAACATGGACTGAATTTCAGGGCAGCATGTAGCAGGTTTTGGGACTGCCTACAAGGGTGTTTTAAGGACTGAAATTGGTATGCCAACAAGGGGTTAACATGGACTGTTTTGGACAGCCAAGGACTGCTAATGGGGTGAAATCTGGACTGATTTGGCTGTGGTTTAGGGCTGTGTTAGTGTCAAGTTTTGGGACACTAAAGGACTGAATATGGACAGTTATAGGGCTGTGCTTTAGGCTGGATTGGGGACTGGTATTCAGGGGCCTTTGGCTGAACTAAAGGCAGGTTTGGGACTGCTGTTTAGGGGCTGCTTTCTGGGGGGTTAATGTCAGGTTTTGGACTGAAATGAAGGGCTAACAATGGGGTTTTTAGGACAGGTTATTGACAGGTTTATGGGGACAGCATGCTGCTGTTAGCAGTGCTAGTCACCCCCCCCCCCCCCCCCTCCCCTCCCCCCCCCCCTCCCCTCAACACTCCACTCTCCACTCCTCTATCTAACTCTCAAAATCAAACACTCACTAACCCTCTATACTACCACATACACACACAAAATCTCAAGCATTCCCTCAAACACCTTCCATGCACCAACACACGCACAAACCAAAACCAACACTTGGCCGAAATCCTCATGCCCCCATCCAACACAAAATGTCACACCAACATATCATAGTATATATACATATATATATATATAAGCCAATATATAAAATATATATATATATATATATATATATATATAGATATTAGATAATGTGATACAATATGATAGTTAGGAAACACATTCCCAAGCACATAGAAAATCTGGAATTAAACATTAAACAACATCAAATCAATATATAAATAGATCCACATGTGTCCAAATAGGGGTTTTCCCATTAGGACACGATCCTACACATAGGACACCTCTACAAGTGTCCAAATGGACACGAAATGGACACACAACCATGGGGGTCATTCCTATGGGTCTAAACCATCCTAATGCATGAGAGAAATGAGAAAGAGAAAGGGATTTATACCTCCCGGTGATTCGGATCGAAGAAAAAGCTTCCCGATGCGCCACCGACACGTAGGAACCCCGAATGGACACGAACAAGCTCCGACTCCTCCCAAACTTGGGTATCTCCCTCCTTGGCTTGAATGGAGAAGGAAGGAAGAAGATTGGGTGAGAAAATGGAAGGATTTGGTGGAAAAATTTCTAGGGCTTGCTCTCTAAAACAAATTGGGGAAGAACAAGAGAGAGAATGGAAGAAGAGATAATGATGAGTGACTAAACCTTATCCACCTAATGTGGCCGGCCATGGGGTCATTTTTGTCCTATTAGGGAATGCCCAAAATACCCCCCTCTCTAATCTATTAGTAATACATTGAAAAGGGGTTTTAAGTCGGGGCTAGTTTGGTCATTCTAACACACTAATCTAATTAATCCTAACCAAAATAAATTAGCCTAGTCACTAACTAAAATAATTAGTATGTGGGCCATGGCTAACTAGTGGGTGGGTCCACTAGAGTCAAAACTACCCCGGGTCCTCGTTTCAAGTCGGATTGAGCTGAAATTCGAATCCGACTTAAATAACCCCAAAACAATATCATAAATAATAAAATAAATTTCAAAATTATTCAAAAATGCAAAATGACAAAAATATCCCTATTCTTAAAAAATGGGGGTGACAAATCTATCCACCTTAAAAAATTTCGTCATCGAAATTAAAACAAGGCAATTACAGAAAAACACATGCAGAAAACAATCCCTCGAATAATAAATTTTTTTTTTAGCAAAATAAAAATCTCTTAAGGCACAACTGCACTTGCAAATAAAAACTGTTACGTGTCCGACACGGACACGAAACCAACACAAAATCTCACATATCAAAAGCCAAATCAACAATCACCAATGCAAAGTATCAAAATAAATCAAAGAGGTCCAATGACCAAAATACCCTTGGGCCAGAAATAATACTGAAAACATCCTAATCACATGGTTAGGCTTTAAGTCACACAGTCCCTAGGGTTTCACTAGTAAACATCAAAATCACTAGTCATGGCTTAAAAATTTTAAAATGATTAAAAATCTCCAAAATCAAAGCATGAATTAAATGACAATAATTAAATAACAATAATTAAATGACTAAAATTATAAAATTTTAAAATTACTCTCAATTAGAAACTGGGTGCTACAAGTCTATCCACCTTAAAAGAATTCATCCTCAAAATTTAAAGCGAAGTAAACACAGAAGAAAAAAAAATCATGCAATTTGATAATCGTATGCATCTGTCCAAATCATGATACTCAGAATCTCCGTCATGCCAGTGAGCAAGGCTACGATAATCACAGAGTCCTCGACTAAGGTACATACCTCTAGAATTATGATATTTAAAATTTTCGCATTGTCGCTAGCTTGGCAGCGAAAATCTTAAATTCCCACACCCGAGAAATACGTCCATAATCCGACTATATGTCCTCACTCTGCCTGCTAGCATGACCCTAGAGGATTCTAAAATCTCATAATCGAGGCGACCTAGCCCATACGACTTATCTCAGAAGAAAATCACATCACAAGAATAAAATTTTCATCAACCAATCAAGGAACAGATGGAATCGAATTTCAAACAGTTTATAAGGAAGCAAATGCAGAAATGAGATCGAAAGATTTGGAACCTGCACTCTGCCCTGCTGCTGCCTGACTGTCCTCAACTGTCACGGCGAGAGCTCGCCCCTGCTGGCCTCCCCCAGCCTGTGGTACTCTGTCCCGGTCTGCCTGTCTGTCTGCATGAGCAGCACAGTTCCTCATTTGGTGGTCTGGAGCTCCACAGTATAAACAAAGTCCAAGCTTCATCCTACAAACCTTCCGGGTGTGCCCCATCTTCTTGCAGAAGGCACACTGGATGGCCTGCCTCTTGCCCGGACCCTGCTACTGGTCGTCACGTGCTGGTGCCTGATGTACTCTGCCCTGGCCTCTTCGGATTCCACGAGTGTGACAATCCTTCATCTGGTGGTTGGACGCCCCACAGAATAGACACACGCCCAACCTCGTCCTGCAAACCTCCCAGGTGTGCCCCAGCTGCCCGCAGAAACCGCACGGAATAGTCTGTCTCTGGTCATGTCCCTGGTGCTGAACTGGGTTATCCTGAACTGTACCCGGTACAACTCTCTCAATTGCTGCCATCATCAGCCGATGGGAGTTCTCCATGCTCTGTCGAAACAGCTCTGTCTGAGCGCTCTGGTTCTGCAACATCTGCTGCAGAAGGGCCATCATCCCCTGAGTATCTGTCGGTAGCGGAGACGACGGTGGAAGAGTCTCAGGAACAACTACGGACGGTCCCGCTGCTGGAGGTGGAAGACCTCCTGGAACTGCCGTCGCTACTCCCGCCTGAAGGGCAGGAACTGAGGCTGCTGATCTCTCGACTGCTGATGAAGGATTTCGATATCGCCTTGCAGTACCATCCAGGAAAGGCCAACGTAGTTGCAGATGCCTTGAGCAAGTATCCAGTAGCTATGTATCTGACAGCAGACCGTCATCTTTTGGCTGACCTGGACAGTTTGGGAAACGAGGTGATTATTCCGGGTATGGAGGTGCAGATGTGGGATTTACAGATTCAGTCTGAGTTGATGGACATAGTCAGATCAGCACAGTATGATGATGTTACCCTGAGGAGCATCAGGGAGCAGGTGCGGGCAGGGTTGCTCGACGACTTCTCTATTGCCGAAGATGGGTCGCTGCGGCACGGTGCTAGACTGTGCGTTCCGATTGGGGAGCTTCGGGAGGAGGTTCTTCAGGAGGCACATCGCTTTCAGTACTCTATGCATCCTGGTGCCAACAAGATGTACAGAGATCTGAGGGAGCACGTTTGGTGGTACGGCATGAAGCGCGAGGTGGCTCAGTTTGTATCTCGCTGCTTGGTTTGTCAGCAGGTGAAGGCCGAGAGACAGAGGCCTGGTGGATTGCTACAGCCACTACCCATTCCTGAGTGGAAGTGGGAGCACATCACCATGGACTTTGTGTCCGGACTTCCACGATCTCCAGGAGGAAAAGACGCGATTTGGGTCATAGTTGATAGATTGACCAAATCGGCCCACTTTTTGCCTTTCAAGGTGGGATTGTCTACGGAGAGGTTGGCAGAGCTGTATGTTCGTCAGATCGTGCGATTGCATGGGATTCCTGTGAGCATAGTTTCAGATCGGGATAGTCGTTTCACTTCCCACTTCTGGAGGAGTTTGTAGGCTAGCTTGGGCACCTCGCTCAAGTTTAGTACCGCTTATCACCCCCAGACAGACGGGCAGTCGGAGAGGACTATCCAGACCTTGGAGGATATGCTTCGCACGTGTGTGCTAGATCTCGGGGGTTCTTGGGAGGATCATCTTCACCTGGTAGAGTTTGCTTACAACAACAGCTATCAGGCCAGTATAGAGATGTCGCCATTCGAGGCTCTATACGGACGGAGATGTCGTACTCCCTTGTCATGGGACGATGTTGGCGATAGAGTGCTGCTTGGACCGGAGATGGTAGTGGATGCAGCTGAGAATGTCAGGTTGATTAGAGACAGACTTCGGGTGGCTCAGGATAGGCAGCGGCATTGGGCCGATAGCCACCGGAGACCGTTAGAGTTCGAGGTTAGTTTCAGTTCATGTTTGTGATTTTGTTTGTCCTGTGTGCTGAGTTTGTTTTATGTCTAGGCTGGTGCTTTGGTGTTCCTGAAGATTTCTCCGACATGGGGCACGATTCGCTTTGGCGGAGGCGGGAAGCTTAGTCCGCGCTACATCGGACCTTTCACCATCCTTGAGAGGGTTGGTGCAGTGGCTTACAGGCTAGACTTGCCGCCTACGCTAGAGGGGGTACACAACGTGTTCCATGTGTCGCAGCTGAGACGGTACGTGGCGGACCCCAGCCATGTATTGGATCATTCAGCGATCGAGGTGGGGCCTACTCTTCACTATCCAGAGCAGCCAGTGGAGATTCTGGATCGTAGGGAGAAGGTGCTCCGGAACCAGGTTATACCCTTGGTTCGTGTTGCATGGAGGCATCAATCTCCAGGTGAGTCTACCTGGGAGAGAGAGAACGACATGCGGGAGCGTTTCCCTTATCTCTTCGAGCCCTGAGGTATAATTTTGTTTCTGCTTGTAATTTAGTGTATGTTTGTTTTAATTTTGAGGTCAATTTTTTTTAAGGTGGATAGATTTGTCACCCCCAGTTTTCATAAACAGGGATATTTTGGTAATTTTCCACTTTAAAATTATTTTGGAATTATTTATTTATTTATTGTATTATTTTGGGGTTGTTTGAGTCGGGTTCGAATTTCAACTCAATTCGACTTGTATCGGGGACCCGGGGTAGTGTTGACTCTAGCGGGCCCACACACTAGTTAGCCATGGCCCACATGTTAGTTATTTTAGTTAGTGACTAGGCTAATTTATTTTGGTTAGGATTATTTGGATTAGTGTTTTAGGAATGACCAAACTAGCCCCGACTTAATCCCTTTCCAATATATTAGCAAATAGATTAGTGTAGGGGCTTTCTTGACTTTTCCTAATAGGACAAAACTCATCCCATGGTCGGCCACTTCATGTGGATAGGCTTAGCCACATTCATCATTATCCCTCTTTCATTCTCTCTCTTGTTCTTCCCCAATTAGTTAGAGAGCAATCCCTAATCATTCCTCCACCAAATCCTTCCATTTTCTCACCCAATCTTCTTCCTTCCTTCTCCATTCAAGCCAAGGAGGGAGCTACCCAAGTTTGAGAGGATTCGGAGCTTGTCCGTGTCCGTTTGGGATTCCTACGTGTCGGTGGCGTATCGGGAGGCATTTTCTTCGATTCGAGTCACTGAGAGGTATAAATCCCTTCTCCTTCTCATTTCTCTCATGCATTAGAATGGTTTTGACCCATAGGAATGATCCCCATGGTATTGTGTCCATTTCGTGTCCATTTGGGCACTTGTAGAGGTGTCCTATGTGTAGGATCGTGTCCTAATTGGAAAACCCCTATTTGGACACATGTGGATTTATTTGTATATTGATTTGATGTTGTTCTAATATTTATTCCAGATTTTCATGTGTTTAAGAATGTGTTTTCCTAAGTATCATATTGTATCATATTATCTAATATCTATATATATCTATATATGGCTTATATATATTATTCTCTATGTATATATATATATATATATGTATATATATATTATGGTTTATATATATGTATATATATACTATGATATGTTAGTGTGACATTTTGTGTTTGGATGGGGGCACCTATAGGTTCGGCCAAGTGATGGAATGGGTTGTCATGCCCCGATCCCGCAGAGTCCTTTCGTCCTCGCTTCGGACTCTGAGAGACCGTTGCTAAGGCATGATGCCGTGCAAGCCTAAGTTGCGCTTGCACAAGGCCGAGACCTGAAGCAAGACAAGATAGACAAGGTTGACAATACGCAGCGGAACGTATCGCAGATAATTGAAGCATCAGCGGACATATTTTCAAAACACATGCATTGAACACAATGGTAACAAGAAACAAATCTCTTTATTGATTTCATTTGAACAGATTACAAGCTCTCGATTCTCTCTGATACAATGTTACATTCTCTCAGAACTTTACAGATTACAATGATCCCGTTCCCAAACATTACATCCCTTTATATACAAAACCAACTCTTGCAACAGATGTCCATCTATTGGCATCTCTTCTGATTTCTGGCTCCTAAGGATGAGGCTCGGGCTATCGCTTCGGATTATCCTTCTCGATGCATAGTGCACCTGCATGCAGACTGATGGTGGGTCAGTATATCAGCATACTGGTGATTTGTGGACAAAGAGCTACATTTGTCTGAAACGATCACTGTTCATTTAGTGAGAAAACGTTTCTTGTGATGTGATCTTGCTATCTTTTTACCTATGTTCATTTCATGCATACAGAGTCAGTTTACATTCTTTTGAAAACATCTTTGAAAAGCCAACATTTCAATTCCATCTTAGCCGCTGTGCCTCCCGCGGGTTCAGCTCGTCGCTAACCGCTGTGACTCGCATGGGTTCAGCTCGTCGCTAGCCGCTGTGACTCTTGGGTTCAGCTCGTCGCTAACCGCTGTGACTCGCATGGGTTCAGCTCGTCGCTAGCCGCTGTGACTCTCTAGGGTTCAGCTCGTCACTAAGTGGATACCCCAATGCACATGCAATATCAAATGAAACCATCATGCATCAATCGAGCAAGTCATAAACAATTCCATCTTCTTTTCAAGCAGGAAACCGTCCTCTTTCTTAGCAGACAATGTGCAGATTCTCTTATAAGCATACTCAAGATTTATCATCTTGTTATTAACAATAGTATTCGATCAAAAACTCAGATTCTTAAGGCGTAAGCGAATCAGCAAATGAGACTTCGTCCACTCACCCAGATCAATCGTCTTCTGTTGCAGAGCCAGTAATCCGATCTTTCTGTCTATCTAGTGCCTTCGCGGAGCGGGACACTACATAATTATCCACCGAAAAGAAGTTTCGTCCTCGAAACTTAAGGAGAAACTTACGATATCCTTAGCAGCGATAGTCCTCATCCTTCGCCATCATCAATCTATGAAATCACAATTCAGATCATATCAGGACTCTTGTTCAATAAAGCATTTCAATCTCAATCAATCAAATCGATAAAACATTGACGACATCATAAAAATGTTTACGGACTTATTGTATGGAACGTTCATCTCATTATTGATATCGAGTAGGCAAAGGAATTTCGATCAGAAGACATGTACAAATTCAATTGAATCAAAATTGGCCTGAGGATCGTGTTGCTCTGATACCATTCTGTCACGCCCCGATCCCGCAGAGTCCTTTCGTCCTCGCTTCGGACTCTGAGAGACCGATCGTCCTCGCTAAGGCGTGATGCCGTGCAAGCCTAAGTTGCGCTTGCACAAGGCCGAGACCTGAAGCAAGACAAGATAGACAAGGTTGACAATACGCAGCGGAACGTATCCCAGATAATTGAAGCAGCAACGGACATATTTTCAGAACACATGCATTGAACACAATGGTAACAAAAAACAAATCTCTTTATTGATTTCATTTGAACAGATTACAAGCTCTCGATTCTCTCTGATACAATGTTACATTCTCTCAGAACTTTACAGATTACAATGATCCCGTTCCCATACATTACATCCCTTTATATACAAAACCAACTCTTGCAACAGATGTCCATCTCTTGGCATCTCTTCTGATTTCTGGCTCCTAAGGATGAGGCTCGGGCTATCGCTTCGGACTATCCTTCTCGATGCATAGTGCATCTGCATGCAGACTGATGGTGGGTCAGTATATCAGCATACTGGTGATTTGTGGACAAAGAGCTACATTTGTCTGAAACGATCACTGTTCATTTAGTAAGAAAACGTTTCTTGTGATGTGATCTTGCTATCTTTTTACCTATGTTCATTTCATGCATACAGAGTCGGTTTACATTCTTTTGAAAACATCTTTGAAAAGCCAACATTTCAATTCCATCTTAGCCGCTGTGCCTTTCGCGGGTTCAGCTCGTCGCTAACTGCTGTGACTCGCATGGGTTCAGCTCGTCGCTAGCCGCTGTGACTCTCTTGGGTTCAGTTCGTCGCTAACCGCTGTGACTCGCATGGGTTCAGCTCGTCGCTAGCCGCTGTGACTCTCTAGGGTTCAGCTCGTCACTAAGTGGATACCCCAATGCACATGCAATATCAAATGAAACCATCATGCATCAATCGAGCAAGTCATAAACAATTCCATCTTCTTTTCAAGCAGGAAACCGTTCTCTTTCTTAGCAGACAATGTGCAGATTCTCTTATAAGCATACTCAAGATTTATCATCTTGTTATTAACAATAGTATTCGATCAAAAACTCAGATTCTTAAGGCGTAAGCGAATCAGCAAATGAGACTTCGTCCACTCACCCAGATCAATCGTCTTCTGTTGCAGAGCCAGTAATCCGATCTTTCTGTCTATCTAGTGCCTTCGCGGAGCGGGGCACTACATAATTACCCACCGAAAAGAAGTTTCGTCCTCGAAACTTAAGGAGAAACTTACGATATCCTTAGCAGCGATAGTCCTCATCCTTTGCCATCATCAATCCATGAAATCACAATTCAGATCATATCAGGACTCTTGTTCAATAAAGCATTTCAATCTCAATCAATCAAATCGATAAAACATTGACGACATCATAAAAATGTTTACGGACTTATTGTATGGAACGTTCATCTCATTATTGATATCGAGTAGGCAAAGGAATTTCGATCAGAAGACATGTACAAATTCAATTGAATCAAAATTGGCCAGAGGATCGTGTTGCTCTGATACCATTCTGTCACGCCCCGATCCCGCAGAGTCCTTTCGTCCTCGCTTCGGACTCTGAGAGACCGATCGTCCTCGCTAAGGCGTGATGCCGTGCAAGCCTAAGTTGCGCTTGCACAAAGCCGAGACCTGAAGCAAGACAAGATAGACAAGGTTGACGATACGCAGCGGAACGTATCGCAGATAATTGAAGCAGCAGCGGACATATTTTCAGAACACATGCATTGAACACAATGGTAACAAGAAACAAATCTCTTTGTTGATTTCATTTGAACAGATTACAAGCTCTCGATTCTCTCTGATACAATGTTACATTCTCTCAGAACTTTACAGATTACAATGATCCCGTTCCCAAACATTACATCCCTTTATATACAAAACCAACTCTTGCAACAGATGTCCATCTATTGGCATCTCTTCTGATTTCTGGCTCCTAAGGATGAGGCTCGGGCTATCGCTTCGGACTATCCTTCTCGATGCATAGTGCACCTGCATGCAGACTGATGGTGGGTCAGTATATCAGCATACTGGTGATTTGTGGACAAAGAGCTACATTTGTCTGAAACGATCACTGTTCATTTAGTAAGAAAACGTTTCTTGTGATGTGATCTTGCTATCTTTTTACCTATGTTCATTTCATGCATACAGAGTCAGTTTACATTCTTTTGAAAACATCTTTGAAAAGCCAACATTTCAATTCCATCTTAGCCGCTGTGCCTCCCGCGGATTCAGCTCGTCGCTAACCGCTGTGACTCGCATGGGTTCAGCTCGTCGCTAGCCGCTGTGACTCTCTAGGGTTCAGCTCGTCACTAAGTGGATACCCCAATGCACATGCAATATCAAATGAAACCATCATGCATCAATCGAGCAAGTCATAAACAATTCCATCTTCTTTTCAAGCAGGAAACCGTTCTCTTTCTTAGCAGACAATGTGCAGATTCTCTTATAAGCATACTCAAGATTTACCATCTTGTTATTAACAATAGTATTCGATCAAAAACTCAGATTCTTAAGGCGTAAGCGAATCAGCAAATGAGACTTCGTCCACTCACCCAGATCAATCGTCTTCTGTTGCAGAGCCAGTAATCCAATCTTTCTGTCTATCTAGTGCCTTCGCGGAGTGGGGCACTACATGGGTGGGTGTTTGTGTTGTGTGTTGGAGAGTGTAGGAGAGGTGTTTGAGGGAATGCTTGAGATTGGTGTGTGTAATATGTCAGAATAGAAGAGTTAAGAAGAGTGGTGTAGTGGTGTTTAAGTGTGGAGTTAGAGAGGGGATGTGGAGAGTGGTGAGTGTGTTAGAAAGGGATGGGGGAAACCACCTTCACAGGTGCTGTCAACAGCAGCACCTTGCTGCCATTCAGTCCTTGTGCAAGCCCTACATGGCTGTCCCCATTTGCCACAAGAACAGTCCAGATTTTACAGTCCCCTGTTTCAGTCCTTAAACCCCATCAATGGCTGTCCATTTCACCCTTGAACAGCCCATGTAAACCTGTCATTACCCCCTCCCAATTCAGTCCAGTTTGGCCACTTAATGGCTGTCAAAAACCCCTTCCTAACAGCCCTAGAGGACAGCCTCTAAACACCTACTTGTTGTCCTCATTTTCCCCTATAATTCAGTCCAGTTTAGCCACATGTTGGCTGTCCCATTTCACCCAAAATCAGTCCACTAAACCATCACCAAATCAGTCCAGATTTTCACCCCCACATACCACTCCATTTCAGTCCTAAACAAACACCTATATGGCTGTCCCAACCCTTGGATTCAGCCCTCCAAGTTCAGCCTTTCAGTCCCCAATGTGCTGTCCCCATTTAGCCTATATTCAGTCCATTACACCACCAAAACATCAGTCCCTATAACCCCCTGAAATTCAGTCCACATTGCCTAATATTTCAGTCCTAACATGCCCCAATGACAGCCCCACCAAGACTTGAAATCAGTCCATAAATTAGCTATGTGTGTTATGAGGTTGTGTGTGTGTGTGTGTGTGAGCCTAAATGAGTATAGCTAGTAACCTATAGGTTAGCCTATGTGTAAACCTATAGGAAAGCTTATAGGTGAGTGAGATGTGAGAGTGTTGTGTGTGAGTGAGTGTGGTATATGTGAGTGCTAGAGTGATGTGAGAATGAGATACATGATATTGGTAGGGTAATATAAGTTTTACCTAGAAATAGGGTATTGGAGTCTAGAGTCTAAGATAGGGTTAGAGCTTCATTCCCTTGGTTGGTAATGATCAAATATAGTGCTCCTAGACTAGTTTTGACGTCGGTTGACCATTTTGACCAAAAGTCAACAAAAGTCAACCGAGAGTCAAACTTAGTTTTTAAGCGACTAGATTTGACCGAAACCAAACCAGAGTTGACCAGTTGACTGAAAGTCAACAGATTGTCAACATTAGACTAGTTTGACCTAGGGTTGACCAGAGTTGACCAGCGTTGACCAGTTGACCAAAAGTCAACTGTAAGTCAACCTTTGACCCCGTTTGACCTAGTTTGACTTGGATTGACTCCCAGTGACCTAGTATGACCTAGTATGAACCAGTATGACCTAGTATGACTCAGTTTGACCTAGATTGACCTAGTTTTGACTTAGACTGCATTCATGACTTATATTAGTTTCCTTTTCAGTATAAAGCCCTGTTTGACTCATAGTATCTTATTTTAGGTCTGTGATTACTCTGAACGTCTGTTCACCTTATCAGCTCAGGACCACAGGCGAGTACATTCACTGATAGTTTTCATTGTCTTGATATCTACTATATCCGATTCAGTTGTAGTGTCTTACATGATTCCCGACACGACGGTTCACGGACTAGTATACGTCGGATCCTGTCATGAGATGTTATTCCCGGATTTCCTTGGTATATTGGTGTGTGATATCCATGTTTCATGTACTTATATACACATCGATTTGGGAGTGGGCTGGCCCCCTGCTCTTGAACCCTGTGTCATGACGTGCCATGTCCGGATCCGTGATACTACTCGGGATGGGGGAATTATTAGGGGTTATGTGATCAAAGCCTCCTGTCATTATTTTGCTAGTGCCACCCTCACCTCACGTAGGGTGTAGCAGATACCTCCATGTCCATGTTATCCAGGTTGTCCGGCATGACTTTCCGTTGAGGTCACCGCAGATTGCCGGGCCAAGTGGATAACCCTACCATGATTCCCTAGCCGATCACATATCGCTCTAATAGTTCAAATCATATTTTACATTTATTGTCGTATCTTATATCCAGTTCAGCTTTACTTTCTGTACTTCTCACCATGCTATGATTTCATTTACTCACATGCTCTACATGCCTTTATACTGTACCTTGATTTGAGACTAAGTCCCGTTCGAAAGAAGGGTTACAACTCCGGTTCTTGTTTGGTTTAAGGGTTGTAACTCGGCCTTCGAATGGTTTCCAAGTCGTCCTATATCTTTGTCTTGTATTTCATTATACTGTCTCTTATAGAATTTGTCAATTCATATGGAACTGCTGTTGGTGTTTGTACTTGCTCATTTTCCTGACAGGATAACCGTTGATGTTTACAAAGTACATGTTAGCTGATTGTTTTACCTTTTACGGGTATGGCCAGGATAGAGTTTGATGAGACATTACCCATGGAGCCCGTAGATGATATAGCCCCTGTTTAGACTATTAGCTAGATAGGTTTGCCTGGACTGCGATCCAGCTAGTATTTTCAGACTGTAGTTCTATATTATATTATGTGACTCTGTGATGTTATTTGTTCCTCTGAGCTTGTGTTGGATCTTGAACTCCTTTTCAGTTTTCTTTTCTATCATTTTTCTTTCCGTGCTATCTACCTTAGTTTTATCTTGTGATTGAGACTGTATTTGCTATGTCACCTCCATTCGGAGTGTATATACTATACAGGTACTTTTATACTGTTTTAGTCGTAGTATTTACAGACCTTATATACAGCGTTCTACCGCCGATTCTGCGGCGTAGGCTGGACGTAACCACGTACTCGTGCCGCCACCGTTCCCGTCCAGACGCGTTTCGAGACTCTCTCGAGCCGGTGACGACGCTCTGCGGAGTCGATCCGAGTCCGAGGCCACCCTTCGGATTCCGTCATCAGACTTTCGGTATAATTCCTAACATAGTAGTTCGTTCCTCCCCGTCGTAGTCTATGATGATGCGGTCTTGATCCCCTTCGGGATTCGATGATTCTATTACGTTGCTCGTGCGTGGATACTTGAGACGATCCTCGGATCGTCATTTCGGTTCTGGACCGAAATTGCGTTGCTGTGGATTAGGGCCTATATATTTGTGCTGATTGTTTTGTTGGATTTTGGTTGTAGTCCGATTCCGGACTCGGGTTTTGATTTCTGCTGTGTTCGGGAAATTAATTCTGAACCCTACATTCTAATAGTCTGATTTATTACATTGAGTGAGATACATGGACAATTAATATATTTGCAACTACTGAGATCATTCTACTACTGGTGTGTTGGCTTGGGATTTGTAAAGATTATGTTTTAATAGTCTGAGAACCATTTCTGCTACCCTTATTTAATAGTTCTATAAGTTTGGTTTTGTTAACATGATTTCTTTTATATATAAATGTATATGATTTAAAAGGAAAATTATGTTTAACTATACACTAAATATTTGTGACTCATTTTAAATATATGTATATATTATTGCTATCTTCAAAAAAAATCTAGTTGTGCAAATTATACTATTCCAGAGTTATATTTTACATTTTATCGGTTCATTAAGATTGGCGTATTTTCGGTTAATCGAGACTTTATCGTATCCACTTTGGCGACAAGCGAATTGGTCGAATGAGCCGTTAGCGAAACGCAAACGCTACTGGACATTCCCGTACGTTGAGGCGTAAGTTATTAGCAACGTGTGACTGCGTGACCAAGTCTGAGACTGTGGTTGTCCCTGCCTTGCGACTTCGTTTACTTTAGATTTGTAAAACTTGTTACTTGGCATTCCATACTTTAGGTGCAGGGCACTCGTGTCTTCGGACTGGACCGTTTCCGGCTTAGAAGATCGCCACAATGTAGTTTAGGATTTTTAT
This sequence comes from Iris pallida, assembly GCA_029216955.1. Taxonomy (NCBI): domain Eukaryota; kingdom Viridiplantae; phylum Streptophyta; class Magnoliopsida; order Asparagales; family Iridaceae; genus Iris; species Iris pallida. Next base: position 3,576,505 of record JANAVB010006390.1, read on the forward strand.
TTTATTCTCTTTTTTTATGTAAATATATTGTAAGGGCATAAGCCCATTTTTCTTTTTCTTTCCCTGAGCCTTGTATTGCGTAGCTTAGGAGTAGCGTAGCCCTTTCTGTATTTTATGTGTTTTATGTTGATAATATCGTACTTTAGTTTAGCTACAAATGAAATTGGAAACATTATTTTCTAAATACAAATAAATAAAGGTTTTCTCGCATAAATTAGAACGCATTAAAAATACAAGTTTTATATTTTATATTAACAATCTCACGTTTTATCATTAAATGGAAAAAATAGAGTTATATATATATATATATATATATATATATATATATATATATATATATATATATATATACACTATAAAACACAAAGATTTTCGAATAAATCGAGATGTCTACTCCTTCCAAAATAAAGGCAATCGAACTTCTTTTTATACAAATTGACAAATAATATACAGCAGCGTTAAAGTTAATAAATCGTTAGTGTAACTATTGATCAGTAAAATTGATTAGGACTTTATTTAGAGATTGCAACTAGAACACCTTGGAATGGTTACTCTGGAACTGAGTCAGACTCTTAATTAATGTAGGATCCGAGGACTAGACTGAGAGCTCCTTGCCTCCATCTCCCTATTACAGAAAACCAAGGCAAGTTTCATATTATTCATGTTCGTGTTTTAATTGATAATCAAATGCATTGCATCATAAAACTATATATATTGTATCGACACTGATTTACGGGGTCCCTCTCAGACCTCAAATTGATTGCTTGATTAACTCATTGACTCGGGGATTGGTGGAGTAGTATAGCAACTGTGACCAAAGCCATGTTACTAATATCGCCTCTCTCGCGCTAACCCCTATTGCACAGGGGGTTGAGCCGTATCGTATACTAGCATTTGGCCAAAATGTTAGTATACACATTGAATCTACCAGCCGGTCACAGATCTGCTATACGCTCAAATCACTATTGAATCATTGTAGATTGTATCATTGTAGCTCTTGAGATTCCATTGCCTGGCTGACTCTTTATTATTATTTAGAAAAAATATATTAATGCTTTTAAACTGCCCTTGCATGTTTTTATTATTTATTAGAATGTGAATGTGGATATATGTTCTTGCTCCTTCGTGACTGAAGACCAACATTTTTAGGTGATTGCGATGATGAGGAGCTTACTATTAGTACCTTACTACGGACTCGAACTGAATTCTGAGGGGATAGTTGAACCCAACCAGGAGGCACCTGAGCCGACTACTAGTAGCCTAGTCAGCATTGTATTTAAAGCTGTAAACCTTAGTACAACTTAAGTTTGTTCCGGCATTGTGTTTGAATTATTAAATAAAAGTTTTTTAAAATTTTTTCCGTATTTTAGAATGTTGTGCTTGAGTTACTACTGATTGATACAGCTTACTGTCGCCGTCTCACAACGGTGCAGGCTGGACATGATCCGATCGGACCCAGAATCTTGGGATCGGGTCGTGACAGTTACAGTCGTATTGCTTCCTCTGTAATTTCTTAACTTTATGGTACACATATTTGTTTAACTTGCTAAGCAAAAACTGTTTTCTCTGGTTGTGCTATTTAAGCACCTATTGTGTCTAGTTAGATAAAGCAATTGGAGAGCTAAAGTTTCAGTAGGAATTTTGTGAACCTATTATGGAAATTTGGCACCACAAGGGAAGTCTTTTTCTCTTTTTGTAGAACCATTAGGGGAAGTGTTATTTTGCTGTCACTGGGTTTATTGCAATTTTACTTGTTTCTAGGCATCTGTTAATGATTGGTTAAGTTGAACTCTAAATTTACATGGCAGATAAAGTGCACATAAAGACATGTCCGAATACCAAGATTTCACATTTGAGCGAAACTCTGCATTAGTTTGCTGTCTCTTCTGGCTGGAACATAATATTTTGTAGCCTTGGGTGGAAAATAGTTAGGGAATTGATATTTTATCTTGCCTTTTACTCTACAACCACAACAATATCAAAGCCAAATGTTTGTGATTGTCTGTTTGATCCTTTTCTTCCTTTAAGCTTCGTTAAGGCCTTAAGGGACATGTCCTCTGTAACACTAACAAAATCAATTTAATGCGATGCAATGCATCACTACTGGTCCCAACATGTATATGCAATGATTTATTTCATAGAGATCCCACAGTGTTTTATGCTGGCTTATAAGTATCTAACACAACCGTCCTCCTTTATCCAGGCTTGTGGCCAGGGGTGTAAAAATATTAAAGCAAGGAAAAAAATGAAATCAAAATGGCACAAACTAAAAGGGTTAGAGACGTCTTAATAAATTTCTATGAACTTCACATCGAATCCTTTCCTAATTATCCAACTTGAGTTAAGAGTACAAATGATATTCTCTTCTAGAAGTGTAAGGAAGAACAAAACAATACAAATTATATTTTCTATTGGGACATATATAGACATAGGTAAATCCATGAGTTCTGTTTGATTAGTTCTTACAGTACATTAGTATATGGCACTATATAACCATTTGAACACTGAATGTCCTCTGACTCCTATGTTTGAGAATGAAAACATTTATTTGATGCAGAATCCATCTGAATGTTTTCTTGTAACTATATTCTTTGATGTTTTAAATTACATTATATACCTTGACGGATCCTTTGTAATTGTGCAGGTATGATTATTCTGGTTATGGGCAATCAGCTGGAAAGGTTTGATTTTGTTTTTCTTGACTTACTGTCAATGTTAATTTGATTGTACCTAATATATGTGAACTGTAGCATGCCATGCTATCGGTAGTTACTTCTTTTTCCTTTTGTTTTTGGTAGCCAACTGAACACAATACCTATGCTGATATTGAGGCTGTTTATAAGTGCCTTGGAGAAAACTATGATGTGAAAGAAGAAGACATTATTCTTTATGGTCAATCTGTTGGAAGTGGGCCAACTTTACATCTGGCTACTCGTCTACCTCGTTTGCGTGCCATTGTTCTGCATAGCCCTATACTTTCTGGACTAAGAGTTATGTATCCTGTGAAGCGCACATATTGGTTTGATATCTACAAGGTTTGTACTTGTAATATAGTTCTTTTTTCTAATTATACATAAATTTTCTTTATTATATTTTTTCCATGTCAGTTTAAATGATTTATCAATTTTTGTTTTTGTCTCTATTCACCAGAATATAGACAAAATTCCACTCGTCAGTTGTCCTGTCCTTGTAATTCATGTAAGTATCTATGCTCGCTCTCAGTCCACATTTAATTTGATAGTGATGTGATAAACTTCTCTGACATTTAAGTTTATGTTTCTAATGAAAAAAAATAAAATGCAGAAACTAGTGAAGAATTTATTCACCTTTTACAAGCAGTTCGTCGATGAACTTCTCCACAATTTTCTACTGACTAGACTTTCACACTTTCTGCAAATCAAAGCTTATAATATTTGTTTGTTTAACACAAAGTAGAACACTTATATTTTCTCAGCCTTCTTTATCAAGACATGTTTGCATATTATCATTTATGTTTTCTTTCCAAATATTGTAAGTTGTCATCAAATGGAACTGACTTATTGATGTGCATCATGCAAAAGTTCAGCTTAAGTTCCATATCGGATTACTCTGATCACCTTACAACTAACAAGCTACCTTTATTTCATCTGTCTATGGTTGTATTTTTTTGCTTTGCTACTAACATAGTGTTTTAATTTCTTTTGAAATCCTCTACCACTATTTCTATGAAGGTTGCTTTAATCTTCCTCCTTTCGGTCTCTTGTACCAATTAAAACAATTTATTCGCAATACTAGATCCTTGGAACGTCTTGCCACTGGCTTGACAAGTTAAATGTTTTTCAATAGTTTTCTAATAATGTAACTAATGTGATTATTGTATATCATGAAATTTACATGTCTTTCCCGCATGGTATTTGGGTTGTATCATGCACCTCTCTCATTGTGTCTCTTTTGCAAATAAATCTTCAAAACTATATGCATGAGTCCATGCTCATCCCTAAACGTAGCAGTCTCTTTGTTTGATTTCCTTGGTATTACTTCAAAGTTTTTTTTTTCATTAAAAGAAATCTAGCATAGGAAAAAAGATTGTGAACCTGCAGCAGTTTCAGTGTTTCACACGGTACTCATAAGTCATATCATATGTTCTGTAAAAATTAACTTTAAAAGCTTGGCTCATCTCTGTTGAATCCTACGCAATTTCTCGGCATCAACTACTAGAATGCGGAGTTGGTTCAAAATTCTTTTCCACCTTAAACCCACATAAAACTTGATTTTTATGGGCCTCCTTGTGTGTGCGTTCTTTATTATTATTATTTTATTGAAAATGAAGCTAAATTATGGTCTCCTCTCACTCAGACAAAAGTGTAAACAAAAAGAAATCTTAGAAGTTTCTTCAAGCTTTAAGAACATACTTCTCCAAAATAACACTAAAAATTTGATAGTTACTCCATCTTCAACTTATGCTCTTGTAGTCGATCATATGATTCCTTCATTAGAGATTGCCCGTGTATGTGCCTATATTCGTGCAACATTGGTGATTACATTGTAGATATTCGAAAATGTCCATATCCCATACCTGTATGGTGTCATTATTCTTGCAACATAGGCTGCTTCATAATTTTTGCCTCTCTTTTTTCTTTAGGTAAGTTTATCATGTGCCATATCTTATTTTGAACTAAGGTAGCACGTGAGGGCGAAGACATCTGAGATGCTTTGATCTGTTATATGAAATTGCTGAATGGTTGATTTTTTAAACTCTTTGCTGGAGATACACCCGTTGAGAAAGGAGTAGTAGAAACAATTTCAGAAACAACGAGACTTACTGATTTTGCTGTACTTTTTGCATCATCACTGGCCATTACAAAATTATATTTTTGAACATAACTGTATTCAAGAAAACACTATCAAGAAAGAAGAGGACTTCCGTAAATTGGGACCTTAATACAATATAATATCAAACAAAGGAGGGATAGAAAACATTTTCTTTTCTTCTTTTTGAGGTATGAATCTTACATAGTGAAGGACATATCTAATGAGCTGATTTGGAAGGTCTCGAGATTGATGTCGGCGTCACATGGAAGATATGTCAAAGGATTGACATCGTTATGTGTCGGTGTTTCATCGAGGCTGGAAAGGAAATGGCTTTGTCAAAAGACATTATTGAGTTGTCAAGGAAGACATAAAGGCAGAGAATCGTGTTGTTGAGGGAGGTGGTATTTTCACTGAAGGAATTAAGGTTGGATTTGAGAATTGATACCATATTACAAGAAAATAATAGGAAGATAGAATTTGATGAATTTATTAGAAAGGAAGAGTACATTATTTACAGCCCTTTAGGCTAAGCTAAAGATAGGAGAGAGATCATGATGTAAAATGTATACTAACAACTTTACCAACATGGAACAATCTAATAACCTAACCATTATGCGACAGTCTAAAATTTTGCCATCATGTAACAACCTAACAACTTAACCATACCCTTACTACGTACGATACCAGAAAGTACTAAACGTAACATGGAAAGGTCAATAGTAACATATTACTCTTAGATATAACTACTAGATATACATACTACACCTAATTGCATAAATTTAACGTCAGAAATAATCAATTGTACTAAATATAACAGATAACGTCTATTATTACATATTTAAACTAATTATAAGATAAAAGAACCAATTATAAGTAGAAAGTGGGAAATCATGTTAGAGAGAAACAATTATGTGATGGTTCCTAGAAATTTTGGATTGTGATTTGAATGCGAAAAACAATTATGTGAAGGAATATGATAAGAAAAAACAATTATGTAATAGTTCAATACAATGAGAGTTTTAAGAAAGAACATGATTTTTTTTAAATTAATTTACTAGTATTTTTTTCCAAAACTATGTTAGTGGGGGCTTTGAGCCCTTTATTGGAATTCAGATTAAGCTGGGAGGGACATAGTCCATTCCCTTACAACGTATGGGCCAGGGCCCTAATAACCCAAAAGTATACATATAACTAACAATCCGAAACTTAGTTAGGCAGGCCGCCAACTGTTCTGAAAGCAAAACAGTTTGGGCAGAGTTAAGGAGCTGAGAATGGTGGAGGAAGATGGAGACACTGACTTGCTGCGTCTGTGCGGTGCGAGCCAGGAGGTAAGTTGCCCTGGTGGTCGTCCTATGGTTGTGCAGGATGTTCAGGGGAGAAAGCTTTTGAATGGATCAAATGATATAGGTGAGTGCCCATGGAATTTTATCCTTCCTAGATAGAATATCTTCGGTAGCTTGTGAATCTGTCTCAACCATGGAGATGAGGAGGTTGTGTTGCTTACAGAATTCCAGGCCATAGAGTAGGGCTGGGCTTTCGCAGCTGCTTCTTCAGATGAACCCCATCCTAGTTTGCAACTGAACCCAAGGATGAGCAACTATACCTGCTGTGTTTATCTTGAGTCCATAAGGTGGAGGTTGCCACTGATGCCTTCTGTTGCTGTGATCTGGTATGGGTTTGGAAGGGAGATTATGATAGGCTAGTAGAGCATGAACGTATGTGGAGCATGGGGAAGAAGGCTTATAGTTGTGAAGAAGGAAGTGGATGGTGGATTTGACTGAGTTAATAACTCTGGTAGGTGACAAACTGATGCCTTCATGAGTAACAGAATTTCTACAAACACAGATTTCTTTCAGGTAAATTAGGAAATAACCTACAGTTATAAAAACTTTGCATGATTCCATAGATTGGTTAATTAGCCAAAAAGTAAATAAAGCTTCAATGGAGGAAATGGGGGTGTATGGTTGGTGGGTAGAGAAGGCAGTCCAAACTTCAGTGGGAAGGTGGCTTTGGGCAAATAGATGGATGGTAGATTCAAAGTGGGGATGGGGGGCAACATCTATATCTAGAGGTGACATGGATATCCAATCTAGCAATTCTAGAATCAATGAGTATGCCATTGAGCCACACTTTCAATCAAATGCTCACACATAGAGAAGAATATGTTTATGCCATAAGTATCTTGCCCATTCGAGAGGAGGCAATCTAGTTCTGATAAACTGACTATAGGAGGAGGTAGTGAATTTACCTGAGGGGTTAAGGGTCCATTAAAGTGTTTCATTCTCCTCAATAAGGGTAATCTGTTTGAGGAGGTTAGTAGCTGTTTCAGGGAGCCAGTGATGAGATTGTGCAGTGTTAGGTGTTCTGTAATGCTTCTGCACAGTAAGATGAGGATTATCAGAAGGGACAGGCTGGAGGGTGGTACCATTCCAGTTTTCAGACCATAAATTAATGTGTCCCTTACCCACCAGCCATCATGAGTTGGGAGAATTTAGGGAAACAGGGGAAACATAGATTTCCAGCATTGGTATTGTTGAGAATCAATAAGGGACTTTAGTCCCACATTGGAAAATGTAGTATGAAGAGGAGTTGGAACCTCTATATGTAGCAAGTAGTAGCCCATCAATAAAATCATCCATTATTCATTTTCTACTTGGTATCAGAGCCATAACCATCCACCCCTCTCTCCCCCCCCCCCCCCCCCCCCAAAAAAAAAAAAAAAAAAAATTCCTCACCCGGCTCACAGCGGCTGACCCCCCCCCCCCCCCCCCCCCCCCCCGCTCCAGCGGCGCCCCCCCCCCCTACCCGGCTCCAGCGGCGCCCCCCCTACTCGGCTCCAGCGGCGCCCTCCCCCCTGGCTCCAGCGGCGCCCCCCCCCCATCTTTTTTGTTTTGTAATTTTTTTTTGTTATGTAATTTTTTTTGTTTTGTAAAAAAAAGAGAAAAAAAAGAAAAAAAAATGGTGTATTTCGAAGACAGAGGGACATCAAATGCTTTATTTGCCCCCCCCCTCTGTTCCTAGATTACACCGTCTGGAATGAACAAATGAACACATGCTTTATTTGTTCCCCGATCTTCACATCGGGATCTACACAGAGAATGATCGTATTTTTTTCACGGAGAATGATCGTGTTTTCTCCTGTGTCCTGACGTGTTCACTTTACATGCGTGCGCCGGTGTTGGCCACGTTTATAGCGCATTCGTAGAGTAGAAGACGACGAAGCTGCCGACGAAGACGACGACTAGCAGTTAGCAGCCGCCGCCGCCGCCGACGACGAGAGATACAGTTGAAGTGGCCATGGATTCGATCGCTGAAAAACTGACAACACAGGAGATGAAGGCCTTGGTTGATGATATCTTGTCGAAGAGATTGACCGAGGCGACCCCTAGTGTGACCCATACTGATGTGGATCCGTCACCCTACAAAATGGGGAAGTTGAAAAAGCTGGAGACGAAGTTAGAAGGAACGTCCAACTACTTGAAATGGTCGCGGCAGGCGATGCGGACATTGAAGGGACGTGGCTTGGTTGGATATGTCAATGGCCAAACCAAGGCGCCTGCTGATCCCTCCTCAAAGGAGTTTGCTATTTGGGAGATTGTCAACAACGTAGTGGCTGGGTGGTTGACAGCCTCCTTGACCGACCAGGTGTCGGGCAATGTAGAGGCAATGGAGGGTGCTGCTGATATCTGGCGGACTTTGAAGGATATGTACTCAGGCTCGGACAACCCTATGCGGGTCTTCCAACTACAAGATGAACTCGATAGGGTGGCACAAGACGAACGTACCATCTCTGAGTACGCAGCCCTGTTGAAGAAGTACTGATCTGATCTGGATCACTATGATCCTCTTGGGATGGAAGATGCACAAGTCGAACCGGCGTTTGCGAAGCATTTTCATACGTTCCTGGCGTATATTTCGCGGCAACGGATGATGAAGTTCTTGAAGGGGCTCAACCCTGTGTTTAAGCAGAGAAGGAATGTACTACTCGCACAACCCACGCTTCCAACCTTAGAAGAAGTCATAGCTGCCATGACACAAGAAGAATCTCGATTGAAGTTGATGTCCAACAAGGGCTACTTCCAGGGGGGAGCAAGCTGCTGTTGAAAAGTCTGCCCTTGTCGTCTTCAATCAGCCTCCCTCTGCGGGCGGTGTTTGCCACAACTGTGGTGACTCGGGACATTACATTAGATTTTGTCCAAAATGCCTGTGAGGTCAGTCAAATAATCGCAGACGGGGCCGTGGAGGACGTCATGGTGGTAGAGGAGGATATGCCGGTAGAAGGGGAAATTATTTTGGAGGACAAAGCAAATCTGGCGGAAGAAGGGGGAGACATTCAATTGGCTGAAATAACCCCTCTTGAGAGGGAGTTCATTGCGAGATTACGAGGCACGAAGCTGGGTTCGGACGACAATCAAGTTACTCCTGGGGCGTCATCTATCTCAGGGGATCACATCACTTGCTTTGCCTAAACCAGCACAGGTATACCTGCGCGTGCTCTTACATCTATCCATCAGCCAGGTTGGATTATGGACTCTGGGGCATCTCGCCATGTCACGGGGTCCCACGGTGAGTTCCAGGACTATACTCACCTACCGACGCCGGAGAGCATTCAGACTGCTGATGGTACCTCCAGACCTGTAATGGGTAAAGGCACTGTCGCATGCACCCTTCCCTCACTCTCACCAATGTCTTACATGCTCCATATTTTCCTGTCAATCTTATATCTATTAGTACCATTATTCTTGACCTAAACTGTACTGTTTCCTTTGACATTCCTACGGTGATTTTTCAGGAGAAGGGGACAGGACGACGACTAGGAACTGGCACATGGCATAAGGGGCTGTGGTACTTGGACATGACCAGACTGGACGAAGCATTGGCATCTCTAGTCGCAGACGCACAACTGGACGCTTCACGTCGCAGTGTAGAAGACGAATTACTACTCCACCACCAGCGTGTCGGGCATTCTTCCTTTCAAGTTATTAGTCGAATGTATCCGTCCTTATATCAAAGGGCTAATAAAGAGAAGTTATTTTGTAATGCATGTGAGTTGGGAAAACATACCAGGAGCTCGTATGCGAGCTCAGGGAATAGAAGTTCCGCTGCATTTGATATGATACATTCAGACGTATAGGGCCCTTGTCCTACAACAGGTTGTAACGGTTTTAGATGGTTCGTCACTTTTATTGACTTTTATACCCGCGTGACCTGGGTCTACCTTATGAAGAATAAAAGTGACGTCCTTGAGACTTTTCAGGATTTTCATCGCCGGATGGAAACACAATATAACGTTAAAATTAAGTGTTTCCGGTCTGACAATGGGACGGAGTATACTAATAAGAGGGTTGCTGAGTATTTATCTACTCATGGAATACTACATCAAACTTTATGTGCCTATATACCGGCACAAAATGGTGTGGCCGAACGGAAGAACAGGCACCTGCTGGAGGTCGCACGGACGATGATGCTGGCTATGAATGTCCTGTAACACTTATGGGGGCAAGCTGTATTGACGGCCTCTTATCTCATCAACAGAATGTCGTCTCAGGTATTGGATTGGAAGACACCGTTGGAGATGCTTACTGGTGCAACTATATACACTGTTCCCCCGAAAGTATTTGGGTGTGTGTGTTTTGTCCAAGATAATAGGTCAGGAGTTGGCAAACTGGATCCTAGAGCGGTTAAGTGTGTATTTGTCGGGTACACAGCGACTCAGAAGGGATACACATGTTGGAGCCCAGTTGAGCGGAAGATGTTTGTTAGCATGGATGTTACATTCAGAGAACTGGAACCATACTATGGTTCGGATGCAGGTTCAGTGTTTGGTGATACATCTAACACAGAGGGTGTTAGACGTGAGGGGGAGATAACAAGTCCAAACGTGGTAGTCGGATCGGTCCCGTGTCCGGTCGTGAAAAATTGGACGAAAGGGGGAGATAGCAGTGACTCTGATACGGAGAATGAAGAAGAAGATACATATGTTACGCAGAGGGAGACAAGGGAGAAGGAGCTCCAAGTCTACAGAAGGAGACAATAGAAGTCCAGTACTGTGCCGTGCCCATTGCCTACTCTACCAAGTCCCTTGTTTACTCCTGCCCCAACTCTTGAAGATGTTGCCCCCGCACTGAATCACTTTGATTCTGATGCGAATCTCTCTGACTTCGATGATATGATCTCTCCACCACCTATTGCTCCCTTAAGGAGATCTTCTCGCTTCAATGCGGGTAAGGCTCCAAGTCGTTATGATGATTATGAACATGACATTGCCAGTTTCTTGTCTTATTCTAACATTTCTCCGAATTATCGAGCCTTCATTGCATCGTTAGACTCTACTTCTTTGCCTAAGTGTTGGCAGGAAGCAAAGAAAGATCCAAGGTGGAAAGCTGTAATGATGGAAGAACTTGGGACACTAGAAAAAATAAGACATGGGAGCTGGTTCCATTACCCAAAGGGAAGAAAACTGTAGGATGCAAATGGGTGTACACAGTGAAGGAGACACCAGAAGAAAAAGTAGAGCGGTACAAGGCGAGGTTGGTTGCAAAAGGATACACACAATCATATGGCATCGACTATGATGAGACGTTTGTCCTAGTAGCGAAAATGAGCACGGTAAGAACTCTTGTCTCCATTGCAGCAAACTATGGGTGGAAGCTATACCAATTAGATGTTAAGAATGCATTTCTCCACGGGGACCTACAGGAAGAAGTGTACATGGAGCTCCCGCCAGGATGCTACGCGACAGAATCAGACGGAGGGACGTCGCGTGGAAAAGTGTGTAAACTAAAGAAGTCGCTATACGGGCTCAAGCAATCTCCTCGAGCCTGGTTCGACAGATTCAGAAAGGCTATTACTGGCATGGGATACCTTCAAACAAATGCAGATCATACAGTCTTTCTTCAACATGCAAGAGGCCACATTACTATACTTGCTGTATATGTGGATGATATAGTAATCACAGGTGATGATGAGATCGAGATCACTAAGCTGAAATCAAAACTCGCGAAGGAGTTTGAGGTGAAGGATTTAGGAGTGATGAGGATCTTTCTGGGTTTCGAGGTGTGTGACGGCGAACAAGAAATTGTTCTCTCATAAAGAAAATATACACTAGATCTGCTAAAGGAGACATGGATGCTGGGATGCAAAGCAGCATTCACTCTGATTGACCAGAAGTGCAAGTTGGGAGCAGAAGCAGGAGAGCCAGTTGATCGTGAAAGGTATCAAAGACTTGTAGGGAGATTGATTTATCTGGGGCACACTCGTCCTGATATCTCATTTGCGGTGAGTGTAGTGAGTCGCTACATGCATGATCCAAGAACGGGTTATATGGAAGCAGTGTTTCAGATCTTGAGATATCTGAAAAGGACGCCGGGAAAAGGGCTATGGTTCAAGAAGAATGGACACATAGAAGTTGAGGGATACTGCGATGCAGACTGGACGAGTTGCATAGACGACAGAAGATCTACCACGGGGTACTGTGTCTTTGTAGGAGGAAACCTGGTCTCATGGAGAAGCAAGAAACAGTCTGTGGTAGCACGGTTGTCAGCTGAAGCAGAATACAGAGCAATGGCTCTGGGAGTGTCAGAATTACTGTGGGTGAAAGCACTGCTGACAGAGTTGAAGCTGGATAAGGGAGCACCGTTACATCTTCTGAGCGATAGTCAAGCTGCAATAAGTATAGCCAACAATCCAGTTCAGCACGACAGAACGAAGCACATCGAGATCGATCGATTCTTCATCAAGGAGAAGCTGGAACAAGGGATACTGAAGATTGACCACGTTCGCTCAGAAGAACAAGTTGCAGACTGTCTGACTAAAGGTCTTAGTTCATTGAGTCTGTCAAAGCTATGTAACAAAATGGGGATGATTAATATCTATCGCCCATCTTGAGGGGGAGTGTTGAGAATCAATAAGGGACTTTAGTCCCACATTGGAAAATGTAGTATGAAGAGGAGTTGGAACCTCTATAAGTAGCAAGTAGTAGCCCATCAATAAAATCATCCATTATTCATTTTCTACTGGTATCTAGTTCTTAGACTTCTTATGGGCGGAAGGGTTGGGTTCCCATATTTTGACCACTCATAATCGTACCAGATTTTTTTTTTTTTGGTAATGGACCAACAGAGCTTTCCTTGAAGAGACTTCAAGAGTGTAGGACAGGTCTGAAGCCTAATCTTCCTCCATCTAAAGGAGCACATCCTGCTCCATGCAATCCAGTGGTGTTTAGCAATGTTACCATAGTTTCAGTGGTAACTTAGAAAATTTCTCTCAAGTTGGTAGATGAGACACTCTTGATGAGTTATCTTGCCCCCTAGTGTGAGCAATCATGCCTTCCGAGCTGCAATTTTTTAAGCATTGCATTTATGAGATCGTGACAAATATATTCCTAGCTCTGCCTTTGAAGGGAGGAACCCCTAAATACTTGAGGTGTTGGAGATCATTCTGCAATGGCGAGGGGTGGCTTTGGAGGAAGTCACGTAGAAGCTTTTTTCACTGTTAATAAGTTGCCCTGATGCATGTGCAAATCTGTTAAGAATTCTACTGAGAACCTGCAGATTTGTTGTCTTCCATTCACAAACAGAAGGCTGTCATCAGTAAAGTTTGGGAGATTTTGATGCAGCGATTCTTGCCTTTGTAGGGTATGAAATGTCCTCTTTGAACAGCTGTAGCTACATTTCTGCTGAGGATGTCTTGAGCAATGATGAAGAGACTAGGGGATAAATGATCACCCTGTCGGAGTCCCCTCGGTGATCTGTAGTAGCCAAAGGTATGACCATTAAGTGAGATAAGACTACCTAGAATTACATATATTCCTCACACCATGTGGAATTGAAGCCTAATTTCCTTAGGCAAGCTAGGAGAAAGGCCCATTGAGTTATGTCACAAGCTTTGGACATTACAGCTTTCATGATTAAATTACCCCTTGCCAGCCTCATACGCTGGGCTGTGGCATCATCCATTCTCAGCGGGATCCCCACAACACTTGCCATCCTCCTGATTGTCGGTTCATTACAGAGTTGTAGAGGAAAGTTTGGGAACTATACCCGGACATGCACAACCGCCAATAGGTCACGTTCCAGACAGATCTGTGGATCCCACTGCTTAGTGACAATCAGTCTCTCGTATAGCATCCATGGTCCCTCCAGGAGCACCTTAGTCAGATCAGGCTCTAGGAAAAAATCTGGCAAAGAAAAACCATTATCCCTAGAGAAAACCTCTACTTGACCCACCAGTATCCACACACGGCACATAAATGCCACGACAGAATGGTAAGAAGGATGGCCTCAACTACATAGAAGGCCACGTCCATTGCCACTCTACCACCGAGATGGCCATGGCCTCCTCTAGGATGTCAGCAACGTGGTCGTTGTCGATTTCTACAGGGGCTTCGTAGAACATGCTCGAGCTATTCCTCATGGTTGTAATAGCACAAATGGGGGACCATGATTTAGGGTTGGTTACAACATAGGTAAATATAAAAGCCCTTTCTCTCCTTCCTCCTCGGTAAACGCTTATGCACCCATTTGTAGAGTAGACTAATGGGATGATTTCTATTAATGAGAGAGTTACATATATATAGGAGAGGCTAACCCCTCTCACTTTTATTCTAACCAATGTAGGATTAAAGCCCAATACTACTAATACTTAACACCCTTCCTCAAGCTGGAGCATAGATGTCAACCGTGCCCAGCTTGTTACACAGAAATTGAACGCGAGGACCCAAAACTGGCTTCGTGAAGATATCAGCTATCTGATCACCGGTTCTCACATGGTGAAACTTCATCATCTCCTTTGTATACTCATCACGGACAAAATGTATGTCAATTTCAATGTGTTTTATCCTTTTATGAAATACAAGATTAGTAGCAATACGGATGGCAGACTGGTTATTACACCACAGATAATACCTCTGATGTGCCATGAACAATGGCTCGAAATTCTGCTTCTGAACTTGACCGTGCTATCACATTCTGCTTTTTGCTTTTTCACGATACCAAATTTTCTCCAATAAATACCGAGCAGCCAGATATATATCGTCCATCAGTCAGACTTGCACCCTAGTCAGCATCGGTAAAGCACTCAATACGAGTATGTCCATGATTCTCCATCCGAATTCTTTTTTTCGAATTCTTGACTAGATAGCACAGAATTTTGAGAATTGTCTCCCAGTGTTGGAGAAGCCATAAATCTACTTGCGACAGTTATGGTGAAAGAAATGTTCGGACGAGTCATAACCGTCAAGTAGTTGAGTTTCCAACCACTCGACGATACTGATCTGGATTGGTCATCAGGACCCCCTCGTCTGGTAGTAACTTTGTCCCTGGATCCATGGATGAGGTTGTTCCCTTGGCTTGTATCATTCCTGCATCATTTAGTATATGCAACACATACTTTCTCTGAGACATGACAATGTCCCGCTTACCCAGTGTGACTTCAATGTCCAAAAAATAGTTCAACGATCCTATATCCTTGGTCTGAAATTATTCTCCCTGGAACTTCTTTAGTCATGTAATATTTGTCGTCTTCCGTGATTACAATGTCGTAAACATAGACACCAAGTAGTATCCTTCCAGCTGATGTTTGTCGGTAGGATACCTAATAATCATTCTTGGATTGACACATGTCAAACTGAGTAACAACATGTGTGAATCAACCAAATCACGTACGGGGTGATCGTTTCTAAAAAAATTTGCGACCCTACCACACATGCCGCTAAGTATCCGATTGTAGATCCAGATGTGGATGCTTCACCGCGACGTGTAGCTTGAAATTTAAGAAAATCTGTATACGACTCTGTAGTCATTTGAACAAAACGAACGCCATCATCAGGAGCATCTGATGTAACATTGGTGGTATGAGCCTTAGGATACTGCCATTGGAAATGGCATGGTAGACCATAGTTGAAGCATGTGCGCGGTCTACCCCCAACACGACCGCTATTGTCTCGTCCACCATCATGGCTACCATTTCGGCCACCACGTCGACCACCACGACCACCACGAAATCCAACACGGGCAGTACCAAGAGCAGATCGATCAGCAGGAGCATCACCCGGAGTTGTCTCAACACTTTTGTCGTCCGTATGACACGAAAGTGAGCTTCCATCAGAGATGGAACATTATCCAGCAATGATCTGAGAGCGAGCAGAATCCACATCAGCACGGAGAGAGACAAGATATGCCATGACATGAAGCTGCTCATGTTGAGCCCTTGCTTCATTGATATCCGTCGTCAGAGGTAATACACAGGTTGATTTCATCAGTCATGGCTTTAAAGGCACGGAAGTGATCCGTATGAGATTTGTCTCCCTGATTTGTTTGGTAGATGCCAACGACCGAGTCGTAGATACAAGGCAAATCGCGTTTTCCATCAAACACGTCGCTAAAACCTCCCATAATCCCGTAATTCTTTCACTGTATTCGTATTCTGAACCATGTCTTCCACCGATGGTTCCATTGAATTCATCAACTGTGTAAACAGTCGACTGTCATCTGTCTTCCACTGCTCAAATATGGGATCAGTCTCTAATGGGAGGTTGTCAGTTAGATGTGCGAACAACCGCATTTTTCAAAGTGTCTTCTCGACCTTCTTTCTCCATGTCAAGTTGCCCTCTGCCTCGTCCAACCGTCTATCAACAAGTTGAATCGAGAAAATTGTCATGTCAGTGCTCGTTGGTTCCGCCATTGCATTTTTGACACTAGTGTCAGTAGCACTGCTATTCTTCCCATTGCTAGTCATCCCGCAAGTATTCCTGATTCTACCGTCGAATTGATTTTTCTAACTTGATAATCACTTCAACTCTGCCAATGTGCTAACAACGTGGCCAGAATCGACACGCACATGGGAAGCAGAGATGAACGTGGATCACACAAGCCAAGATAGAGAGGTAACCCAGGTTACCCTCTGTTAGATTCTGATGTGAGGATCCCAATTTTTTTAGAAGTAGAAAGACGGCTAGGGTTTGATGTAGATGGTGGTAGGATTAGGGTTTATGGATATAGGTAGGTTAGAGTGTAGAAAGACGGATAGGGTTAGGGTTTGGGTTTAGGTTGGGGGGTAGTAGGGAGGAGGGTGGGATGGTACTGTAGTGCGGGTACTGTAACAGTACTGTAGCGAGGGGAGGGGGTACTGTAGTAGCAAGGAAATGACGGGGGCAGCAGCTGCAGGAGGCAGAGGGCAGGGGCACTGGCAGGAGGGGGAACACCGGGTGGAGGGCAGGGGGTGGTGGCAAGGGGCTAGGGTTAGGGTTTTGTTTTGTAGAGAGGGAGGGGAGTAGATGGGTTATGGCTCTGATACATGTAGAGTATAATAATGGGATGATTTCTATTAATAAGAGAGTTACTTATATATGGGAGAGGCTAACCCCTCTTACTTTTATTCTAACCAGTGTGGGTCTAAAGCCCAATACTACTAATACTTAATACCATTTAATGGGGGGAACGACCCTAATGCCTCAAGACCCGCAAAGTTCCATGACGCTTGGCCTCCCCTACGGGCAACATCGGATCTTCTGTGGTTACGTGTGGTGAAGGCTCTCCCCCTCCCCAAAGCCACCCTCGGGACTACATAACCTCCATCGAGAAGTGAGAACACTGGCCATTTTTCTTTCTTTTTGTTCCTTCCGATGAGAGTCCACTCATTAGGTGGCTTCTGATCCACTGCCATCTGGTTCTCAGAATCGCCTTTCCGCCACCTTGTTATATATATATATATATATATATATATATATATATATATATATATATAGAGAGAGAGAGAGAGAGAGAGAGAGAGAGAGAGAGAGAGAGGGAGAGAGTTGAGGGATCGGGATCCCCGTTCTTAAGCTTTTATGTATGTTCTCCGAAATAGTGGCCGTTGATTGTCCTTTATGACTCCTTAAACTATCTAATTTATCGTGAGATTTTGATCTAATCTAAACGGTCATAAAAGTCAATCCGACTATTACTATTTCGAAAAACATGCGGAGATGTTAAGAGCGGGGATCCTGATCCCTATATATATATATATATATATATATATATATATATATATATATAGACAAGGTAAATTTATTCATTCATCAACTCAGTTTACAAGTCATACATTTATTAAACCCTAAGAGGAGGTTTCATAGCAGCTACATTAAATTTAATATTATGTAAAATTCCAACGGGTCTATGCCTCCAGGATACATAAAGCCATAGACATTTGGATCGGTAAAGCGCGGCCCGGGATAGTCAGGATGGACAGTATTTGGATTGACATACAGGTTGTGCTCCTCAAGCATGCGCTGGAAGTAACGGGCCTGATCCATGAAGCCATGGTGAATAAGGGTAACAAGGCCTCGGGTTGCTGCCTGAATACGCTCTGTGGTGGAGACGAAGGAGATTCAAACTTTCGATCAATGTAGCGACGAATCTCGGGAGTGAGGATCGTAGAGGGCTAAGCAGATGGGTCAACAACAGCAGCTTGAATGGCTCGGCAACGGGCCTTGGATTTGGCAAACAGAGTGGGCCGTTCTCCTATGGGGCAGTTAGTCAGGTTGACCCAATTGGCTTCTAGGATCAGGGTTATGAACATACCGAAGAGGAGAGAGCGATGGGAGGACTCCCGGATGTGAATCATGGTGAAGATGATTTGTTTGGCTAGAGAGAAGGGCTGCTTGGAGACAAGGTAATACATCGTAATCAACTCCTCCACAGTGAGACTGTCCATGTTCCCAAGCTCTGATACCAATTGTAGAACCCTAGAGGGGGGTGAATAGGGTAATAAAATAATTACCAACAATAATGAGCAAATAAAAAGACAATTTAGAGAAGAGAGAATCAAACACTCGATGTATCCTGGTATCCTTCCAAGGGGCACTCCAGTCCCAGAACTCTCTCCGGCTTTAATCCACTATTTGAGTTAATAGTTACAACACGAGTTTGGATCTGAAGAACTCGTCAACTTCTTACACACGAGTTTGGATCTGAAAAATTCATCAACTTCTTACACACGAGTTTTCCTTTGAAGGCTCGCCAACTTCTAACTTGAGAGAAAAGAGATTTCGATCTTCTTGAACACTTGGAAGATCTAAGTTACAACTCTTGAATACTCTAACACTTTAATGGATGACAATTTAAAGCTTGATAGAGTAATGGTGGAGCTCTTTGGTCGATAGAAAATTTAAAGCTCAAGTGGATAAGTATTTATGAAGAAAGAGGATGCCTATTTATACAAATCCAAAGTCATAAAGAGCATTCAGTAGCCGAGCGGATTATTCGAAGGAAATTCGCGAAAATCCTTTGGATTATCCGGCCAAATAGTAACGGCTAGAAAAAGGGTCCTTGGATGCATTAAATGCTTCTGACATACGCCGTTGAATTTGAATTCGAATAAGGCCAGTAAGGCATCCGGTTTATCCTGGAGATCCGACGGATGATCCAAAAGAGACAACAAAATAGTTGTTGTCTACGATCGGATTATCTAACGGATTACTGCGGAGATCCGTCGGATGATCCGAAAAAGACAACAAAATAGTTGCTGTCTTTGTTCGGATTATCCGACGGATTACCGCAGAAATCCTTCGGATGATCCAAAAGTTACAACAAATATTTGATGTTTACGATCGGATTATCCGACGGATTACCGCGGAGATCCGGCGGATTATCCGTCTCTTCATAAAAACTAATTCAGATTCTATATCATTTTAGTTTGTCATCTATGCTAAAGTGTGTACATGATTTCCTAGACACTTACAGACACTTGGAGAGACAGAGGACCTTTTGATCTTGAATTTTTTTTTGCTTGTCATGTCTTCTTGAGTGCGATAAGGGTTTGCTCTTGTAAGTGTTGGAAACGTCTTTTCTTCTTGCTCCGAAAGGCTTGTTTCTTCTTATAGAGGTTGGAGTCATCTTTCCGTCTATCTTTGACTGACTTTGTTTGTTCCTGTTGAATAATAGAGCTAAAACAGTACATAGATTAATTATAGTCAATATATCAAAATCAATGTGCCAACAATAAGACCCTCAAAGATGTGCATGTTTCGTGCTCTCCACATATGCCATACAGTTGCGGCAGGCCGAAGCCGTGCCTCCTTGAACCATAACTTCCCCTGGTTCTCCTAGCTCGGATCCCCATAATAATTCCACCAATATCCTTAGTGTCCCCGTATCCCCTAAAGGTCCTGCAACACTGCTCATGCCAAAGGAACTAAGTCAGCGTGCATTCGAAGAATAAATGACGTATTGACTCGTTGGCTTGATTACATAACATACATCGTTGAGTTTAAAGCTGAACTCCAAAGCGGGCAAGTCTGTCCCTGGTCAGTAGACGGCCCAATAGAAGTCGCTACATGCAAAGCCATCTTGCAAGCGAGCCCCTTAAGCCAAATAAAATCATAATTCTCCAGTTTTCCATGAGTCGACCGCAAGAAGTTGTAGTACTTCTTAAACTCAAAGTCCCCATTGACAGTCACACACCCCGGCAGGTTCTACACCCAGTTGTCAGCACAAATGCTCGGGTCGATTGTACCGTCCGAACAACAGCTCCATGGCTGACCGTGTAAGGATATAACTCAGGCCTCCACTCCCCTCGTCACATAATGTGTTGTACCAATAGGCCCCTACCCGCCTCCAGATGCATCCGGTTTCCCGACAATTCTACAAGACTCCGATGGTCCAACAATGGATCGAGCCATAGCTTGGTACGGCTCCCGTCTCGTATGACTCGATTGATGGTTGTTTTCGAAACAATTCTATTTTGTATCAAGTGTTTGAAAATAACATAAGAGTTCTTGTACCCGCTGGACCAGAAATGGCCTCCCTTCAGGTACCTACTAGCCATCCAGTCAGCCCATAGTGATCCACGGTGGATAAACTTCCATGTCAGCTTCATTCTGGCTACATCTCGGACAGTCTGCAACGGGCGGAGACCGACCCCACCTTCATCCCTCGGTCGACAGAGTCCTCCCAAGCGATTGCATGCAAGCCATCCCTCCAAATGAAGTTAGCATAGATGCGTTCTACTTTCCAAATAGTAGCCATCGGCACCAAGATAGACTGCAACCAGAACAAAGCTAAGGTCTAAATGATAGATCGAACCAGCTCAATTCATCCCCCTAAAGGATAGGCCTTGTGCCTGCTAACCCTCCACCCTCTGTTGGGTGTACTCTACCAAGCTATGACAGTCCAAATCCCTCGCATAGTCGACTGAGACCGGGACTCCCAAGTACTTTACAGGCAGTTCCCCTTAACACCTAAAGCTATGGCATGTTCCACCTGTAGAGGATAATAAGAGCTGAAGTAGACAACTCTTATCCCAAAAAGCCTCCCAAACTCTCCTATGATCTCCGAAATATTAATGAGTCCCTCCATCGAGGTCGCATGAAAACCAAGAGGACGTCCGCATAGATCAAGTGAGATACGTGTGGAGTAATCCTTTTGTAGAGAGGCACGATCTGTCCCTGATGTACAAACACATCCATCAAGCAAGAGAAGTACTCCGTGACTAGTGTGAAGAGACAAGGAGTCAACGGATCCCCCTGCTGTAGTCCCCTATTACTCCAGATAAACCCATACGGGAGACCTCGAATAAGCACGGAAAATGTAGCAGAAGTAATGCACTCACGGATCCTTGCAACCCATAATCCACTGAACCCCATGGCGAGCATCAGTTGACACACGATGTCATGGTTCACCATATCGTAGGCTTTCCTGAGGTCCAATTTAACACAAGCTTTCATGCCCCATACTTTGTTGAATTCTCATACCATCTCATGAGCCAGGAGGTTGTGCTCTACAATCGACCTTCCTTTAATGAAGGCAGCCTAATTGAGAGAAACCATGCCCTGCATAATCTTCTCTATCTGTCGGCACATCAGGTGGGTAACTATTTTATATAAATAATTACAACATGTGATAGGCCTGAAGTCTGCCAGAGATGTAGCACCCTCTTTCTTAGGTACCAGAGTCGAGAACTTGTGATTCCTTCAACAATCTACCCTTTGTGAAGAACTCATGCACCGTCTCGAGGAGTGGATGCTTGAGTGCCTCCCAGTGAAGTTTGTAGAATTTGTTGTTGAAACCATCCGGACCAGGCACCTTGTTGAGATCCGCTCCAATTACGACCGCCTCTACCTCCTCCAATCTAACTGGTGCTAGCAACTGACTATTGCCATACGGTATAACCAGTCTCTTGCACACAAGATAAAAAAACAGAAATATAATCAGACTGATGATTTAACTCAGAATAATACCTGATCGCCTCCTCTGAATGCCTGTAGACGTATCAACTAGCTTGCCCTCTTTGTCCAATAGATGATTGAAACTATTGCGGTGTTGGCGAGTACGAACCATGTCATAGAAGAATTTAGAGCATCTGTCTCCATCCTTCAACCACGAGCATTTGGCTCGTTGGACATACTGGATCTCATCCTGTAATCAGAGCAGTTGACCTCCTCAATCAACAACTTCTCACACCTTGCCAAGTCCCCATCCAACATGTCCTCCTGCATACGGTCCTGGATCGAGCGAAGCTCTGCTTCCTTATCTGCTAGCACCGGACGAGGGCGGCGGCCCTATACCTAACGTCTCAGCTCGGCCTTGGTTTGCTTTAGCACCTACACTAGATTATATTGTGTGGTGCCTTTGCCCACCTACCAAAACTCCAGAGTCACCGCCTCCATGTACCCCTCAGATAGGTGCCAACTGTTGTTGAAATTGAATGGGCGAGATCTCCAAGGAGGCCTATAGTCCATACTGCATCAGACATTGTTGGAAGTCAGACATGATCGAATGTGGCATAGGATGACCACCCACCTTCTCCCTTCTATACATGAGAGCATTAAAGTCTCCCATGAGTAACAGAGGCAGACTGTAGCTAGTAGCTAAAACGCTCACATGAATAATCTCTTGCCAAAGCTCCTCCCTCCTCCGCCTATCGTTGTGACCATAGACCGCTCCAAAGATAAAGTAGAATCCCCTCTGTTGAAAAAGTCCATAGCTACCAGCTGCTCTGACATATGCAACACTCTTCCATCCCAGCACCAACTATCCCATCGGAACCAGATCCTGGCCATGCTACACAGATGAAGGTTATGTACATGAGCCCACTGGGTTGGGATTCTTCTCGCCAATAAACGCTCCATCTTTATCTTAGTTTCTAAAAATGCATTGATTGAACACTACTCTTTCCGCAAAAACTCATAAATCTCCTTCCACCTACCGAGGGAGCACGCTCCGCGAACATTCCATGAGACTACAAACATTAAATGTCTAACATATCCCTATGCATATCGTCTGAACCGGCACCCGAGGGTGACACCGATTCCTCATGACTCATATCGGTCTCTACGTCAATGTTGTTGCTCGTAGCCGCTGCCATAAAAAAGAAGGTTAGTCCATGCAGGGTTTTCCTGCAGACATCGTCCGCAATAACCACCGTATTGGAGCCCCCGCAATAACCACCATATTGGAGCCCCCTCGATGAGTATCATCCCTCATATATATATATATATATATATATATATATATATTTGGAACCAGGTAAATTATTTCTGGAATCGCTCCCACTGGGATTCGAACTCCTGACCACTCGGGCCGCATGCATCTCTCTTAACCACTAGGCTAGAGGTCATCTGCATATATATATATATATATATATATATATATATATATATATATATATTGGAAATGGTAATTGTGTGGAACGTCCCCTACTGGGAATCGATCTCCTGACCACTTGGGTCGCATGCCTCACCACTACTAGGCTAGGAGACATTGGCCTCTCTCTCTTTCTCTCTCTCTCTCTCACATACACACAACATATTTTTTTTTTGGAATAAGGGTAAATTTTATTCCTCGCACACAGCGGTAAAGGTATTACAATACACTAATATCACAACTTCTCATGCCCCAAATTTTAATGTTATGGGGCCATTACTGATACATCGAATTCTATGTTATGTAGAATTCCAATAGGAGGGGTAGTCAGGCCTTCGAAAATACGTATGTTCCGCTCCTTCCAGATGTGCCAAACGGAAGCTGCGAGACGAACTCTGGCTCTTCTGGCCCACCTCGGATTCCTGCCTCTGTGATCTCGGATCTAGCTAAGAATGCTCCTGATGTCTCTATCCATACCAACTCCCCCTCTCAGCTGCACGCACTGCTCAGTCCAAATGTGCCAGATCGTCGGGCATTCAAAGAAGAGATGCCCCATAGTTTCGTCCTCACCATTACAAAGCACACACTTGGCATCTGGGATCTGCATCCCAAACCTGAGGAGTCTGTCTCTCGTCATCAATCTGCCCCGCAGAAGTCTGTAGGCACCCAGTTGCATTTTTCGGGCAATCCCCTTACCCCAAATGAAGTCCACCTCCTCAGCTCGGTCGTGGTGAGTCTGTACCATGTCATAGCAGCTACGAAAGCAGAATAGTCCTGACCCTCCTCCGAACCTGGGCCGGCCCAGCTCCAGGAGTCCTCATGCTGGCTATCGTCAATAGTGTAATTAGGCAAATCTCCTCGGCTAGCTGAGCAGTATAAGGATATCCTTCTGGCCTCCATATCCCATCTCTGATGATCCGACTGCATGTGAGCCCCCTGTCCGCCTCTCTGTCCAGCTGTCCTCCCAATATCTCCAGCAAGGATCTGAAACCCAACCAAGGATCAAGCCAGAGATCAGTGGTCGTCTCATCTTTCATATTCCTGCATATAGCGGTCTTGAGCACCGGCCGACACCTCAGAATGGCCTTAAACGTGGCCGAGAAATTATTGTCTATTCTGCAGGCCCAGAAGTTAGTCCGCCTTAGGTATCTGTTCGCCATCCACTCCGCCCAAAGCGACCCCCCTTGATGAATCTCCAGGCCATCTTCACACCAGCTGCCTTCCTGACCGCATGTAGAGGCCTCAGCCCCACTCCACCTTCCTTCCGAGGACGACATAGCTGGTCCCAAGCGATCGCATGCATCCCTCCCCTCCAGATGAAGTCAGCACAGATGGACTCCACTTTCCGAATAGTGGCCGTCGGGATCTGGATAGACTGGAGCCAGAACATCGTGATGCCAGCAATAACCGATCTCACCAACTCAATCCGTCCGCCAAATGATAGACCCGCAGCCTGCCAGCCTTCCACTCTCCTCTGAGCAAAATCCACCAAGCTGTGACAATCCTGCTCTCTGGCGTAGTTGACCGTCAGCGGGGCCCCCAAGTATTTCACTGGGAGCTCGCCTTTTTCCACTCCCAGAGCGAAGGCTCTCTCCTCCTTAAGCGTGCATCGAAAACTGAAGTAGACTCTACTTTTCTCCCTATTTAACTGAAGTCCAGATAGGCCTCCCGAACTCCTCCATAATGTCTGAGAGCGCTCTCATACCCCGCATGGAAGGCTGGAGGAGCACCAATAAGTCGTCAGCATATATCAGATGTGAAACCATCGGTCTCACCAATCGGAAAAGGGGGACGATCCTCTTGCTGTGCACCGCCGCGTCAATCATGCATGTGAAATACTCCATCACCAATGTAAACAAGTAAGGTGATAGGGGGTCACCTTGCCTCAACCCCCTGTTGCTCCTGAAGTAGCCATGTGGCGTGCCCTGGATGAGGACTGAAAAAGTAGGAGAGCAAATGCACTCCCTCACCCTCGCAACCCACCTCTCGTCGAACCCCATGGCGAGCATCAAGTGACACAGGAAGTCCCGGTTGACCGTATCATAGGCTTTCCGTAGGTCTAGCTTCACACAAGCCTTCATCCCCCCAGGTTTGCTGAACTCTCGCACCATCTCATGTGCAAGTAGGCTGTGCTCCACTATCGACCGGCCCTTGACGAAAGTTGCCTGATTCTGGGACACCAATCCCTGCATAATCCCCTCCATACGCCTGCACATAAGATGAGTAATAATCTTATATAAAAAGTTACAGCAAAAAATGGGTCTAAAGTCTGCGAGTGAGGTCGCGCCTTCCTTCTTAGGAACCAGCGTCAAGAAAGTGTGGTTCATCTCCTTCAGAAGCCTGTCCTCCGCGAAGAACTCTTGAACCGCCTCCAGAACAGGGAACTTAAGTACACCCCAGTGTCGCTTAAAGAACCCTGAAGAGTAGCCATCAGGCTCAGGTGCTTTGTTTGGATTAGCCTTTATCACAATGTCTTCCACCTCCTCCAATCTCACAGGGGCCAATAGCAGTCTATTACCATGGTGCGTCACCAGCCTCTTCGTAACAAGGGCTGGAAACGTGCTAGTGTAATCCGTCTGCTGGTATAAGTCAGAATAAAATCTAACAGCCTCCTTCAGAATCTCCACCGGGTCCCCTACCAGATGTCCCTCGCCATTCAAAAGTCTGGGGATGTTGTTCCGGTGCTGACGGGTGCGGATCAAATCATAGAAGAATTTGGTGCAGCGGTCTCCGTCTTTGAGCCATGTACATTTTGCCCTCTGTGCCGTACTAATCTTCTCCTGCAATCTCATAATGCTGACCTCCTCAATCAGGGTCTTCTTCCTTGCCGTCAACTCTCCGTTCAGAATGTCAGCTTGTAGAGCCACCTGAGTGTCCCGAAGCTCGACTTCCTTTTCCGCTAGAGAAGACCGCGGTCTCATCTTCACCCAACCCCTGAGCGCTCTCTTGATCTGCTTGAGTTTATGTACCATACGGAACTGAGCCGTGCCTCCCCGGAAGTGCTGCATCTCCCCCGTAACCACCTCCTCATATCCAGCGGACAGGTACCAGCTATTGTTATACCGAAACGGCCTCAACCGTATAATAGGTCTCTCACAGAGGCCAACCTGGATAGGAGAGTGGTCGCTAGTTCCAGCCGCAAGTCCTTCCGCCACCGAATTAGGGAAGCATCGGAACCATTCACTATTGTCCAAGGCCCGATCCAACTGACATACAATCCGATTATGTGTAGCCTTGTTGTGCTAGGTCCAGATATGGCCAGCCCTCTCCAGCCCCCTCATCCCAGATATAAGCAGACATCTCTAGAAGTCATATAAGATCGAATCTGGAACAGGACGACCTCCCACCTTCTCTTGGCGAAGCAACATAGCATTGAAATCTCCTATGATAAGCAGAGGAAGATGCATGTTGTCCGCCATATGACCCAGGTGCACTATGTCCTCCCACAAGGACTCCCGGAGCCTCCGATCATTGTGTCCGTATACAGCACTCAGGATGAAGCGGAATCCACCTTTGTTCTCAAAAGAAATGCCAATGAGTTGTTCCGATTTTTGGATCTGCACCCCCTCCCAGCTATCTCGGTTCCACCTAATCCAGATCCTTGTCATATCGCAAAGATCTAAGTTGTGAATGTGGTTCCAGTTTGCCGGAGTTCGACGCGAGAGCATCGCGGCCCCTCTGATCTTCGTCTCCAGCAAAATAGCTATGTCACACGCCTCTCTCCTCAGAACTCCTCCAATCTCTCTCCAGCGTCCAATGGAACACCCCCCTAATGTTCCATGCTATGACCGACATTAATTAATAGATGAGGGGTCCCCATGAAACTCGTCTGGATCAACACTCGAGGAAAATGTCTCATCCGCCTGATCAATGTCTGCATCCACCATGGAGGAAGGAGCAAGATGTGCCTGAATCCTGCTGAGGGTAAGAGCCCAGTCAGGATTGGCCTCAGTCTGGTCGTCCAGATCCCTCGCCTGGGGGATATCCTCCCGCGTGGCCGTAGCATGTTTTTTCCTGCTGCTGTATACCATGATCGCCGGAGGAGCTTCCATCACCTTATGACTACTGCCAGCCGCGCTCATACCCCTGGTCACCATGTTTCTCTGTGGCCTGAAAGTGACCAACGCGCCCTGCGTACTCTCCTGTCTCTGCGGTGATCCTGTCTCCAACCTCCTGTCGACCTCCATCACCGTGTCCTCCTCCATATGTCTGTCTGGCGACGTCTCCCCAGGTAAGTGGCTGGGAGCCGTCTCCATCCCGGATGCCTCCGTCTGAGCCGCCGGTGGCCTGACGGCCTCCTTCCCCTTATACTTGCAAGCACTAGTAGCGTGCCCAAAGCACTCACAGTGGGAACACATGGGGGGAACCCAATCATACTCCACCGACTGTGTCAGAATCTCCCCGGACGGTACCTGATATTCAAGCATACTCGGTAGTTCCGAGCCCGCCTTGATCTCCACAAAGACCCTCGCATACATCAGTCTGGTGCGGAAAGCAGTAGCCTCGTCCGCCTTGATCGGTTTTTCCACGAGACTGGCGAGTCTCATGAGGAGCGGGATGCTCCAATACTTTACTGGGAACTCTGGGAATCGGATCCAGATGGGAATAGCATTCAGCACCTCCTTCTCACATCTCGGCTCCGGCGTCCACTCCTTAAATATTTATTTATTTATTTATTTATTTATTTATTTATTTATAAATTATATATATAAATTATATATATATAAATTATATATATATATATATATATATATATATATATATATATATATATATATATATATATATAAACCAAAAGCAGTTTATTGAAATAAAGGATGGCTCAGAAACAAGCGGGTCCAGGGCCGAGAAACACAAAACGGGCCCAACATGAACAGGTGGGAGTTATAACAGGTAGGAAATCGAAAAAAACGAAAATCCTGAAACCTAAATTGCGAAAATACGAAAACAGTAAACGAAATATTGAAATTTGAAATTGAAATTTCAAAAAGTCAAATGAGCGGGTGAGAGATGGGGTCCTGCCCGTTGGGGAAAGGGCACACGGCCCAATGGGGGTCTGCCCGGTGGCTACGCAACCCGAGGCGGGGCGCACGCCACGAGGGACGTGGGGGGGGGGGGCTCGCAGCCCAAAGCGGACGCGCATACCGAGGTGGGGGGATCTCTCCCCCCAGCGCGCAGCCCGGAGACGGTGGCCTCCGGCGGAGGCTGGCCAGGAGAGCCCGGAGAGGGCGGGGGCCCGGAGCCGAGAGCTCTGACGGGGGGGGGGGGGCGAACCGGAGCTGGGATCCGGCAGGGGAGATCGGCCCGGCGATGCAAGGACGGAGACGGGAGGAAGGGGACAAGGGGGTCGACCTCCGGGGAGGGGGCGTGGGCCCGAAGGAGGCGGAGGGAAAGTGCTCAGCCCGAGGTCGGGTGGGTGGCGCTCTGCCCAAAGCGGGGCGCTCTGCCCAAAGCGGGGCGCACAGCCCGAGAAGTCTCGCCCCCCCCCCCCCCGGCGTGCTGACCGGAGCGGAGACGGGGGCTCCGGCGAGGGGCTGGCTTGAAGGAAGTGGAGCGGAGGGGAGGATGTGGGCGGTGGGGGGCCCGTAGGCGGGAACTCCGGGGGAGGATGCCGAGAGGCGTGGCTCCGGAGGGAGGTCAAAGCTCCGAGGGGGTTGGAGGCCCGAGGAAGGGGGGGTGGTGGGGGTGAGGACCCGAGGAGGGGAGCGGGGCTTCGTCCATCGGGGGGACGAAGGGCAACTGGGCCGCCGGGGGGAGGGAGCTGATGGGCT
The DNA here is from genome assembly GCA_029216955.1 of Iris pallida. Taxonomy (NCBI): domain Eukaryota; kingdom Viridiplantae; phylum Streptophyta; class Magnoliopsida; order Asparagales; family Iridaceae; genus Iris; species Iris pallida. Next base: position 3,605,687 of record JANAVB010006390.1, read on the forward strand.
CGACCTCCGGCGGCCGCATGCCTACCGCTCCGAAGGCGGTGCCACCGCGGGTGTGGGACCACCGACAGACGCCGGGGAGACCAGGACGGGGGCGGGAGAGCACGGCGAAGGCCACAGCTCGTTGGCCGGAGAGGGGGCGATGGGCCTCTGCAGCGGCCACCATCGCCCACGAGGGGGGGGCGCCTCCGGCGAAGGGGAGGAAGCCGGCCAGAGAGGAGGGGAGGGGACGAGGGCTGGTCCTGGGCCGCCGGGAGCCGGGATGGGCGGTGCCGGCCACCGAAGAGTGAGGAAAGCGGCCGCCTCCGAGGGTGGAGACGACGCCGCAGCGGGGGGAGGTGCCGGCCACTTGAGAGGAGCGGCGAAAGGTGGGGGTGCCGGGAGAGGAGCGTCCGGCGAAGCACGGTGGGGACAACTATAGAGGGTGGTGCAGGAACGGGAGGGGGCTCATCGATCGGAGCGGCTGCCTAAGAAGAGCCTCGCCTGCTCCGGTGGCACTGCAGCCGCCTAGGGTGCCGACGACGCCTATGAGGTTGGGGGAGGAAAAAGGGGGAAGGTGATCGACGGGAAGCCGGCGAGGTATGGGGGGGGGGGGGCCACTGAGGGGGGGGGGGCAGGCGGCGCCCGGCCAGCCAGGTGATGGGGGGGGGTGCGCCTCCAAGAGGAGTGAAAAAGCCACAGGGGGTGGCCGGGCCGGGAAGGCCGACAGGCCAACCTATCCACCAAATCCCAAGGGGGAGGGGAGGGGGGGGTGGGGGGGGGGGGGGCGCGAGAGGCGAGGATGGGGGGCTCCCTCCGGCTGCCTCCTCATCTTATATATATATTAGTTTATATATATATATATATATATATATATATATATATATATATATATATATATATATATATATATAATGCTGATTGTGAGGGCATACTTAACTATACTCAAGCTAGACTAGCAGGTTGGCAAGCACAAGTCCCTCCTTTGGAGGGCGTGAGCGGTCATCTTGGTTATTGCGTTGTACTGGCTCCAGGCTATCATGTTACCTAAACGCACTATAAAAAAGAAAGAACGAATGAGTACAAATTTTCTATAGAAAGGAGGGATTCATGCTATCAGCTGGGGCCGTCCGAAGAGGGAGGGAGGTATTGGCCTGTGGTTGCCTGGCGCTCCTTAGAGATACTGCATCCTACAAAATATTCTGGAGATTCATCGCCGGAAAATCCTTAGGGGCTGAATGGATCAGAGGGAGATACTTCCCTGGCGGTGATTTTTGGTCTACCAGATCTAATAACAACTACTCGGTTACTGGTGTGCTGTCGTAGGCACCCAAAAATAAAACCTTTAATCTTAAAATTATATGTAGAAGTGAGAGTAAGGATCGATCCCACGGAGAGTAATTAGTGTGCTTTTATGCAATGTGAACAAGGATGGGAGGAGATATTTGAATTTAATAAAAGCAAATTTAAGAAGAGCTAAAATCAATTAAAGTATCGAAATCAATCAAAGGAACAAATATTGGTCTCAGTCAATATTCACCATTGGGATCTTAAAATTGATCATCGACGCAAGCATAAATCAACTCATACTTTGAATATTCACCGTTGGAAGTATTTTCCTCTCTCTCTTAGGCTTAGTTAATTAAAAACAAGCGATCTAATTAACTTTAATTACTAAATAATCCAAGACAAGCGCTGAAGATTTAATCTAGCAATTTCTTTAAGAACCAAGAGATCGATGAATCAAAACAACACAAGCACAAGCAGTTGTATTTAGTTTTGTCAAAAGTTTTTCTCCTAAGATGAAATAAAACAAAGCAGTTTATTAAACCTTGGTTGCTTCACGAATTAGAAAAATCAAACAATTACGGATTTGATATCTAATTAAGCAGTAGATCGAAATGAATAATAAACTAGTAGGCCTCCTAGTAATTAAACAAAACAATCATGAAAATGGGCATAGAAAAACATTCAATACTCAAGTATAAATCAAACAAATAAAAATAATTTAGATCTCACAAGTTTATTGATTCCAAGGCTTCCGTTTCCTTCGACCAACAAGACTTTTAGCCGCACATGTTCATCAAAACTTCAAAAGAAAAGTTGGAGAAGAAGAAGAAGAGTTGTGTTGTCGTGGTTTCTTTTCCTCATGATTTCTATCCCTTTTATACACCCTCAATTAGTTGTTTGAAGCCCAAAATATCTTCCAACAAATCCTCTAAAAGTTACAACTTCTCAAACGAAAAAACTAAGTCATAGAACAAGTAGGAAAATAGTTATTTTCGTTCCTATTTTTGTTCACAGCATATTTGACCCAACTTCAAGCCTGATTTCGTCTATGATGCAGCATGAATCTCGAAAAACTCAAAATATGAATGTTGTAGCCCTTTGTCTTAGCTTTCCAAATCTTTTTGAATCACCTCAATTGTTTTTCAGATGAGAAAGTTATCCTCATTTTGGTAAAAGGTGTCAAAACTGTCCAGAATTGTAATTTATCTCCATTTTGCACATAGTGTCTCCAACTGCATCCGAAAGCAAAATATAAATATAATGAGTACCTTTAGTCATAAAATGGTGAACATTAAGGGATAAAAATATAACATTTTATGTTCTCATCAAATACCCCCACACTTAACTTTTGTTCGTCCTCGGACAAAACTCAAATATATTTTTTTCAAAACGAAAATCAAGATTGTAATGCCCTAAATAAAGAATAACTTGGTTCTTTAAAACTCATAACATATCATGAAAATATATTCTTAGACAACTTCTAATTACTTAGTAAGTATTTTTACTTGAAGATAAAGTAAACTAAATTGGTAGACCCTCACGGAAATAAACACTCAACTCTCATGTATTAGAAGGGTTTGTGTTTCGTTCAAATTCATTCCAAAAGAAATGATCCACCATAAACTTGCATATCTTCTCATTCTCCACCACTTGGATCACATGCATAACACAAATCATAAGGACTTTTTATGGGTTGTTGCGGGGCTTATGATTAAGGTAGGATATATTTGAGAGTGTAGCTAAAAAACCATCAAAACTAGTGGAGCAAAAATGATTTAACTCGAGCTCAAATATATAAAATATGTAAAACCAATCACCCCATTTAGCTTCTTCAATTTGACTTTAAAGCATTCAACATACCCCTTTATTGGAATTGGAGGAGGAATTATGAAAATGAATATCAAAAGTAATTTCCTCCGTCACTTTTTTTTCATTTTCTTTTCTTCTTTTCTGTCTTTTTTCTTTTTTTTTTCTTTTTTCTTTTTTTTTCTTTTTTTCTTTTTTTTCAGTTTTATTTTTACAATAATCGAACTCAATAATTTCAGAATGAAAATATGTAGCCAAACTTGAAATTCAGATACCCCCACACTTATTTCTTGTACACCCATAGATATCATAATGCTCCACTAGTTTTTCGGCCTGGATAAGTATTTTTTTTCAGGTTAAAGCTTGTAATGTGGGTTCACAAAAGTAAAAGCAATAAGGCTCAAAGGGGTTCAACCAAAGGAAAAATAATTTCAGGGTAGGCTATTTGGCTTAAGTAGCGTAAAAAAAGGCCTTTAATCATGTTCATGTATGCATGTGTCGATGTGACCTTGAAGAGAATCAAAGCAAGTTCTAGAGAAACAAATCTATGGAAGAATATCTCTCATGAAAAAATAATGAGACTGATGTGTCAGTCTAAAGGTTCAAAATCTCACCGACTTTTGTCTACCAAATTTAGTCACAACCATCCTCAAGGAAAATAACTATACTAATTAATTTTAAGTTGAAAAAAGTATTGTTGGCATGTCATATTTAGTATGGGAATATATGTCATATTTAGTATGGGAATATCCTGAGGACATATTTGGGATGCCAGAATATGCCACAGGATATTCCATTATGTAATTGACTGTAAAGGCTATATAAAGCCTATGAGACTATCAATGAAATCATCAATCAATTTCAACATGGTATCAGAGCCACCTTTCCACAAATCCTAACCCTAGCCGCCACCAAACCCTAACATTTTCCCTCCTCTCTCCTTGCTACCAAAACCCTAACCCGCAACAGCCTCCCACTTCCCTCCTTCCCGCGCCAGGGCCGCGGCTGCTGCTGCTGCAACTGCTGCTGTCGCGGCTGCTACTGCTGCGACGACTGCTGCTGCTGCGACGACTGCTGCTGCTGCGGCTGCCATTGCCGCCGCGGTGGTACGAGCGCCAACCGCCCCCCCCCCCACGTGCGCGCCGCCCCACTTTTCGCACGCAACCGTGTCTTTGTTGCCATTGTTCGGATCATTCCGAAAGAGGACACCGATGCCTAGATCTGATGAAAACAGACATGTTCGCATCTGGGAGCGGACGACGAGGACGAGCGTGAGTCGTGGAGCGGGCGTGACGTGATCGGAGAGGAGAAGCATCGATGGAGGAGATCATCAAGAAGCTGGATTCTGCAGAGGTTGCGATGTTGATGAAGTTGATGAAGATGTCGGCTGGTGAGAGCACGACACGAACGTCGCCGAAGTTGGAGCTTCCCTCCATCGATCTGAAGCTGGATGGACCAGCCACCTATCTGAGTTGGTCACGGCGAGTGAGAAGAACCCTCGCAGGAAAGAACTTGGAGGAGTTCCTGTCGGGCGAGAAGACAGAGCCAGACGAGAGCTCGGCAGGACGTGACGAGTGGAAGTCCACTCATATGGTGATCTACATCTGGCTTCTCAACTCCTTAGTCCAGTCTATTGTCGCCACAGTAGATGGCATTGAGATGGTGAAGGATGTGTGGGAGAAGTTGAGGAGGACCTATGATGGTGTGGAGAACAACTTACGGATCTTCCAGATAAAGGGGGAGATCGACGACACCATACAGGGAGAGAAGACGGTGCAGGAGTTGGAGCGTCTGTGGTTGGATTATGATCACTCAAATCGGACGAGCTGCAGGGACCCGAAGTGTAAGGAGAGACATGTGTGTCTGCAGGAGAGGACGATGAAATTCCTCAAAGGGCTTACTGCAGCATTCGCACAGAGGACGGCCCTACTTCTCGTCCAACCAAAGATTCCTAGTCTTGAGGAGGCTGTCTCAGCCATGATCTAGGAGGAGACGCGCATCAGACTACAGGCGGGGACAGGTGGTCCCCCCGAAGCAAAGTCAGCACTAGGGTTACCAGCTCGAGCGACACAAGGTCCAAGGGAGAGCCCTGGCAGCACAACCAGCAGTGTTATACCTGCGGGGAGATGTGCTATCATCGGTATGCTTGTACCAAACCACCTAGGGAGGGAGACTCAGGTGGTGGACGTGGACGAGGATATATTGGAGAACGTGGTCGAGGGGGTCGACGAGGCGGCCGAGGAGGTTATCGGGCAAACCTGCTGGTAGCATAAGGGAATAGAGGAGCTGGTGGCACCTTTACTGAGGAGGATCAGGCACTGTTGGACATGCTGGGGAGGAAGCAGAGAGCGTCAACCGAGGGAGACAGGAGGAGTGGAACAGAGGAGGCATCCATCTCATTTTTCGTTGGGGGCAACGCCGCTATGTATGCTCATCCATCAGAAGGTATTGACGAGTCACTTTCCCTTACATCTATCTCTTCCCTTAAATCGTCAGACTGGATTATCGACTCGGGAGCATTTCGGCATGTGACAGGGAATGCTAGTGAGTTTTCTTCTTACACTCACCTAGCATCAGCAGACAACATTCAGACAGCAGATGGCACTTTCCAGCCAGTGGTCAGTAAGGGTACTGTTAATTGTACAGGTTCAGTAAGATTGTCCAATGTTTTACATGCTCCATCCTTTCCAGTCAGTCTCTTGTCTATTAGTTCTATAATTCTCCAACTTAAATGTATTGTTTCTTTTGATATTCCTAAGGTGATCTTCCAGGAGAAAGGAACGGGACGAAGACTTGTGGCTGGCACTTGGCATGAGGGACTGTGGTACCTAGATCGAGAAGGACTGGACTCAGCATTGGTATCTATGCAGAGAAGGCTGGAATAGGAGGACTGCAGCAGAGGATTGAGGATACTTTGATACTTCATCATAGGAGGATGGGACATTCTTCCTTTGATACTTTAAGTAAGTTATATCCAGAGATTTATGCAAAAACAGATAAAAAGAAATTAGTATGTGATGCATACGAGTTAGGAAAATTACTAGGAGCTCATATGTTGGTACGGGTCATATGAGCTCTTTTGCTTTTGAGGTAGTACATTCTGATGTTTGGGGTCCATGTACTATTAACACTATGAATGAGTATAAGTATTTTGTTTCCTTTATTGATTGTGTCTCTCGTGTCACCTGGTTGTATTTGATGAAAATAAGAGTGATGTACCTGCTTATTTTTGGAATTTTCATAAACATGTCCAAACTCAGTACAACGCAGTTGTGAAGGTACTGAGGTCTGACAATGGAACGGAGTATACCAACAGGACGCTTGCAGAATACTTGTCGGCACACGGGATACAACATCAGACCACCTGTGCATACACACCAGCACAAAATGGAATATCAGAAAGGAAGAACCGACACCTTCTGGAGGCCGCAAGAAGTATGATGATCGACATGAATATCCCACAAAGTCTGTGGGGACGCATGCAGTGTTGACAGCAGCTCAACTCATCATCAAGATGCCTTCAAAAGTCCTGGGATGGAAGTCCCCATGTGAAGTATTACAAGGCAATAATAGTGGGATACTCCCACTGAAGGTATTTGGGTGTATGTTTTGTGAATGACAACAGACCATCAGTTGGAAAACTTGACCGTAGAGCGGTCAAGTGCATCTTCGTGGACTACTCAGCGACTCAGAAGGGGTATGTGTGCTGGAGTCCAATAGAGAAGAAGAAGTTTGTCAGTATGGATGTCCACTTCCGGGAGCATGAGCCATACTATCGCCAGGAGGGAACTTCACACAACACGCCTAATACTACCAGTATGAGGCGAGAGGGGGAGATGAAGAACTTGGTGGTGACTGATTTAGAAGTTTGGCATGGAGGCACGGTTGAGGAGGAACATGAAGGTGAAGTAGAACAGGGAAAAAATGAGAAGTGTTAGGCCTACGGCTCAGGGGGAGTTACTTACCTACAGCAAGAGAGAAGCAAACTGTAAGACCAGTACCTACAGTGCCAGTGCCAAGTCCGTTGCCTGCGCTCGTCCCAACTCTTGAGACACCTATACCACCATCCCCTTCAGGTGATATCGTTCCTCCTACTCCTCCCACACCACTATTTGTACGGAGGACCACTCGCAGCAATACAGAAAATCCTCCGGACAGATATGGTTGGGATCTTGCTCAGTTTGTTTCTTATGACAATATCTCTTCTTCTTATGGAGCATTTATAGCATCTTTGGATAGTATTACTGTACCTAACAATTGGCAGGTTGCCAAGAACGATCCAAAGTGGAAAGCGGCAATGCACGAGGAGTTGGGAGCTCTTGAGAAGAATCACACTTGGGAGCTGGTGAGACTGTCGAAGGGGAAGAGAGCAGTCGGATGCAAGTGGGTCTTTACCGTGAAGCAGAACCCAGATGGACAGATTGAGCACTACAAAGCTCGACCAGTGGCGAAAGGATACAACCAGACATACGACATCGACTATGACGAGACCTTTGCACCAGTTGCAAAGATGAGCGCTGTCAGGACCCTGATCTCTTTGGCAGCGAATGGTGGATGGATGCTACATCAATTGGACGTGAAGAATGCATTCCTTCACGGAGATCTAGTGGAGGAGGTATACATGGAGATACCACCAGGATTTGGCACCAATCAGACAGCAGGCAAGGTCTGCAAACTGAAGAAGTCCCTCTATGGACTGAAGCAGTCTCCTCGAGCGTTGTTTGACAGATTCAGGAGAGCTATGATAGGGATGGAATATCAGCAGATCAATGCTGATCACACTATATTCTTCAGAAGGAGTGGAGGCCACATTACCATACTTGCGGTGTATGTCGACGACATGATTATCACGGGAGATGATGAGCAGGAGATCGTCCGACTCAAAGGGAAGCTTGGCAAGGAGTTTGAGGTGAAGGACCTTGGTCTTCTTCGCTACTTCCTTGGGATTGAGATCACTCGAGACGCAGAGGGGATTGTTCTCTCTCTGAGGAAGTATGCACTAGACCTTCTCACAAAGACAGGGATGTTAGGGTACAAACCTGCAGCGACGCCGATCGATCAGAGGTTCAAGCTGAACGCTGAGGCTGGAGAACCAGTTGACCGGGACAGATACCAGAGACTGGTGGGCAAGTTGATCTCTTTGAGCCACACACGTCCTGATATATGCTTTGCAGTTAGTGTGGTGAGCCGCTACATGCATGACCTACGGAAGGGTCATATAGACGCAGTGTACCAGATTATGAGATACTTGAAGGGTGCCCCCGGGAAGGGACTGATGTTCAGGAAGAATAATCACGTGGGCATCGAGGGCTACTGTGATTCTGACTGGGCTAGTTGTGCTGGTGACAGGAGGTCTACCTCGGGATACTGCATATTTTTAGGAGGCAACTTGGTCTCTTGGAGGAGTAAGAAGCAGTCAGTGGTAGCCAAATCGACAGCTGAAGCGGAGTACAGAGCTATGGCCTTGGGAGTTGCAGAGCTGCTTTGGTTGAAGAATATACTGGTGGAGCTAAAGCTGGATCAAGGAGCCAAGATGAAGCTGTGGTGTGACAACCAGTCAGCTATTAGTATTGCCAACAATCCAGTACAGCATGACAGGACCAAACACATCGAGATTGATAGGTTCTTCATCAAGGAGAAGTTAGTTAGTGGACTACTAGAGCTAGGCCACGTTCCAACCAAGGATCAGGTAGCAGACGGACTGACCAAGGGACTTAGCTCTGTGAGCATGATTAGAGGATGTGACAAGATGGGCTTAGTGAATATCTTTCGCCCATCTTGAGGGGGAGTGTTGGTATGTCATATTTAGTATGGGAATATATGTCACATTTAGTATGGAAATATCCTGAGGACATATTTGGGATGCCAGAATATGCCACAGGATATTCCATTATGTAATTAACTGTAAAAGCTACATAAAGCCTATGAGACTATCAATGAAATCATCAATCACTTTCAACGGTATTTATTCAATCATGTTATGAATTTTTTTTAAAACTTAGTTAAATCTTCCTCATGACATACACAACTAAAAATTATTGAAAACCACAAAAAACAAAACTGTTTTTTTTTAAATTAAAAAAAAGCTAATACTTTATTGAAAACCACAAAAAAAACAAACTCATTTTTTTTGAAATAAAAAACTGCTTAAAATAATTTAAATCCCCTCCCCCACACTTAAACTGACATTGTCCCCAATGTAAGACTAAATGCAAAGAAAAGAAGAAAAAAGAAAAAAAAATGCAAGAATAAGAATAAACTCCCCTTGGGTTGCCTCCCAAGCAGTACCTTTGTTTAATATGTCGTTGCCTCGACTCTATGCACACTTGACACAACTATGCAGGGGTTTCACATATTGTATAGTCCTGCAAAATAGAGGGTAAAAGCATCTTGTTAAAAATTAGCAATGCCATATAAGGAAAGTTACCTGACTGTTGCATTTTCAGAAAACCAGTGAATGATGCTATAGTTTCCTGCAAATTAGATATCAAAGATAACTCCTTATGCACTTCCTCAACATGCTCACTAATGGCAATATCGAATCCACCTTTGCCATTGAGTTCAAAAACTTCTTGTGCATTTGGTACTACGTTGTCATTTGGAATGTTCGTGTCCGCAACGCTATTTACTCTTCTTCTATTATTTTGACGATGTGGTGCTTCTTTTACTAGAATGTCCACCTCTATACCACTTCTCAAAACGATTGCACTTGTATTTTCTTTTGGATTTACTATCGTTTGAGATGGTAGTTTTTTCAAACATTGTGCCTCCAGCTTATTAGCTGTTGTAGCCATTTGGCTCATTTGATTGTTCAGATTTTGGATGCTGGTCCTTGTCTCCTGTTGAAATTGTAAGAGACTTAACAATTTCTTCTAAAGACATACTAGAGTTAGAAGTTTGGTCCGATTGTTGTTCATGGGGATATGGTTGCTTGTACTGCTGGTAACTTGGACGATTTTGAGTTACGGGATAATTTAATTGTGGATTCTCGTAGCTAAAATTAGCATGATCTATCCACCCTAAGTTGTACGAGTTTGAATATGGATCATACTTCATTTGTGATTGTCCAGGAAAACCACATTCTGCATTTACTTGTTCATTTGGCTCATCTTGAAGAGTTGGACACATATCAGTTGTATGTCCTGGTACTAAACAAATCCCATAAGCTATTGTTGTTTGCATGTTGCCTACAACCATTTGATGAACAAGAGAAGTTAAACTAGCAATTTTTTGTTCAAGAGAAGAAACATTTACCTCATTGACATTCCTAGATGGAAGATCTAGCCAAGTGCCAAATTGTTGAGAATTGGCCGCCATATTATGTTAAAGATTTTTTTTGCTAATAAAAAGAAAATTATAAGATCACTAAAAGCACAAAAATTAACTAAATTACTCCCCGACAACGACGCCAAAATTTGGTGTGCTGTCGTAGGCACCCAAAAATAAAACCTTTACTTTTAAAATTATATGTAGAAGTGAGAGTAAGAATCGATCCCACGGAGAGTAATTAGTGTACTTTTATGCAATGTGAACAAGGATGGGGGAGAGATTTGAATTTAATAAAAGCAAATTTAAGAAGAGTTAAAAACAATTAAAGTATTAAAATCAATCAAAGGAACAAATATTGGTCTCAGTTAACATTCATTATTGGGATCTTAAAATTGATCATCGATGCAAGCATAAATCAATTCATACCTTGAATATTCACCGTTGGAAGTATCTTCCTATCTCTCTTAGGCTTAGTTAATTAAAAACAAGCGATCTAATTAACTTTAATTACTAAATAATCCAAGACAAGCGCTGAAGATTTAATCTAGCAATTTCTTTAAGAACCAAGAGATCGATGAATCAAAACAACCAAGGATCAAAGTATCGGCCGATACCGATACGTATCGGCCGTATCGGATCGGATTTGGCCTAGGCCGATCCGATACCGACCAAAAATATCGGTATCGGCCGATCCAGGAGAAAAAATTATGGTATCGGCCCGTATCGGACCGATACTTGCCTATACGGACCGATACTGGCCGATACGGGCCGATACGGGCCGATACTGGCCGATACGAGAATTTAAAATACCAGAAAATATAAAAAACAAATTTTACCCCTGCCAAAAACATACTTTCGAAACAAAAAAAGGGTAAAGAAAGATTCTTCACATCAAATCTAGGAATCAGTAATGAAAATTGGTAACATTTGCAATAAAATCTCTATAAATAGATGAAAAATCATTTGCAAATTACATCTAACAACACTAAAGGCAGAAAATTATTCAGATTATAATATACTATTTAACAATATTATATACCATTTAACAATTTATATTATTGCAATATTTTTTATTGTATATATATACTATTTAACAATATTTATTATTGTACACTATTTAACGTTTAATTCAATTATACTTGAAAAACATAGAAAATACTTAAATAGTGCATAAATATATAAATTATTTTTCCCTAATTTATTAATAATTATTTAATATCGTCGATACAACCGATACCAAAAAATTCGATACTCCGATCCGGTACCGTCGATACAGCCGATACCGGTACTCTTAGAAACTGTCCGATACCGATCCCGATCCCGATACTTTGAACCTTGAAAACAACACAAGTACAAGCAGTTGCATTTAGTTTTGTCAAAAGTTTTTCTCCTAAGATGAAATAAAACAAAGCAGTTTATTAAACCTTGGTTGTTTCACAAATTAGAAAAATCAAACAATTACGGATTTGATATCTAATTAAGCAGTAGATCGAAATGAATAATAAACTAGTAGGCCTCCTAGTAATTAAACAAAACAATCATGAAAATGGGCATAGAAAAACATTCAATACTCAAAGTATAAATCAAACAAATAAAAATAATTTAGATCTCACAAGTTTATTGATTCCAAGGCTTCCGTTTCCTTCGACCAACAAAACTTTTAGCCGCACATGTTCATCAAAACTTCAAAAGAAAAGTTGGAGAAGAAGAAAAAGAGTTGTGTTGTCGTGGTTTCTTTTCCTCATGATTTCTACCCCTTTTATACACCCTCAATTAGTTGTTTGAAGCCCAAAATATCTTCCCACAAATTCTCTAAAAGTTACAACTTCTCAAACAAAAAAAACTAGTCAGAACAAGTAGGAAAATAGTTATTTTCGTTCTTATTTTTGTTCACAGCATATTTGACCCAACTTAAAGCCTGATTTCGTCCATGATGCAGCATGAATCTCGAAAAACTCAAAATATGAACGTTGTAGCACTTTGTCTTAGCTTTCCAAATCTTTTTGAATCACCTCAATTGCTTTTCAAATGAGAAAGTTATCCTCATTTTGGTAAAAGGTGTCAAAACTGTCCAGAATTACAATTTAGCTCTGTAACGCCCCAGTCCCAAAATACATAGGACCAAGTACGTGAACATGCCAGCTGTACATATACAAAGAACACTCCAATATATGGAATTCTTCATATATGCACATAAGCTGTAAATAAATAATCACAGGCCAGAATAACATATCTAATCTCATCACAGCTCAACACAGAAGATAATGAAGTCTAAATAAATAAATATGAGTATCAAAAGATAGCCGGGTGAACATACTCACTCCAAACAGCTATGAAAAATAGTCTCACAAGATCGGAGTCCGACCTCCGCAAAATAGAAAGAAAAAGAGATGTAAAATAATGTCTACAACTGTCTCAGATAAGAAATAGACTAGGAATCATAAGGCACTGCCTCATCATCAATGTAGGATAGCTCCAATGCCGCTCCGTACTCCTGTGGAAACTCGTCTAAACCTGGAGAGATAACCAGGTCCTCAGGGGACATAGCAAGATACAAGAAAACACCATGCCATATAAACTGTGATAATATAATAAGAGAAAAAGGTATGCATGCAATCGCGTTCCTGACCATTCTACTGTGAATATGCAGTTGAGATACAATCCTTCGACGCATGAGCCCTGGCTGAAAATAGGATCGGCATAGTTTCCATAGAGGGTACCAGGGGCCTACTTCCGTAACGCTCGGGAAGCGTCAGAGGGCACCATGTGCAAGGGGCTACGTCCATAACGCTCTGGGAAACGTCAGAGGGCGCCTAGAGCCTGCGTCTCCGGTGGAGCGCACAGGTAATCATGGAAGTGTAAAGAAGCCCATACGTCAGGTATTGTTCTCCCCACCCAATGCCTAGTATCATCATCTCCATGACTGATATGAACCTCTAATAACTGCCAAGTCTTCTAATCATGCAATACTATTGGCAGTTACTCCTATCCGTCGCACGCTCCATACGCATCGGTGGCCAGCCAACTGCGCGGAAACGTGCCCTATATGTGACACACATCACGTGATACAACAAGTCAATGCAAGAGAATAAATAAAGCAAGAAAAACGACCGATAGAGTCGCTTGCACCCAAGTGTGACTTGGACGCACAGTTTAAATATCACGAAACAATGCTGAAAATAACAACTGAAAATAAGAATATAATAATCACAGAGTAGGGTGGCAAGGTATCTTGCCTGGTGGTACAAAGTGGCAAGTCCAAGAGTAGCAAGTGTCCGCACCAAAAACTCACAAATCACAGATGACTGCAAACGCTGAAACAAACATAAAAAATGATCTCGGTGAAGAAGATATACCTAGGAAACGCCTGTCCAAAAGTCAAATTCTGGAACAGGGGCAAAATCGTAATTTCGGATCAAAACGATGTCCGCCGTTGGACCCGCTTTGCACCGAAACGCGTGCCAAAGTCTACGGTCTCTAAAGTCGTCAAACTACATGTCTACGGTTCCAGTTTGAGGAGAGGAACTCAACGGTATGTCCAGTTTTGGATTCCGAGGAGCTGTGTACAAAATCGCCCGTTTGAGTGGGTCGCGGGCCCGCCAAAATTGGGTTCCGATTCGACCTTCTCAGAATCGAACCAAACTTGGCATGCAGGACCAGAATTTCGATCCGGACCTGTTGGCGCAAGTTTCGTCTCGATTCGACGACTGTACACGAAGTTATGGACAAGTTTGCAAAACGTCGATACGCGGGTATCTCGACGGATACGCGTTGATTTCGTCGCACACACGTGACGAAACTGAGTTCCGTCAGTTCCCACACGTCCGCAACGTCCATACGCGCCTTTCGATGCGTATAACGCGCGACCACGTCGTCCGGTTTGTCGGGGCGTACGTCGTATCGTAGAAATTTTCTGAAATTAACACTTTTAAAAACAGTTTTTCGCCCAACTTCAACATCAGTTTATTTTCTACACATTAATCGAAACAACGATCCAGAAGATGCGTTGTGATCTCGGTTATGTTGTCTTTCACTGTTTTGAATTAGTTTCTGCCAATCCTACAGTAAGAGAATTGGCCGACAAGTTGTCGTTTCGAAACAGTGTTTAATATTCAGAAAAGTGGGTTTTTCTCCAACTTCGTCTCGATTTTTCGAGCAAGTTGGATGGCCATGTCAAAATCCACCTGGGGGATCTTGAAGAGGGTCATGAGGGCTTTTTACACGAATTTACGGCTCTAAAAACGGACTAGAATCGAGAGAGAAATCAAACGGGGAAGTTTGGTACCTTGAGTGGGAAAACTGCTCCGTGGGTGACACGGGGTTGACTTCCAATGCTCCGTTCGTCGCGCACAAAGCTCCGTTGCTGGTGAAACGAAGTCGTGGACGAAGAGGGTGTAATCAGCCTCAACTTTCCTTTTGAAAGATTAGGGTTTTGAGGCTTGTGGAAAAAGATGTATTTATAACAACTTTGCATCAAACCTATTATAAGTGGGTTTAGAATACAAGGAGCCCACGGGTGTGGGTTTAAGTGTTGCGGTGCTTGCTGCTTTAGCAGCACATATGTGGGAGATGGGGCCCGCCACTTTAAGTGGTGGGGGGTTGTAGTTCTTTCCTATATATATATATATATTTTTTCTTTTACTAACTCCTATCCAACTCTGTTGTGGTCGGTCCCCCCCGGGCCGACCACCAGAGCTATTATTTGTTTTTGTTTTTTTTTAACCAATTATATATATATATATATATATACACACACACACACTCACATATATACATATATATGTATATATTCACAAAAAAAATCCTATAAATGGTAATTAAGTAACAAAATTATTTGTAATAACTGTAGGCTATATTTAGTAGCATTAAAAATATCAAGCACACAACATACCTATATTATATACATCTATAATTACACACATACATATAATTACCTCTTTAAGTCCAATAATGTAAAAAAATAATTTTTAAAGCACTAAAATAGTTAGAAAATATTGGGGGTTTACAAGCTCCATTTTGCACATAGTGTCTTCAACTGCATCCTAAAGCAAAATATAAATATAATGAGTACCTTTAGTCATAAAATGAGCATAAAATGATGAACATTAAGGGATAAAAATATAACATTTTATGTTCTTATCAGTTACAGTTAAATTGCTCCTAGCATTGAGAAGAGCGGCCAAGTCTAGACTTCTAGTATCATCTGCTCCGGAAATTAGACTAGTCTTTGGCATGATCCTTGGTTCAACCACAACAGTCTGATTGATAGAGAGGGCTGACATGTCTATGAGTTACGAGGTTCCACTGAATCGATTAGTTGCCTTATCAAGGAGGGAGAATGGGACTTCCAAGGTCGCTTGATAGATGCGACACGTGCGGTGGATATTCGGGAAGTGGAAATTGATGGAAGGGATACTGACGACTATTGGATTTGGGAGCACATGGAAAAAGGGAAGTTCAGATTCCGGACGGCCTTAAACCAATCAGGACTAGAGCGGAGGAGGTTGATTGAGCGGAACTAGTTTGGATCAAAGGAGAGGTGGTCAAGTTTTCGTTATGTCTCTACAAAATGATTTCTAACCGCCCGCTTACCAGAGACCGGCTGGACAGATTTGGGGTGGACTATATGGATAAGTTGTGCTGCTTGTGTGGACAAATGGAGGAGACCAGGGATCAATTATGCTTCTGCTGGGACTTCGTTTGGGAGATCTAAAATTAACAATGCATGTGTGTCTGGGCCTACCTATCACACATAATAGGGATCTTGTTTCGGGAATGATGAAGTAAAATCTCA
The DNA here is from genome assembly GCA_029216955.1 of Iris pallida. NCBI lineage: Eukaryota > Viridiplantae > Streptophyta > Magnoliopsida > Asparagales > Iridaceae > Iris > Iris pallida. The sequence continues at coordinate 3,621,822 of JANAVB010006390.1, forward strand.
AAAAGGAAAATGTGAGGGAGCATACCGACGGATACGGCTAATGTTCGGAGCTGTTGTATGGCATATTTGGCGTGAGCATAATCGTCGAATATTCGAGGGTCTTGCGCTCAGTATATACGATGTTATATACGATGTACAAAGAAACATAAACACTCATGTAGATATCTTTGGCCCTAAATGATATATTTTGGGTCTTGGACGGGATTCTAGTTTTGTAAAACTTGTTTCATCAATAATATATATATATATATATATATATATATTGGAAAATGGTAAATTTTATTCCAAATCAACATAATCATACACTCTTACACTCAGAGTGGGAGTCCCACTCATCATATATCCATCGATTTTACATCAAATTCAATATTATGGAGGATGCCTGCATGTGGGGTGATAAGCCCCTCGAATATGCGGCGGTTTCGTTCCCTCCATACATGCCAGACAACAGCAGCCAGCTGTACTCTAGCGGTCTTGAACCAGCCCTGCCCTCTCCCTCTTCTGTCCCGAATCTCAGTGATAATATCACCGATCCACTTTCCAGAGTCACATCCGTCCAGCGCCCTGTCTTGTTCCGACCAGATATGCCAGGTCACCTCACACTCAAAGAAAAGGTGTCTCGTAGATTCATTCTCCCCTCCACATAGCACATACTTTGGGTCAGGCACCTGAATCCCAAAAGAAATAAGGCGAACCCTCGTCAGCAGGCGGCCCAGTAGAAGTTGGTAAACACAAAGCTGCATCTTCCTGGCTAGTCCCTTACACCAAATAAACTCATAGTCAGTACTGGGAGGGAATGAACGACGAACGAGATTATAGTAGTTTTGGAACCTGAATTTTCCAGAACCCACCGAATCTCCCGGCGGGTCCCAGATCCAGCAGTCAGCTGGCTGTGCCGGGTCAATAACAACCGTGCTGATCACCTCTCCAAGCTCTACAGTATGGCGGTATGACTCAGTACTCCAACCTCTATTCCGAATAATGTGTTGGCAAGTCAGCCCCCTTCCAACTTCCCGGTGCATCCTGACTCCCATGATCTCCAACAGAGATTGCCGATCTATCCACGAATCCTGCCAGAGGTCCGTTCCAGTTCCATCTTTCATGATCCTCTGGATGGCAGATTGTAGAACCTCCCTGCGTCTCAAAATAAGCTTGAACGTGACGGAGTAGTTGTTGTCAGAAGTACATGTCTAGAAGTTGTCCTGCTTCACATATCTACTATGCATCCAATCGGCCTAGAGGGACCCCCTATTAATGAATCTCAATGCCAGCTTCAGCGTTGAGGCCTCCCTGACCTCCAACAAGGGTCGAAGTCCCACTCCTCCCTCATTCCTTGGCCAAAAAAGCTGCTCCCAGGAGATCGCATGCATACCTCCCCTTCAAAGGAAGTCTGCACATATCCGCTCTACTTTCTTAATGGTGGCAACATGAATCAGAATAGACTGCAGCCAGAACTGAGCCAAAGCCGAGATAACCGATCTGACTAACTCAATGCGGCCCCCAAAAGAGAGACCGGCGGCTTGCCAACCCTCAACCCTCCGCTGGACGTACTCCACCAGACTATGACAGTCCTGGTCCCGAGCATAGTTGACATGGGCATGTTGCATTTAGTACTTTGACGGTATCTTGTAATAATTTATCAATGTTATGTTATTTTTAAGATAATGAACAAGTATCTTTGGTTATTGTTTTAGCCGCTCGTGGATTTGTGAAGAATTAGGATAAGGAAGCTGTTTTATAAACAAGTCTGGGTGAGTGAGAGGGAATCGAGAGGGAGAGAGGAGCACAAAAGAGCTGGGCTAAATAGTTTTTTTTTTTAATTTAATAAATGAGGGAGGGGCTTATAGGAATTTGTAAAGAGTGCAAATATATAGCTCAATTTGAAAAGAATGCATGACCTATCATAATGCATACACTTGGATGACTTTGCCGACTCTATTAATTCATACAGTAAAATCTATGTATTGTCAATTTTGCAGTGGTTATGAGATGAAATGTGCCCATGTTAGGCTTGGTTTGGGATTGTTGCTGCTTTCCAGAAACTAGCAGCAAATGCAGCTTTTGGCAGCAGCTTGGAGGCTACTGTTAAAAGCTGCCCGAAAATTGAATCGACTTTCAAAACGTTTTTTGATAATCTAGTGTGCTGTGCAGATGAAAAAAAAAAATACAAATCTTTATATTTCTCCTGCAAGTAGCATCTGCTGTTTTTGACAAGAGCCCTTAAGAAATATTGATTCTCTATGTGATGGTTTGGCTTTTCATTTAAAAATTCATTATTATATGTCATCTGTTTTCTTGTCTCTGCCACTTTAACACAAGGAAAATGTATATGATAAGTTTAGCGTATAGATTCAACAAATGATCTACAGATAATTGCTGCCAGATTGAGAGTTACTGCTGACCTTTCGACTCCCTTTGCCTTTGAGGACACGGAGTACCACACATTAAAAAATCTTTTTCACTGAGAAATTGTTCTTGTATCTCAAATAATTCTTAAATTCATAGTTCGACATAGTATTCTTAGGCTGTTCTTTTGATATTAAAATTAGAGATGATAACCACCAAAGCAATTCTTCATTTTCCTTGTCTACGTTTTTTTAACTGCTCTAAACCATATGTGCCTGTAGCATCGGATAACATTATTTGTTTATTACAGATATGCTTAATGAACTGGAAACTAACACAAATTTGATTGTACATGCAATTCTAAACGTTACCTCGTCTATAACAAACTCAGCAGCATGTTTCTTGTAGTTGTTCTGGCACATTTAAGTCCTTCGTGACCCAAATTCTTTCTCAAGGTTTAGTTCTTATTCATGAAATTTCTCTTGTGAATGCAGGGGACATCAGATGAAGTTGTGGACTGCTCTCATGGCAAACAGCTCTGGGACCTCTGTAAGGAGAAGTATGAACCGCTATGGCTTGAAGGAGGAAACCACTGTGACCTGGAGCTTTTCCCAGAGTACATCAGACACCTAAGGAAGTTCGTATCAACAGTTGAGAAATCACCTTCCGACAAGAACTGGAGGAAAAGCACAGAAAGCCTCGAGCCTTCCAGGAGAAGCACCGACTGTTTTGAGTCGTCGAGGAAGAGCACAGACAGGAGGGAGAAACCGAGGCCCAGTGCTGACCACAGGTTGAGAGGGGTTGATTTCAGGTCCAGCGATATAGAGCGGCTGGAGAAAATAAAGATGTCATTTGAATATATGGAGAAGTCGAGGAGGAGCCTTGATTGCATAGAGAAATCTAGGAAGCCCAGCAATCATCTGGAGAGAGGGAGGAAGAGTGTTGACAGATTGGATAGATTACGACAAGCCTAAACTTCTCATGTCCATGTAAAAATGTAAAAGGAAAAAAAAAAGGAAAACGTACATGTGCTTGGTTGTGGGTTATATGTCTGGTTGTGCATTTAATTATGTCTCCAATCTTGTATTGATTTCTGGAAAATACATAAACTGGGGGTGGTAACAAAGGAAAGCATGGTTTGGTTGATGTGAATTTGTTGTGGCCTGAGTTCAGTTTGTGAGCTTGGAAACCTTGTGCATTTATATGACTTGTGTTAGTGCCGGGGCACAATTTTTCGATGGAAAACTGTGAATTTGAAACAATTGTAAGAACAATGTTCCAATGCAACACTTTTAGGAAGGTTGCGCGAGTATAACGAAGATCTAAGAAGATCTCGTTATTATATTACGAGAATCTAAGAAGATTTCGTAATCACAGCAGCGAAGAAGATGACAGGCGAAAGATGGAAGATGGCCTGCAGGGGTGAATGATCACCGTTGCTCAAAGCTATATTCGTCCCACACGAATAGCTTCCAGGAACCAGCAAGTTCGTCGGAGAACTTTGGAACACTTCTGCTCTTCTGACTCCTTGGATCGTACACGGATTTTCGTGCAAAAACAACGCTGGTGTAAAGTTTCACTTCTCTCTCACAGACTCTGTTTACTTGTGTTAAGAAACACTTGTAAACTTTCGTGATTCTCTGAATTTGTTCTGTATATCATTCCTGTGAGAGAGAAGAGACCTTATATAGGTCCGAGTAGCAACTGTCCGGTTAGCACAACATTCGGGACGTGGTAATAACCACTCCGAACGTGCAGTAACCGCTTAGATCATGCACAGGCACGATCTGAAGCAAGTTGCGCCACTCTAGCAACCGCGCGCCTTGCACCTTGCGCACAGAGCCACTTGCGCCACACGCCTTGCGCGCCTTGCACACCTTGCGCCACACGCACAACGCGCATATTGTGCCACTTGCGCAACCTGGCACAACCTGCGCGCAAACTGGCGCAACCTGTGTGCAGCCTGGCGCAACCTGGCGCAACCTGTGCGCAGTCTGGCGCAACCTGCACGCAACCTGGCGCGCACCCTGGCACGCACCCTGGTCGCGCAACCTAGGCCGCGCAACCTGTGTCGCGCAACGTGGCACGCAACTTGGCCGCGCAAGTGGCTCGCGCAACGAGCGCAACTAAAACGCACTATGCGCCTAGCGACGATGCTGGCGTGCTAAGTGCAAAATGCGTCAACAAAACCCCACATTACGCCTCATGAGCCCATGAGCCCGAGTCCGTGTCCGTGTCCGTGTCCGAGTCCGAGTCCGAGTCCGAGTCGCTAAGCCCCTACGGGGCTTAGCTCCCATGGAAATAAATTTTCCAAGAGCAAAAAGCATGAATGCTTTCAATTGTTTATTTAGCCTTTTTTCCATTAGAAAAATAACCCCACATGGCACACCCATGTGCACCTTCACACCACATGTGCATCTCTAAACTAGCATAGCTAATATATAGAGATACAACTCCTTTGGCCTAGACGATGTGGGACTAAATTTTCCAATACAAAGGCCAAAACCCAACAATCCCCCACATATCTCTATATATGGGTATAAGTGTTCCCCACAGTAACTGTCCATCATACATTAGGAGAGATGTCGCTGACGACTTGAATCTTCCTGCATGGGTCAAACAACAGACTATAATACATGAATGGACTAAGCCTTGAATTCTGCATCATAGCTGAAATTCTTCCCACTCACATAATGTAGTTACATGTGCTTCTGGCTACACATTAAAGGCCCTGTGCCAGCCTGGTTTCAGTATATAATTTTGGGCGTCTACAAGTTTACCCTCAAGAGACGGCCTGATATCTCTTTGTCCATACACTATAGGTGAGTTCATTATAAAGAGACATGGCATGAAGCGCTTTGCGCCTCCCTTGTGGTGCTACGCCGCTATGACATGGCTTAAAGCCGAGGCCTTACCCCGTACCGAAAACCTCATCGTAGTGTCATACTACTGTAGCATAAGGCAACCGCCTCTTTGTAGTGCCAAACTACCCAGCATGAAGCCTTAGGCTCCCTTACGGTGTTACGCCGCAACGACATGGCTTGCAAGGCCGAGGATTTATCCCTAACCGGGTACCTCATCGTGGTGTCGTGCCACTGTAACATGAGGAACTCCTCCTCTTTGTAGTTCTGACTACACCCCTCTTTATTTTAACATACATCATTAGGCTAACTGCCTATTTGCGGTGCTACGCCGCTGTGACTTGGCTAGCAAAGCCGAGGAATTACCCCATGCCTGGGAACCTCATGGTGGAGTCAGCCCACAGTAGCATGGAGTTTCACTCCTTGTAGTGTTGTTCTACCGTACTTCCTGTAAAGCACACCAGGCATTCACTCTGCCTGTGAACTCATTAAGGCATTTAAGCCAACCTTCCCACAGGATCCGTTTTCCGCAGAAAACAACAGTAGACAACAGTGGTTGTAGGTCCGTAACCTCTCCATGCCCAATAGAATATGTACCCACCGTTCCTGATATTCTTTCGATTAGTGGTCCTCCCTTGAACCAAAAGCTAGATGCCTAGTAGATTTCTCTTTGAACTATTAGCATAAAACTTTATGGTAGGAATACAATAATACAATATCAGAATGCCTTCAAACCCATTTTACAAGCTGTGTCATCGACCAGCTGGCGCTTGAGGCCCTTCGTGAACGGATCCGCCAGGTTCTCCTGACTCCGAACATCAATTACTGCAATAACACCTCTCTTGATAAGATCGTGTACTGCCCTGTGCTTCAACCGCACAGTCCTCTTCTTCCCGTTGAAGAGGTCATTTGATGCCATCGCCGCAGTCGCCTGGTTGTCGCAGTATATCGGTATCGCCGATATTTGTGCCCCAAACACTGGAAGATCATACATGAACTCCCGAAGCCATTCTGCTTCTTCGGCTGCGGTATCAAGTGCAAAGAACTCAGATTCCATGGATGACCGCGAGAGCATAGTCTGCTTCTTCGACTTCCATGATATAGCAGCTCCATCCATTATGAAAATGAATCCACCAGTGGACCTCTCGCTTTCCACCTCTGAGCACCAGCTGGCATCACTGAAGCCTTCCACTACCGGCGGATCTCCGCTGTAGTACAATACATATGTCTGAGTTTTCTTCAGATATCTCATAACCCGTTTCACAGCTTTCCAGTATTCAACACCTGGGTTGCTCGTGAAACGACTCAGCATTCTCACGGCAAAAGCTATGTCAGGCCTTGTGGCAGTAGTAACATACATCAAACTCCCGATTACGCTTGCATACTCCAACTGCCTGACACTTTCCCCTGAATTAGGCTTCAGCTTCAGATCACACCAGTACGACGTATCGATCCCTGGAAGATCCCGATACCCATAACGAGTGATCATTTTCTCAATATAATGAGACTGTGACAGTGCTAGTCCAGTGTCTGTCCGGATGATCTTGATCCCTAAGATCATATCAGCTTCCCCCAAGTCCTTCATACTGAACTTGCTCGAGATGAATTTCTTTATCTCCGTGACACAGCTCATATCCGTACCTAGGATAAGCATGTCGTCCACGTACAGACAAACGATCACACTTCTTCCATCAGCGAACTTCGTGTAAACACACTTGTCCGTCTCGCTGACCATGTAGCTATTTGACCTTATAACTTTGTCAAATTTCTCATACCACATCTTGGGAGCCTGTTTAAGACCTTACAAAGAATTCACCAACTTGCAGACTTTGTCTTCAAGACCCTTGACGACAAATCCCTCCGGCTGTTGTATGTATATCTCTTCGGTCAGCTCGCCATTTAGGAAAGCCGTTTTCACATCCATCTGATGTATCACCATCTTATGTATTGCTGCAAGAGCAATCAATACTCTGATGGTGGTCATCCGGGCTACTGGAGCATACGTGTCAAAGTAGTCAATTTCCTGCTTCTGAGAAAACCCCTTGGCTACCAACCTAGCCTTGAACTTGTCAATAGTTCCGTCTGCTTTCATCTTCTTCTTGAAGATCCATTTGCATCCGATGGATTTCGCTCATTCAGGAAGATCAACCAACACCCAAGTGTTATTTGAGGTGATAGAATCAATTTTATTGTCAATCGCCTCCTTCCAGAAAACCGTATCTCTGGTCTTCATCGCCTCATCATAGGTAAGCGGATGAGCTTCCACATGATAGGTGACAAAGTCACTTCCGAAGTTCTTCGTGTCACCCCCAGTTTTCAAAAACAGGGGTATTTTTGTCATTTTACATTTTTGAATATTTTTAAAATTTATTTTATTATTTATGATATTATTTTGGGGTTGAAATTTATTGTATTATTTATGATATTAGTTTGGGGTTATTTGAGTCGGGTTCGATTCGAGCATGTTTCTCTACTTTTGTTGCAGTCCTTCAAAAAAAAATTATTAATTGGTTTGTTTTGTTTAGTTTCTAATTATTTAACTTAGGAGTAGATTTAGCTGTTTTATAAACCTTGTGTAACTTCTTGCTATGAGTTTCTTCTTAATACAATGAATCGATAATTTTGCTAGACTTTATCTTGGATTTGATAATTTAGCTCTGGGTTTCAAAATGGTTCTTCTTTAAACATAAGCAAAACATGTTTTATCGTTATTTCTTTCTTGCTATTATTCTTGTAGTAGATAATAATAAAACTGTCTTGATTTCGTCAATCACCTGCTTTACAATCTTGGTAGGAATCTAAATGTTGGTCTTAACGTAGAATTAAAATTTTATTTTGGGACATGAGAATATGTATGATATATATAGCAGACCTTTCCTGACACTTATGCATGCTACACTTGATTTTCACCTATCTGAATACATATTAATATGTCGTTAATGTTTAAATTCTCAAAACCCCAATATTTCTGGTTCTCTGCTTTTCTGGCTTAACTCGTGATTTAAATATAAATTTCATGTTATTAGTTATGTTTACATCACTGCATCATGTTAATATTACACTTGTTTAAATGTTAGCTTATTTTCAGACTTTGCATGTAAATGCTGAACTAAAACTGGTTTAACCTTTCAATGCTAAGCTATAACCCTGTACAAGGACACACACACACCCTAACTTAGTATACACTGTCATGTAACCTAACCCTTCCTCTCTATGTTATGATTATATATCTAGATAGATATATATAGAGCTTAGGCATACATGTTATAATGTATATAGATACATGACTAAATCTCTACCTCTCTTTATTATATATATAGTATAAGGTTAGCCATGCATGTTATGAGTAAATAAGTTGCGTATTGTAGATTGTTTAACCAATATGCCATGATTAGTGTAACTTGATAGCCGTTGTTTTGAAATCCAATTTCTCATATACAATTTCATGTATATTTCGTCTACACACATGCCTACTATCTAACCATATTAACCTGTTCACATACACCCATACACACACAAACCATATAACATTACATAATGCCAGCTTTTCCCTCTCTAACGCTCTCTATATATATATTGTGATTGGATTTCAATGCAAGTGACCTTCAATTCTTTAACTTTGAAATTTATTTTTCTGTACCGTTTTAGATTATTGGAAGTTACCTTTCTTATTTTTATATATTTTTTTATGAGTACTAGCTTTCCCATAGGATGGTAGACTGTCTTACAGTTTTGATGATTTGTTATTTCTGTATCTTTTCCAGTTTAGCACTCTAGATTTCTTGTATGTTTGATACCCTATGACCGTCTTGGTTTAGCATGACTAGTATACCTAGATGAGACTTTCACTACCACCGTATGCAATGACCCTGTATGTCGTCCTTTGATCACATGATTTGTTTTAATCTGGGACTTTGATTGTGGGGGTTTGACCTAGAGGGAGTATGGACATTTTAATTTCGAGGATGAAATTTTTCTAAGGTGGGTAGACTTGTAACACCCAGTTTTCTAAAATGAGAGTAATTTTGAAATTTTGTAATTTTAATAATTTATTGATTTGACATTTAAATCATGATATAATTTTTGGTAATTTTTAAATCATTTTTAAACTATTTTAAATTATGACTTGTAATTTTGATGTTTTGCTAGTGAAACCCTAGAGACTGTTGACCTAGAGCCTAACCATGTGATTAGGATGTTTTAATGTCATTTCTGGCCTAAGGATATTTTGCATTTGACCTCTTTGAATTATTTTGATATTTATTGCGTTGGTGATTGTTAATTTTGATCTTTGATATGTGTGATTTTGTGATTGTTTTGTGTCCGTATCGGACACGTATCAGTTTTTATTTACAAATGTTTGATGTGCCTCAAGGAGATTTTTTTATTGCTGATTTTTTTTGAAAAGTATTTGAATGAGATTGTTTTCTGCATGTGTTTCCTGTGATTGCTTTGATTTAACTCAATTCGACTTGAAACGGGGACCCGGGGGGGGGGGGGGGGGGGTAGTTTGACTCTAGTGGGACCCACACACTAGTTAGACATGGCCCACATGATATTAATTTTAGTCCACATGATATTAATTTTAGTTAGTAGTTAGACTAATTATTTATGGATAGGTTTAGTTAATTAGAGACTTAAAACTAGACTAAATTGACCTCAACCTTTAATCCATTCCTAATTTAAATCAAATAGATTAGTGGAGGGCATTTTAGACATTCAAAATAGGGACACCTCACACTTTTTGGGCAGCCACCTATGGGGGGGATAAGGAATGAGTCACTCATTCATTCATTTGTTTTTATCCACTTTCTCTCTCTTGTTCTTCCCCAAATTAATTTAGAGATGAACCTTCAATGGAGTTTCATCTCCAAATCAACCCCTTCTTCCACCAAATCTTCTTCATTTCTCTTCTACTCCATGGTTAGAGGGTGCTAGCCAAGTTTGGGAGGATTCGGAGCTCGTTCGTGTCCTTTTGGAATCTCTACGTGTCGGTGTCGTGTCGGAAGGCTTTTCCTTTGAATCTCTCTTCCGGAAGGTATAATCTCTCCTCTAAACCACCCCTACATGCATATAGGAATATTTTAAACCCATATGAATGATCCCCACGGTTGTATCTCCATTTGTGTCCATTTTGTGTCCATTTGGAGGTCATAGGAGTGTTCTTTGTGTTGTGGATGTGTTCATGTTACATATATAGATTTATATATATATATATTGTAATGAGAGTGTATCTATATTTATATATGTAATAAATGGTTCATGATGATTATATAATCAAGTTTGTGAGTGTGGTTCCTCATATTATTATTGCTATTATTGTTGTGGATAATTAAGATATATATTGTGTATTCTTTTGGCTCAAACTATCTAAATCCGTCATAATTTTTATCCACGTTTTTAATTTCAGCCCGAACTTAGAAATGTCATAACTTCTAGCTCAAAGCTCGGTTTAATCTTCCATTTTTTTTAAAAGAAGCGTATTGAAGTTAGCTTTCCAAAAACATGTATTAATAGGCCTAATCCTTTGTGTAACTTTCTGGAGAATTATTTGAGTGTCAGCTGTACGAAAGACAAACGCGTTCTCGATGTTTTCGCGATTCCGGGAGTTTTCGGAAACGAAAACGCGATCCGTTTAAAGTTTCGGAAAGCTAACACATAGATCTATAACATACTTTAATCCTAGAATTTAATTCATACTGAGTTGGTACAGTATTGATTATTAGTAGGAGTTACTATTCGGCATATGCATTTTGTGCACCCTTGTGTGTAATATAATGTTCTATTTAATTTTAACCCATGTTAATGTATATACATTATGTAACTAAATAGAGAATGCAAGCATGAGTAAATGGTTAAATAAATGATGTATGAGGTGTAAGTATCCTATCTAATGTAAGCATGTATAAGTATGGCTTGTAATGAATATGTAGGTTCCATAGTATGTAATGTATGGTGCATATAGTAGTGCAAGAGAATAAATGAATGATGAATGAATGCAAGCATGAATGTAATGTAATAATAGATGTAATGTATGCAATATACAAGTTAATGAGATGTAATGTTCTATGTTAACACAAATCCTATATTACCTCATGTACCCCTTACACTATGTTGACACTATCACACTTGACACTTTGTTCACTTACACTTTGACACTCTTTGATATGTATACACTATGTATGCCCATTTAACCCTCACTTGCCCCTTTGCCATGTTCACATATACACACATAGCCTCTTAAATAAGTATTTATGAATATAGTTAACTTAGCTATGTATGTATATTATATATATGGTAGCATATTATATTATAATATATAAGTTTATATAGCCATTGAAATGCCATGATTATAGACCTAATGTTGAATACCAATATATGCATGTGTATATATGTGTAGACATGTATAGCTTAAAGTAATAGATTACCTAGTGTATATCTAATGTGAATTCTTGCCTATTTGAGTATTGAATAATTGCATGCTATATAGAGTTGGGTGTATGTTGGCTTGTATAGCCTTGTATTGATGTGTGCTTGCTAGGATAGTCTTGGTTAGGCCTAGTAAGACTTGCTGGGTTAGAACATGACCTAGTTTGACCTAGTTTGACTAGTGCAGTTGACCAGAGTTGACCAAGGGTTGACTTTGGCCTAGTTTGACCTAGATTCATGTAGAATGCATTGTAGTGCTTTATATTACCCTTCTGGACATGTTGTGACTTGTGCTGTTCTAAATAGTAGCCAGATACCTCTCCTCGGATAGTACATTTTCTTTGGACATTCAGATAGCAGGTGAGTACATTCTCTGATAGTTCTCTCATTTATTTGTCAATTACTGTACTTCAGTTCTAGTTAGCTGTATGTGATTCTCTGTTACAAACACGTATTTTTATTTCTGAATCCATGTATACGACACACATACTTACTCGTCTTACCTCTATTATTCGAATCACCATACGAATCACTATTCGAACCACCTATTCGTATCTTCATATGTTGGTTGGACTTTTATTCGAATGATGTGTCGGATTTTGGATTCATTTGTATTAGATGGGCGGGGAAATACTTGATTAGACATGTGAATATTCCCACTATTCGAGCCACCCCCTGTGAATATATTCGAACGATAGCCATTCCACACCCAGCCAGGTGTGTGATGTGCCATATTTACCCTTAGCCGTTTACATGTCTAACTGAGTATTTTAAAACACACTTGGAGAATTTATTCGAATCATTATTAGAACATCATGTGAATCACTATTCGTATCACCTTATTCGTATCACCTTATTCGATTCACCTTATTAGAATAATAATTAGAATTACATTCGATTCATCTTATATTAGACTCACATTAGAATTACACTCGACTTATATTGTACCATCTGAACTCATTATGTTACTCTAGTTCAGCTAGATCTTATTTTACAGTCTTCTTTGCTATGTTTCTTTTCTTGTTTAGTTACCTTACTTTCATTGTACCTTAACTGCTCTCTACATCATTACTCATATAAACTGCCATTTTCATCAATACAACTGCCTATAACTGCTTTATAGTTCTCTGTCATTTACTTGGGTTTCCTAGATGAGATGTGCTCGTTCCTGTCCTGACTGGACCTGTTGATAAATTTTACAGATAGCTTGGAGGTTGCCTGCTAGCCTAGAGGAGACACATTAGAGGATGTTTAGATAGTTATTTCATTTGTCTGGAGTTGTATTTGATTGTGGATTACTGTATTTAGGTTTTGAGATGTATTTCTGGGTTATGTATCTTAGACACTTAGAATTCTATCTCCTGCATCTCTTTTGGATTTTATGTTTTATCTATCCTTATCATGCTCTACCTTAGATGTGATTGAGACTGTATCTACTATGTCACCCCCATTTGGGGAGTATATACTGCTTAGCATTATATTGTTAGATGATGTGACGTAGGACAGCGTTCTACCGCCGACACTGCGGCGTAGGCTGTGCGTTGTTACGTTCTCGTACCCTAACAGTGGGTGCGGGTCGTGACACTTCGGCCTCCTCATACGCTTAGCTGACGGCTCAGCTTGTTCTGGTTCAATCGTTGTTTCAACAACAACATCTTCTTGGACCACATCTTCATTGAAGACTTCAGTTTTCTGCACACCCTCAATGTTCTCCGGTACATCCGCAAGAACAATATTCTTGTGCCTTGCAAATTTATCTTCAAAGTATTCTGCGTCACGAGATTCAATGATATGATTTGACTCAATATCAAGAAATCTCCGAGCATCACTTTTCTCGACATACCCTAAGAAGATCGTGTCACGACCCGACCCCAAATAATTGGGTCGAACCGGATCATGCCCAGCTTGCACCGTTGTTGAGACGGCGACAGTAAGCTGTTCCATTAGCAGGTAACCATACAGCAACATCTATATTTGTCACAACTCAAATTCGGGAAATGAAACTTTATTAAACTTTGAAATAAAATACAACTGGAAAATGTACTTAAATAAATAACAGAGTTTAAAGTAAACAACAATGCTAAAAAAAAACTATCTAATCAGCCGGCTCATCGGCCTCAGTCCCAACGTCCTCCAATGGGAACTCTGGCAGCACTACAGGGTATAGAACAGGGTCGTAGTAACTGCTGTATAACAGCTCAGCATCCTCAATGTCCCCTAAAAATATATCTCCAGTCAGGAGGGAGCAAAGTACAATTCATGCTAATTTAAAACAGTTAAAATGAATAATAGAATCATGCACTTTTAAACAGTTTATAAATGAACAGTTTTCTAGCAGTAAAACAGTGTGATTTGAATAGGCAATGAATATGACCGACTTGGGATGATTCAGTAGTATCCTATTGATACGGTACGGCTTATCCCCGTGTGTAAGAGGGGTAAGCTCACACAGTTCTAAGTTACAGTTGGATGTGTGGTCATAAACATTACTCTATTTTTCCAGTCCCCAATCAGTTCAGTAGTCACAATCAGTACTCTCAGAGAGAGTCTCGTGTTTGCATCATGGTTTAAACTTGCAGTAAAGCGATTATTAAAATAACTGTAAAACTAACACAAATTATACTTGCCTCAAAATGTATTTGACTGGAGAGGATGAAGACTTCGAGATGGAAATTCAGAATCGTCCTCGAATTCCTACATTCGAGAAATTGACTCAGATTCCAGGGTTACCAATGTAACTACGCTAGTTGAAATCTCTAATTGTGTCCTATTCCATTTTAATTCTTATTTAACAAAACACAAACAGAATTACGATTATCGGTGCGTTGAATTTATAACGAGGGAAAAGATCGTTTAAACTTTTTGGGAAAACTCGTCGATACCAATTTAATTGATTAAAACTTTGTATTTTAGTAACTATAAGTATAAAACTAAATTTCTTATTTTAGTGAGAAATACATGATCGTTAATTAATATTAACACTTGTAGATTTTAGGTGAGAAAATCTTTATTAATCTTTATACGAAAATACTTTTATTAGATTTATTCGTACGCTACAAAAACTCGCAAAATCAGCAATAACCAAAAACCTACGCTACCAAATTACAGTTACAGAACCAACAACCAGCTGGGCTTATGCCCATTACAATTTATTTACATAAATTGAAATAAGACAAAAACGGCCGTTAGTTCTAAACTTTCTATAATTAATTAAGAAATAAAATAAATGATAAAAAATAAAGTAAATATTTATCGAGTCTCAGATATGGTCCAATCGTCAACTAGGCTAATGCCTCAACGTCCGGGCGAAGCCGGTTTCGTTTGCACTTAGCCGGGGCCCATTGACCGATACGGTCGTCGCCCAAAATCCAAATATTTAATATATATTTCCGAAATCCATTTTAAAAATCATTTTTTTAAATATAATTGAATTTACGAAAAATTCGGTAGCATCTCCTCTGTTTTTGGTCAACCCAAAAACTGGAAATATGCCAAATAATTTTCCTGCAAATCCCAAACCAGGGAATCCTAAAATATATATATACAAATAATCCATAACCAATTCACAGATTAATTCGGAACGACCCGAAACAAATTCGGAAGTCCGAATCCAACCAAAACATTCACAGCACGCTACCGGAAAAGTCCAAAAGCCCAAAATATATCGAAATCCATTTTCCGAGAAGTTCGGAAAGATCAAAACAACCAACAGAACCTTTCCGAAGGTTCCAAAACTACGACGTCGCTAAGAACCGAATTCCCGGGAGGGAATCGGGGACCATTCTCATCACAGACAGTATGAAAAATAGAACGGGACGGGTTATACCTCGGGTTGCTCGGCTAGAGCTCTCAGATGCAAAATAATAGAAAAGAATTATGAGAACAGCAAGTCGGGAACCCGCGGACAGCGCTGGGGTGCTGGCCGGGCACGACAACAGCAGAAGTGCGCTGGATCGGGGTCCGGGGTGCGACGAGACGCTGGGACAGCGCGTCGACGGGAACTGCTCGCGGGCGGAGGGGCTGCCGGCGAAGGGTTGGGCCGACGGGAAGGTCGGCGGGAGCTGGGGAACGGGCCGCACGCTGGCGGTCGGGGCTAAGGCTCTGGCGCTGCTGGGTCGCGGCGGGAGGGGCGCCGCACGCTGGGAGGCGGCTGCGGGGAGTCCGCGGGGGTCGACCGGCGGTCGGGGAGCCGCGGGCGGCCGGCTGCGGAACGCGGCGTCGGGCGCGCGAAGGGGGAAGGCCGGCTGGAGGAGGCCGGCGGTTGGCCGGAGGAGCTTCGGGGCGCGGCCGAGGGTTTCGGGAAGGGGGTTTCGGTTCTGGGAAAGGGTGAAGTGATATGGGGTAAGTGGAAAGAGAGAAGAGGATGTTCTGTGAGAGTGAGAGAGAAGAGTTTGGTCTTGAGTAGAGAGAGAGGTGAGGAGGGGATTAAAGAAGGAGAGGTGGGGTGTGAGAGGCTTTGTCCTGAGGGAGAGGGAGAATAGTTCGGGAGAGTGTTAGTAGTGGGTTTGGGTTGAGAGTAAAAGTAGGAGAGGAATGTAAGGGGAGTGGGTGTTTACGTCGGAGGGAGAGAGAGGGGATTAGTGCTGGTCCTTCGTGGACCAGCTCAAAGTGCCAAATATATATATATATATATTTTTTTTTTCCAAATATATATATATATATATATATATATATATATATATATATATATATATATATATATATTTTTTAAACCAAATCAGAAATTAAGAAATAGGATTGGGTCTGGGTTCGGGCTCGGGTCTGGTCCACATCCCAAAAATCCATGTAAATTAATTTTCAAAGTAATTTTAACACTCAAAAATAATACTAATAATTATAATAAATATAATAATAATATAGTAGTAATATCAATTAACAAAAATTGGGTTTCACAATCTTCCTTCCTTAGAAAATTTTGTCCTCGAAATTTAAAGACAAGGTTAGGGGTTACCTTAAGTCTCACAGGTATGGGTACTGCTCCCGCATCTGATCTTCTCGCTCCCAGGTCGACTCGCCTGGTGAGTTGTGCCGCCACATCACTCTGACTATCGGCGTCACGGAGTTCCTGGTTCTCTTCTCGCCTCTGTCCAATATCGCCACTGTCTTCTCCGGCATTGTGAGGCTGGGTCCAATTTCCAGCTCTGAATGGTCCAAGATGTGGCTCGGGTCCGGGATGTAGCATCTCAGCTGCGAGACGTGGAAGACGTTGTGGACGCCTTCGAGACTTGGGGGTAGAGCCACCCGATAAGCCACTTCTCCAATCCTGTTAAGTACTTCAAATGGACCAATATACCTGGGGCTTAACTTTTCTGTTCTGCCAAAACGAATGGTTCCTCTGGTAGGCGAGATCTTCACAAACACACTGTCGCCTTCTTCAAACTCCAAAGGTCGTCTGCTGCTATCGGCCCAATGCTTCTGTCTGTCCTGGGCTATCCTGAGCTTGTCTCTGATCATTTTCACCTTCTCTGCTGCTTCGGTCACCATCTCAGGTCCAAGCAACACTCGTTCTCCGACGTCGTCCCAAGCAAGTGGAGTGCGGCAATGACGTCCATAAAGTGCCTCGAACGGTGTCATACCGATGCTAGCTTGGTAGCTGTTGTTGTAAGAGAACTCTACCAAGTGCAAATGGTCTTCCCAAGACCCTCCAAATTCCAGGACGCAGGATCTCAGCATGTCTTCTAGCGTCTGGATTGTTCTCTCCGATTGCCCGTCAGTCTGAGGGTGGTAGGCGGTGCTGAGCTTCAGTTGGGTTCCCAAGCTGTCATGCAAACTCTTCCAAAAGTGAGAGGTAAATCTAGTATCTCTGTCAGATACAATACTTATCGGAACTCCATGAATCCGATAGATGTGCCGCATGTACAGTGCTGCCAACTTCTCGGAGGATAAACCAACCTTGAAGGGGATAAAGTGAGCTGACTTCGTCAGTCGGTCCACAATAACCCAAATGGCATCCTTTCCTCCTTGGGATCGAGGCAGTCCCGATACAAAATCCATCGTTCTGTGCTCCCATTTCCACTCTGGGATGTCAAGCGGCTGCAATAATCCTGCTGGTCTCTGTCTGCTAGCTTTAACTTGCTGACAAATTAAACATCTAACCACATACCTAGATACGTCCTTCTTCATTCTGTACCACCATACTATTGTTCGCATATCTCGGTACATTTTGTTGGCTCCATGATGTATAGAATACTGCGACTGGTGCGCTTCTTGTATCAGCTCGTTCCTCAGTTCGCCAGTTGGTACGCACAGCCTCGTACCATTCTTCAGTGCTCCGTCGCTGGCGATTGAGAATCCTTCAAGTGTTCCTGCCAACACTTGGTCTCTGAGTTTGCAAAGCGTCTCGTCTTGGAATTGTGCCTCCTTGACTATGTCCATAAGACTCGAACGCACTTGCAACTGTATCATTGATGATTCAGCTCCTGGTACGATGGCTTCTCTTCCCAGTTTCTTTATTTCCTCCTCGGGCAGTACAATCTCCAATCCCAGCTTCTCCATGTCCTCCAGCAAATGACGCTCCTTGGTCAAGAACATTGCCATCGGGTATCGACTAAGTGCATCTGCAACAACATTAGCCTTACCCGGATGATACTGCAGGTTGATATCAAAATCCTTCATCAGCTCCAGCCATCGTCTCTGTCTCATGTTCAGCTCCTTCTGAGTGAAAACATATTTCAGACTTTTATGGTCTGTAAATATTTCTACTCTCTCCATACAGGTAGTGCTTCCATAGCTTCAAAGCAAAAATCACCGCTGCAAGCTCCAAATCATATGTGGGATAGTTCTTCTCATGAGTCCGTAATTGCCTAGATGCATAAGCAATTATTTTCCCGTGTTGTTGAAGAACGCAGCCCAGTCCTTTTCCGGAAGCATCACTATAGATTGAGAAACCGCCGGTACCTGCGGGTAGCGCAAGTATCGGCACCGTTGTAAGCCTCTTCTTCAGTTCCTCAAAAGCTGACTGGCAAGCTTCAGATCATATGAATTCCTCGTTCTTCCTGGTAAGCTTCGTCATTGGTTCAGCAATCTTGGAGAAATCCTTCACGAACTTTCGGTAGTAGCCAGCTAAACCCAAAAAGCTTCTGATCTCTACAACCGAGCTTGGTGCAGTCCACTTCTCAATAGCAGCTATCTTCTTTGGATCCACCGAAATTCCTTTTCCTGTGACAACATGGCCCAAAAATTCCACTTTGTCTAAAAAGAATTCGCATTTGGATAGCTTACCATAGAGCTTCTCTTTCCTCAAGGTACTCAGCACTTTCCTCAGGTGCTCTTCATGCTCTTCCTCAGTCTTCGAGTAGATCAGTATGTCATCGATGAAGACAACAACAAACTGATCCAGATATTCATGGAAAACCTTGTTCATGAGGTTCATGAATACCGCAGGAGCATTTGTCAGTCCAAACGGCATGACCAAAAATTTAAATTGTCCATACTTGGTGTTGAACACCGTCTTGGGAATATCCTCCTTCCTGACCTTGATTTGATGGTAGCCTGATCTGAGATCTATCTTTGAAAATACCTTGGCTCCACTCAGTTGATCAAACAGGTCGTCGATCCGGGGCATGGGGTACTTGTTCTTGATGGTGATGTTGTTCAGCGCCAGGTAGTCAATGCACATCCGCACGGTTCCATCCTTCTTGGGCACGAACAAAACTGGTGCTCCCCAGGGTGAAGCCCCGTCTCTGATAAATCCTTGTGCCTTCAGCTCGTCGATCTGATCCTTCATCTCCTTGGCCTCCTTGGGGTTGACTCTGTAGCATCCCCGAGAAATAGGGGAAGAGCCGGGTACTAGATCGATGGTGAATTCCACACCTCGATCTGGCGGCAATCCTGAAAGACTATCTGGAAAGACGTCCATAAATTCTGCAATGATAGGGTGAGGAGGCCCGGGTTCTTCGGTGATTGAGGAGTAGGTAATACTCTTCATATCTTCCGGAGACGAGAGATTTCAAACTCTGGTTCTCCTGGTGGGCTGAAGATGACACATCCTCGGTGACAATCGATCAGCGCATGCTGTTCACTTAACCAGTCCATCCCTAGGACTACATCATAGTTGGGCAGGGGCATCACTAGTAAAGGTGTTGAGAACTAGCGGCCTGAGATGGTTATGGGACAATTACAAGCCTCAGTGATGGGTATGGGTCCACCACCGGTCATAACTCTACTAATCACCTTGCTAAGTCCCGAATCTATGTGGTGTACAGAAATAAACTTTGATGATATGAAACTATGTGATGCACCCGAATCAAATAATGCTAGAGCAGGATGTGAAAACACATAAATGGAACCTGTAATGACATCAGCGGTGGGTTCCTGCTCTGGTTCCTGCTCATCAGCTGCTAGGGCAAAAGCTCGCCCGGTCTTCTGCTGGTGTTGTTCGAACCGTTGTTGCTGAGTGGGTAGGGGAGCTCTTTGCTGATTGGTTTCGGTCCGGTGAACTGATGAGGGGAAGTCCCTCACTTGGTGGGCGGCAGACCCACAAACTAGGCAGTGCCCTAGCCTCTTCCTGCATATGTTCGACTGATGTCCCAGCCTCTTGCAATATTCACAGACTGGGATCTGCCTCTGAGGCGACTTGTCATTAGTCCTCGCCTGATGGTGCTGCTGCTGGTGGTGCGAAGGCCTGTTATTGTTGTTGTTGGGCCTCTTCTGGTTACCCTGGAAGTTGCTAGTTCCAGGGTACTCCTTCTTGGATCGAGAAGGCTGGCTCTTCTCCACGTCCTGGGCTCGTATCAGGATCCTCTCATATGTTTTAGCGCCACCTGCGATCACAGGGGTATGAATCTCTTCTCGTAATCCATACCTGAATCGTTCAGTATGATCCTTGGGGTCAGCTACCAGGTTCTGGGCAAAGCGGCTAAGTCGGCCGAACTCTGCCGCATATTCACTGACCGTCATGTTTCCTTGCTTCAGGTCCTGGAATTGCCTCTCCATCTCCCGCATCTCTGATGTTGGGAAGAACTTCCTGCGGAACAGCCTCTTGAAGGTATCCCAGTCGAGCTGCTTGTCCTGGAGTCGGGGTTCATTCCGATACCAGGTGCTCGCCACATCCTGTAGCTGGAGTCCTACAGCTTCGGTCTTGAGGTCCTCCGGGAGTCGAGCGACGCTCAAGAGACGCTCCATACTGTCTAGCCATTCATCGGCGTAGATGATACCCTCGGTTCCTTTGAAAGGTCGAGGGCCTTGCTTCTTGAAGCTCTCTATATCTCCGACCTTCATGTATTAATACGCCTCTAATCAAAAGAATGGCCTTAATGAAATATAACTTAACTCCTGAATCATGCTTACCTTGGCAGGTCGTGGCTCCGATGAAGTGGTTCCTCCTCTCTCGAGGGCAGCCATAGCCACGTTGTGGGCATTTTCCATGCCTTCTCTCATAATCGCGGTCTGCTCGTGATGGGCTGCAGCTTGGGCTGCAGTCTGTTCTCGATGAGCTTCTGCTTGGGCTCTCTAGGCTTCGAGCACTCCACGTAGCATGCCCACTAGATCAGTGGGATCCACGGGCATTGGTGGGGCAGCTGGTGCGGACACTACCACAGGGATCTGCGGCTCAGCCCGGGGAAGTGTAGGGTTCACCGCTTGAGAAGTAGTGACGTAAGCGCCGCAGAGTGCTGGAGATTGATGGGGACGGTCGGTCAGCTGCAACGGTGAAGGGTCTGGACGTGCTGAGGGAGATGGGGTGTGTTCAGATGATGACACCTCATCGCCAACAGGGGTGGTCTTTTCCTTGGTCATAATCTGAAAGGTTTAGGGTACAAACATAAGCAAGGTATCCTACCAGTCTATAATCAATCAAAAATATTTATTTATATATAATTTGGACCTATGTTGTGACAAATCAATGTTCTAGTATTCTAATTGTTTCTAGGTATGTTTTCCTAAGTTGTTGTAGGACCTGCATGGGCCACAACTAAATACATGTCACGACCCGACCCCAAATAATTGGGTCGAACCGGATCATGCCCAGCCTGCACCGTTGTTGAGACGGCGGCAGTAAGCTGTTCCATTAGCAGGTAACCATACAGTAACATCTATATTTGTCACAACTCAAATTCGGGAAATGAAACTTTATTAAACTTTAAAATAAAATACAACTGGAAAATGTACTGAAATAAATAACAGAGTTTAAAGTAAACAACAATGCTGAAAAAGAAAAACTATCTAATCAGCCGGCTCATCGGCCTCAGTCCCAACGTCCTCCAATGGGGACTCTGGCAGCACTACATGGTACAGAACAGGGTCGTAGTAATTGTTGTATAACAGCTCAGCATCCTCAATGTCCCCTAAAAATATATCTCCAGTTATGAGGGAGCAAAGTACAATTCATGCTAATTTAAAACAGTTAAAATAAATAATAGAATCATGCACTTTTAAACAGTTTATAAATGAAAGTTTTCTAGCAGTAAACAGTGTGATTTGAATAGGCAATGAATATGACCGGCTTGGGATGATTCAGTAGTATCCTATTGATACGGTACGGCTTATCCCCGTGTGTAAGAGGGGTAAGCTCACACAGTTCTAAGTTACAGTTGGATGTGGTCATAAACATTACTCTATTCCCCCAGTCTCCAATCAGTTCAGTAGTCACAATCAGTACTCTCAGAGAGAGTCTCGTGTTTGCATCATGGTTTAAACTTGCAGTAAAGCGATTATTAAAATAACTGTAAAACTAACACAAATTATACTTGCCTCAAAATGGATTTGACTGGAGAGGATGAAGACTTCGAGATGGAAATTCAGAATCGTCCTCGAATTCCTACATTCGAGAAATTGACTCAGATTCCAGGGTTACCAATCTAGCTACGCTAGTTAAAATCTCTAATTGTGTCCTATTCTATTTTAATTCTTATTTAACAAAACACAAACAGAATTACGATTATCGGTGCGTTGAATTTATAACGAGGGAAAAGATCGTTTAAACTTTGTATTTTTTAGGAAAACTCGTCGATACCAATTTAATTGATTAAAACTTTGTATTTTAGTAACTATAAGTATAAAACTAAATTTCTTATTTTAGTGAGAAATACATGATCGTTAATTAATATTAACACTTGTAGATTTTAGGTGAGAAAATCTTTATTAATCTTTATATGAAAATACTTTTATTAGATTTATTCGTACGCTACAAAAACTCGCAAAATCAGCAATAACCAAAAACCTACGCTACCAAATTACAGTTACAGAACCAACAACCAGCTGGGCTTATGCCCATTACAATTTATTTACATAAATTAAAATAAGACAGAAACGGCCGTTAGTTCTAAACTTTCTATAATTAATTAAGAAATAAAATAAATGATAAAAAATAAAGTAAATATTTATCGAGTCTCAGATATGGTCCAATCGTCAACTAGGCTAATGCCTCAACGTCCGGGCGAAGCCGGTTTCGTTTGTACTTAGCCGGGGCCCATTGACCGATACGGTCGTCGCCCAAAATCCAAATATTTAATATATATTTCTGAAATCCATTTTAAAAATCATTTTTTAAAATATAATTGAATTTACGGAAAATCCGACAGCATCTCCTCTGTTTTTGGTCAACCCAAAAACTGGGAAATATGCCAAATAATTTTCCTGCAAATCCCAAACCAGGGAATCCCAAAATATATATATACAAATAATCCATAACCAATTCACAGATTAATTCGAAACGACCCGAAACAAATTCGGAAGTCTGAATCCAACCAAAACATTCACAGCACGCTACCGGAAAAGTCCAAAAGCCCAAACTATATCAAAATCCATTTTTCGAGAAGTTTGGAAAGATCAAAACAACCAACAGAACCTTTCCGAAGGTTCCAAAACTACGACGTCGCTAAGAACCGAATTCCCGGGAGGGAATCGGGGACCATTTTCATCACAGACAGTATGAAAAATAGAACGGAACAGGGGTTATACCTCGGGTTGCTCGACTAGAGCTCTCAGATGCAAAATAATAGAAAAGAATTATGAGAACAGCAAGTCGGGAACCCGCGGACAGCGCTGGGGTGCAGGAGTGCGCTGGATCGGGGTCCGGGGTGCGACGAGATGCTGGGACAGCGCGTCGGCGGGAACTGCTCACGGGCGGAGGGGCTGCCGGCGAAGGGTTGGGCCGACGGGAAGGTCGGCGAGAGCTGGGGAACGGGCAGCACGCTGGCGGTCGGGGCTAAGGCTCCGGCGCTGCTGGGTCGCGGCGGGAGGGGCGCCGTTGGGAGGCGGCTGCGGGGAGTCTGCGGGGGTCCCGGCGGTCGGGGAGCCGCGGCGCGCCGGCTGCGGGACGCAGCGTCGGGCGCACGAAGGGGGAAGGCCGGCTGGAGGAGGCCGACGGTTGGCCGGAGGAGCTTCAGGGCGCGGCCGAGGGTTTCGGGAAGGGGGTTTCGGTTCTGGGAAAGGGTGAAGTGATATGGGGAGAGTGGAAAGAGGGAAGAGGATGTTCTGTGAGAGTGAGAGAGAATAGTTTGGTCTTGAGTAGATAGAGATTAGGAGGGGATTTAAGAAGGAAGGGGGGTGTAAGAGGCTTTGTCCTGAGGGAGAGGGAGAATAGTTCGGGAGAGTGTTAGTAGTGGGTTTAGGTTGAGAGTAAAAGTAGGAGAGGAATGTAAGGGGAGTGGGTGTTTACGTGGGAGGGAGAGAGAGGAGATTAGTGCTGGTCCTTCGTGGACCAGCTCAAAGTGCCAAATATATATTTTTTTAAACCAAATCAGAAATTAAGAAATAGGATTGGGTCTGGGTTTGGGCTCGGGTCTGGTCCGTATCCCAAAAATCCATGTAAATTAATTTTCGAAATAATTTTAACACTCAAAAATAATACTAATAATTATAATAAATATAATAATAATATAGTAGTAATATTAATTAACAAAAATTGGGTTTCACAGATCGTCTTAGTAGTCATTGTCCCAAGCTTCTGAATCTTCAGATCTGGAAGCTTGACATATGCCAGATACCCCACACTCGAATGACATTCAAGTTAGGTCTGACCTTGAACCAGAGTTCATGAGGAGTAACGTCTAAAGTTGCATGAGGCACTCTATTTAGAATAAAAGTGGTCGTCAATGCAGCTTCTTTCCCAGTAGCACTTAGGAAGCCAGCAGTCAACAACATTGAATTAATCATTTCTTTTAACATTCTGTTCTTCCTCTCTGCTACTCCGTTTGATTGAGGAGAGTACGGAGCCGTTGTCTCAATGACAATTCCATGTTCTTTACAGAATGATGCGAATTCATGAGACCTATACTCCCCACCTCGATCACTTCTTATTCTTTTGAGTTGTTGTTCAGTCTGCCGTTCAGCTTCGGCTCTAACTCCTTGAACTTCTCAAATGCTTCGTCTTTAGCCTTCAGCAAGTAGATGAACGCATACTTTGGGAAGTCATCGATAAAAGTTATGAAATACTTCATCCCGGCCTTTGTAGAGAACTGTTTGAAGTCACAGATATCGGAGTGTACCAACTCTAGAAGATCTGTACTTCGATTAACCCGAGAAAAGGGTTTCCTTGTGATCTTCGTTTGAGCACAAACTTCACATTTCTCTAACTTACCCCTACACTTGGAGATAAGTCCTAGACTAGACATTCTGTTTATTCGTTTACAATGAACATGTCCTAGCCTATTATGCCACAACTCAATAGTATAAGCAAAAGGAGTGATTGCATTAATTACATTAATTACATTGGACTGATTCACAAGCTGAATTTTGAACATCCCTTCAGTATAAAAAGCTTTCCCAAAATATGTTCCCTTAATAGATATCACCATCTGGCCAGCATTGATATCCATCCCGAGGCCTGCGTTTCATAGTAGGCCTCCTGAGATCAGGTTCTTGGCAATAGCATGTGTGCTTCACGCCTTGAAGCGTCAGAGACTTCCCCGAAGTCAGCTTCAACACCACCGTCCCGATCCCGAGCACTTTAGCTTGTGCCTGGTTCACCATCATAACCACTTCAGAAGTAGGTGTGTAGGTGGTGAACCACTCCTTACTGGAGCAGACATGGCAGAAGGCTCCAGTGTCTATCCACCAGTCAGAGTCAGTCCTTACCGCATCAACATGCGCAATCATAGCAACAACGTCAGTGATCATAGATACCTTACTAGGCTCTCCTTGCTCTGATTGCTTGGTCTTTGCTTTGTATTCATTCTTGAAGTGGCCCTTCTTGCCACACTTGAAACAAGGCATCTGAGACTTTGCCTTCTTTCGCTTGAAGGAAGTCCCCTTCACGTTCAGATTGTTAGGGTCCTTCTTTTTACTGTAGGAAGCCGTCTGCTTTCCCCTTGGTTCCTTGGTATGAACCAGATTGGCGTTAGCCAATTGCTTGGACAGTGTGTCCACCTTCAGTTGAGCTCGCATCTGGTCCTCAAGATAGATTTCCTGCAAGTGATCTTCAAGGCTGATCTCAAGCTTCATCCTATGCATGTTTGCATAGAACTTACTCCATCCAGCGGGGAGCTTTGAGGCAATCTCTCCAACAACAAACTTGTCAGGAGGGGCATCGCCTCGTCTTCCAACTTCTTTGAGACAATCCCTCCAACAATAAACTTGTCAGGGAGGGGCATCGCCTCGTCTCAAAGAGCCATTTGTGATATTTTTCAACCACAAATATCTTGCTCCTGTTCTTATCTTCTTCATACAGTTTCTCCATAGACTCCCATATGTCTCTGGCAATTGATTTTTACTGTAAGATTCTGCTAGGGAATCCTCCATAGCATTCAGGATAAACAGCCTGCAAATGCTATTCTCCCTTCTCCACTTGGCCTGAAGTTTAGTTGCCGCGGTGATTGCGGCAGCAGATCCAGTATCTGGAACAGTAGGTTCCTCTTCAAGAAGCACGTGATCAACGTCTCTGAGTTGAAGAGTGAGATAAACCTTCCTCTTCCAGACTTGATAATGCTCTTCATCAAACTTTTCTAACTTACAAAAGTCAATATTGAGGAGTGAAGCATTAAAGTTTTCCATCGTAGCAATATAGTTTTGAGATTGTTAGTGCCGGGGCACAATTTTTTGATGGAAAACTGTGAATTTGAAATAATTGTAAGAACAATGTTTCAATGCAACACTTTTAGGAAGGTTGCGCAAGTATAACAAAGATCTAAGAAGATCTCGTTATTATACGAGAATCTAAGAAGATTTCGTAATCACAGCAGCGAAGAAGATGACAGGCAAAAGATGGAAGATGGCCTGCTGGGGTGAATGATCACCGTTGCTCAAAGCTATATTTGTAATGCCCCGCTCCGCACGGCGCATTACACTGAAGCGTTGACTCAACGAGTCGTATTGACCGAATGAATATATCAATGCGAATCGATACGAGAGTTACATTGTCCCGAGCAACGCATCGAACTAAGTCGATGCGAAGAGTTGCCTTGTCCCGAAAGAATGCATCGAGTTGAATCGATGCGAAGCGTCGTGTTGCCCCGAAGGATGAGTGCGTTGAATCGGCTCGAAGATTCTAAGAAATCGAATCGACCAAGGCGCAAGTCCGAATCGATGCAAGTATTGATTTTAGTTGGTTTCGTGTGCAGGTCATACGTTGACGCAAAAATATTAGAGGTCGATCTTTTGCAATATTTAGTAAGGGGTCCGCGAAATCAAATCGTCGTCTTGCGACGGGCTGAGACTTGGGCACGCTAAGACAAATCGGACGTGTGATTCAATGAAGCACGAGGTGCTCGAATGGCTAAGTCCGGAGAGTGGCCATGCAATAAAGTTATGAAATCGAGCCGCATCGGCTCGACGAAACGACGAAGGCGTATCGACTCAAGGTGGGAGTATTGACTTCTTTTTACTCCTTCATTCGATAAGTCAAATATATCATTGTATTCTAAGTTAACCTATCGACGCCACGGGCGTGGTCCGATCGGAAAGTAAATCGTAGTGGGGTCGAACACTAAGTTAGAACAATTGAAATAAAACGTGCATCAAATGCACGAGTCGCTACGGAACATTGGATATCGCAAAAGTGAGCGCCTCGGTGCGCAAGCCGCAAGAACCTGGGATAACTGTACTCGGCGAGTGCCTTACTGCATGAACCATACCGTGCCTTCGCGCACGAGTTAGAATGGCTAGAACATTGAAAGACAATAGGCGAGCGCCCTAGTACGCAAGCCCCGAACATTGAACACTAAGTTACAGAACATGGGGATACAGTCGAAACGTGCCTACGTGCACGGGATAATAAAAGATGGCTTCGTTGCAAAAGAATACAGTTGTGGCATGAATGTGGCGGAACTGTCGGATATGACCTGGTGCCTCGAAAGGTGTTCGAAACCTTCGGGTCGTTCGGTTGACGAGCATTGAGTTGAGACATGATGCCATTGAATCATTGAAACAAAGTATGAAACGTAAGAACACAGAAAGTTAACGGAAGAGACGCGAGATGATAAAGTCTGAGTCTCGGACTCAAGACTATGTTTGGTTGTTTGAATTTGATTTCTTGAATGGTAAGGGCGTTGCATGGTCGAATGGAATGGACGAGAGATAAAATGTGATATCTCCCGTGCACGGGTGTTTCCTCCAAACGGTTAAATGTCGGAGCGTCCCGGAACCGCTTGGCCTAGGAGGGAATCGAATAATCTTTGTAGGCGCACATCCTTAAACAAGATGGAAAAGCTACAAATGATAGTATGCAGCGGAAACGTTTCGGTTGTTGGGACTGCAACCCAACCCGTGAAACGTCGAGCAGCCCGACAAATATTGAGAAAAGAGGAGGAAAAGAAAGGAACTCCTTTAGTCCATTCCGGCGCGGATACGCCAACGGCCCTCATATAGCTAAGGAACGATGGGTTGAAAGTGTAGGCGTGTTTGTGTCCTACAAATATCCTACTTAGAGATGCACATATAACATGACAGGAAAGGAATGCGATGTATTCACCTTGCATCGGTGTAAGGTCGAGTGCGTCGACTTGGTAAGAAGTCATGCCACGAATCAAACACGAGATTGCTTGTTTGTTTGCCTATTCAATTCGATAACATGCTACTATGATAACATGCTTTTCGCTTTCGATATGCCATGAAATTGACCCTAAGTAGAACATAGCAAGATCATAAGCTAAGTTGCATGATAAACATAAACTATAATGTCGGTTTGGAAGGAAGATCTTTGCTTCAGTACATGCGAGGACGAACGTACTGATCCCCCACCAGCTTCAGGCAGGGTACAGGGAATGGATTGCTCGCAGTGATGCGTTGCTTGAACGTGTTGAGGCTTGGAATGCCGAAGCGTATTAAAGCGTACGATCGCTGGATGGTCGGACTTGCAACAGGATTGATGCGGCCGAGATATAGAAGGCATGATGTATGGAACGGTAAAATTCTTTGTGTGCAAGAGAGAACCTGAGTGTTGTAGCCAATCTGACATATATTGTTAGGCTATCGAAAGCCATTGTAATCTCAGTTTCGGATATCAATAAGAGAATTGTTTCGTATACTCTGTTTTCCTTTCGTTGTTAATATCGAATCAAAAGATAACCATTTGAGAACTTGTCATCTTGCCTTGCACGAGTGCAACTCCAGGCTCGTGCGGCATCACGTCCCCTGCGAGGACGATGATTCGGGTGATTTCGGGTCGGGGCGTGACAAATTGGTATCAGAGGTTTAGGCTCAATTTCTTCTGGACGCTCGCTTCATTACAATTCTAAAGTTGCCTACCACCACTTGAAATCACTCTTGACTCTACTCGATACCGTACTGGATGTTCCATACAATAAGTCTAATACAAATCGTGTAATTTTGCCGCATGTATTTTGG
Source organism: Iris pallida (assembly GCA_029216955.1). NCBI lineage: Eukaryota > Viridiplantae > Streptophyta > Magnoliopsida > Asparagales > Iridaceae > Iris > Iris pallida. Next base: position 3,651,179 of record JANAVB010006390.1, read on the forward strand.
AAATTACATGATGTTTGCTAAGAAAGTCGCGAAGGGTATATTGCATTGAATGCAACGAGCCGTAAAATGTTACTTGCTGCAAGCGCAACAAATTGTGAAATACGATTTGGGATGTTGTTGTTGCAATATAACATGTTGAAAGAGAAATAAAATGATGCACGAAGTGCAACGAGTTAATGGTAAATATGCATTAAAATGAAAGTGAGAAGTGATAAGCCAATACCGTATGTGTTAAACGGATTGAGCATTGACTTGGAAAGTCGGAAATAAATCGTTGCACATGTGCAATGCGTGTTGGAAGTAAAATCATTGCACGTGGTACAACGCATATCAAGTTAATCGTTGCACGAGTGCAAAGGAAATTGGAAATAAATCGTTGTACAAAGTGAAATGAAATGTCAGAAATAAATTATAGCACGATGTGCAACGCGTATCGAAAGTAAAATTTTGTTGTACGGGGTGCAACGCATATCTAAATAAATTGTTGCACGAGATGCAACGGAAGGAATTAAAATCGTAAATCGATAGAACGAATCGTTCGGTTGCACACCAAACTTATGTTGGCAAACGAGAACATTGACCGAGTTGTGTCGGATTTTGATAGAATCAAAGTTACGATTGTGATCAAGCACGATCACTGCGGAAATCGTGAGTCGGAAGAGATCGTTGGTTTATATTAGGTATAATGCGAGGGAAATGACTTGTGTTCCGAGTGGTATATGCCATACCACGTAGGCGATGAATGACTCGATTCCGAGTGGTATATGGCATACCACTTGTGCGATGAATTGCATCGACGCGTTGTGAGAATTGCGGAAGGATTGTCCGTAACAGACGGGTGAGTACCGAGACTCGATTGAAAATTTGTATGACGGTATGTTGGTGCAAGTGTTCTTCGAAAATTGGTTGGGACGATAAGACGAGACTCATATCGATGAACGATACATCGGATGGAAGTTATAAGTTGGTCGGACGACCGAGACTAGCAAAACGATTATGCCTTGATGTAATAATCAGATCGACGGAAAAGGAAAACTCGAGCTTACGAATGAGTCGCACGACTTGCGATCTCAATAGAAATGTTGGGCGAGACAAATCGAATCGCACGACTTACGATCTCAATAGGAATGTTCGGCTAGGCGAATCGAATCGCACGACTTGCGATCTCGATAGAAATGTTGAGCGAGACGAATCGAATCGCACGACTTGCGATTTCGATAGAAATATTGGACGATGCGAATTGTAATCGAACCGCACGATGTGCAAATTCGGTAAAGAGTTGGTTGACGTGAGAAATCGTGCCTAAGAAATAGTTGGTTACGTTACGGCGAAACTCATTTGAGTACGACCGAAAGCACGTGAAACTTAGAGGACGGGATTGTATGACTTGAGGGTTCGATGTTGGATAATCGGTAACTCAGTTACGTGATCAAAGTATAGCGGGATGCGACGAATCGGAGAACAAGTGGATGCGTATGGAAAAGTTTGTTGCGAACTTGGAAGTATACGATGCGAGTTAAGTTGACGTTAAAATGGATTCAAAGTTGACCCTTACGCTATCGAAATTGATACGACGTATCGAGATCGATACGTAAGAAATGTAAGCACGATGTGGGAATACAAAATGGAGTGTGCCTTGCGCTATCAAAATTTTGTAAGTAACAATACGAGAAGGAACGAACTGGTTGATCATGAACTTCGTGATTGATCAAGACGAGACTATAAGTCATCGACGATTGCTCGATGCGTATGGCATCTCGTGTGTCGACCCACGAATAAGATAGACTCAAACTCGATACGAGTAGATGTTTCGTAAATTGCGAAATCATCGATGGTAGTGCATGACTTGACTCGGAGGATAGTTGCGCATCAGTTGCGCCGATAGAAACAATTTTGTCCGAAATTGGGTAGTCGCATAGAATCGTCAAAACGTGATTTGGCTCCGAAATAAGATATAGCATGGTTCGTAGTAAATTGTCCTTCGGTGGTGATCCACAGTTATCGAGCGTAGCTTCGGGGCAGCTGACCCTAGAAGACTTGACCGCCAAATCAAATTGATATTGTAGACCGTAAAATGACCCATGCGATATCGTATATGAGATTGCACCGATAACAAATATAACACGATGTATGTTGACGATAAGTCTAGGCGATCGAGAATTGTTGGAACAGCTTTCGATTGAGAATGATATAGTTAGATTTTGAGTATTCGTCGGATGAATACTTGTATGGTTATGTTGGTCGACGGTCGAACTAGAAATTCACCAACGGACTTGGTGATTCGGATAGGCGATTACGAAAAACGTGCTATGCACGAGAGGGAATGATAAGGGAATGACTTACGAGTCATGTCGTTAGATTCGGATTCACCTTGCAATTGAGCTTACGTGAATCAAAATTTACATTCGATGTTGCGAGACGAACAAGTTGGGAATCTAGCTAGTAAATTTCCTACTCGATAGAAATCGAACGTAAGGCGTATTGTAAGGACCTTCGTGTCAAGGCGATCGTTGCCTTGAGCACCATCGCCTTGATGTAAACTTTCGTGTCGGATAGATTGTGGCCTTTGTGCAATGTCAATTTAAAGTCGCGTCGGGAGAAGTTAAGCACGGGTCTAGGTAAGTAACCTAGCGGGCGTAGCAATGTTGATGCATTTGTAAGTCAACGAAGGAAATCATAATCGAGATAAGTGCATAGCCAGACATCGAAAATAGTTGAGTGGCGACTTCGAACGCAAGGCGTTGCGAAGGATCGTTGCGATCGGATGCGCGACGGCTTGACGCGACGCGTAGAATTGATAGTCCCGATGAAACATACGAAATGAGAAATACGATTTTGAATCGCATCATGTGCCTTGACTTTTGTTGGATGATCGCGTGTGTATTATATGCATATGCAATAGAATTGCGAGAACTTATGCTAGAGTCCAAGTCCGATCGAGAGTACGAGATGGCAAGCATATGATTGAAATTTATCTGTCAGCTTTGTTCCAATTTGCTACCACTGGAATTGGTCAAAATACTATATCTTCGGGACGCCTTGAATATATGTATGGATCCAAATCGAGTTGTATAAAAAATTCAAATCGAGCTGCAGGGAAGACTTGAAATGTTAATGAAAGCTTGCGAGATAGTATGAAATTGAACAACATTGGTGGGACAAGATCGTGAAACGATCTATAAAACACTTAGTCAGAGTGTTGGTTTTGGTTCGAGGACGAACCTTGTTTTGAGTGGTATATTCTGTAATGCCCCGCTCCGTACGGCACATTACGCTGAAGCGTTGACTCAACGAGTCGCGTTGACCGAATGAAATGTATCGATGCGAATCGATACGAGAGTTACGTTGTCCCGAGCAACGCATCGAACTAAGTCGATGCAAAGAGTTGCCTTGTCCCGAAAGAATGCATCAAGTTGAATCGATGCGAAGCGCCGTGTTGCACCGAAGGATGAGTGCGTTGAATCGGCTCGAAGATTCTAAGAAATCAAATCGACCAAGGCGCAAGTCCAAATCGATGCAAGTATTGATTTTAGTTGGTTTCGTGTGCAGGTCATACGTTGACGCGAAAATATTAGAGGTCGATCTTTTACAATATTTAGTAAGAGGTCCACGAAATCAAATCGACGCCTTACGACGGGCTGAGACTTGGGCACGCTAAGGCAAATCGGACGTGTGATTCAATGAAGCACGAAGTGCTCGAATGGCTAAGTCCGGAGAGTGGCCGTGCAATAAAGTTATTAAATCGAGCCGCATCGGCTCAACGAAACGACGAAGGCGTATCGACTCAAGGTGGGAGGATTGACTTCTTTTTACTCCTTCATTCGATAAGTCAAATATATCATTGTATGCTAAGTTAACCTATCGACGCCACGGGCGTGGTCCGATCGGAAATTAAATCGTAGTGTGAGTCGAACACTAAGTTAGAACAATTAAAATGAAACGTGCATCAAATGCACGAGTCGCTACGGAACATTGGATATCGCAAAGGCGAGCGCCTCGGTGCGCAAGCCGCAAGAACATGGGATAACTGTACTCGGCGAGTGCCTTAGTGCATGAACCATACCGTGCCTTCGCGCACGAGTTAGAATGGCTAGAACATCGAAAGACAATAGGCGAGCGCCCTAGTGCGCAAGCCCCGAACATTGAACACTAAGTTACAGAACATGGGGATACGGTCGAAACGTGCCTACATGCACGGGATAATAAAAGATGGCTTCGTTGCGAAAGAATACAGTTGTGGCATGAATGTGGCAGAATTATCGGATATGACATGGTGCCTGGAAAGGTGTTCGAGACCTTCGGGTCATTCGGTTGACGAGCATTGAGTAGGCATGATGCCATTGAATCATTGAAACGAAGTATGAAACATAAGAACACAGAAAGTTAACGGAAGAGACGCGAGATGATAAAGTCTGAGTCTCGGACTCAAGACTATGTTTGGTTGTTTGAATTTGATTTCTTGAATGGTAAGGGCGTTGCATGGTCGAATGGAATGGACGAGAGATAAAATATGATATCTCCCGTGCACGGGTGTTTCCCCCAAACGGTTAAATGCCGGAGCGTCCCGGAACCGCTTGGACTAGGAGGGAATCGTATAATCTTTGTAGACGCACATCCTTAAACAAGATGGAAAAAGCCGCAAATGATGGTATACAGCAGGAACGTTTCGGTTGTTAGGACTGCAACCCAACCCGTAAAACGTCGGGCAGCCCGACAAATATTAAAAAAAAAAGAGAAAAGAAAGGAACTCCTTTAGTCCATTCCGGCACGGATACGCCAATGGCCCTCATATAGCTAAGGAATGATGGGTTGAAAGTGTAGGCGCGTATGCGTCCCGCTTATAGATCCTACTTAGAGATGCACATATAACATGACAGGGAAGAAATGCGGCGTATTCACCTTGCGTCGGTGCAAGGGCGAGTGCGTCGACTTGGTAAGAAGTCGCGCCACGAATCAAACACGAGATTGCTTGTTTGCTTGCCTATTCAATTCGATAACATGCTGCTATGGTAACATGCTTTACGCTTTCGATATGCCATATAATTGACCCTAAGGAGAACATAGAGAGATCATAAGCTAAGTTGCATGATAAACATAAATACTATAATGTCGGTTTGGAAAGAAGATCTTTGCTTCAGTACATACGAGGACGAACGTACTGATCCCCCACCAGCTTCAGGCAGGGTGCTGGGAATGGATTGCTCGCGGTGAAGCATTGCTTGAATGCGTTGAGGCTTGAAATGCCGAAGCGTATTGAAGCGTGCGATCGCTGGACGTTCGGACTTGCAACAGGATTGATGCGGCCGAGATATAGAAGGCATGATGTATGGAACAGTGAAATCCTTTGTGGGCAAGAGAGAACTTGAGTGTTGTAGCCAATCTGGCATATATTGTTAGGCTATCGAAAGCCATTGTAATCTCAGTTTCGGATATCAATGAAGAGAATTGTTTCGTATACTCTGTTTTCCTTTCGTTGTTAATATCGAATCAAAAGATAACCATTTGAGAACTTGTCATCTTGTCTTGCACGAGCGCAACTCCAGGCTCGTGCGACATCACGCCCCCTGCGAGGACGATGATTCGGGTGATTCCGGGTCGGGGCGTGACAATATTTGCCCCACACGAATAGCTTCCAGGAACCAGCAAGTTCGTCGGAGAACTTTGGAACACTTCTGCTCTTCTGACTCCTCGGATCGTACACGGACTCCCGTACAAAAATAACGCTGATGCAAAGCTTCACTTCTCTCTCACAGACTCTGTTTACTTGTGTTAAGAAACACTTGTAAACTTTCGTGATTCTCAGAATTTGTTCTGTATATCATTCCTGTGAGAGAGAAGAGACCTTATATAGGCCCGAGTAGCAACTGCCCGGTTAGCACAACATTCGGGACGTGGTAATAACCACTCCGAACGTGCAGTAACCGCTTAGATCATGCACAGGCACGATCTGAAGCAAGTTATGCCACTCTAGCAACCCGTACGCCTTGTACCTTGCGCACAGAGCCACTTGCGCCACACTGTGCCACACGTCTTGTGCGCCTTGTATACCTTACGCCACATGCACAACGCACACATTGTGCCACTTGCGTAACCTGGCACAACCTATGCGCAACCTGTGTGCAGCCTGGCATAACCTGTGTGTAACCTGTATGCAACCTGGCACACACCCTGGTTGTGCAACCTAGGCCGTGCAACTTGTGCCGTGCAACGTGGCACGCAACTGCCCGGTTAGCACAACATTCGTGATTCTCTGAATTTGTTATGTATATCATTCCTGTGAGAGAGAAGAGAACTTATATAGGCCCGAGTAGCAACTGCCCGGTTAGCACAACATTCGGGACGTGGTAATAACCACTCTGAACGTGCAGTAACCGCTCAGATTATGCACAAGCACGATCTGAAGCAAGTTGTGCCACTCTAGCAACCCGTGCGCCTTGCACCTTACGCACAGAGCCACTTGCGCCACACGCCTTGCGCGCCTTGCACACCTTGCGCCACACGTACAACGTGTACATTGCGACACTTGGCACAACCTGGCGCTCACCCTGGTCGCGTAACCTGTGCCGCACAACTAAAGCGCACTATGTGCCTAGTGACGATGATGTTGACGTGCTAAGTGCAAAGTGCGCCAACAAAACGCCACATTACGCCTCATGAGCCCATGAGCCCGAGCCCGAGCCCGAGTTCGTGTCCATGTCTGAGTCGCTAAGCCCCTACGGGGCTTAGCTCCCATGGAAATAAATTTCCCAAGAGCAAAAAGCATGAATGCTTTCAATTGTTTATTTAGCCTTTTTTCCATTAGAAAAATAACCCCACATGGCACACCCATGTGCACCTCCACATCACATGTGCATCTCTAAACTAGCATAGCTAATATATAGAGATACAACTCCTTTGGCCTAGCCGATGTGGGACTAAAATTTCTAATACAAAGGCCAAAACCCAATAATGCACCATTTGTTGGTGAAGTTTCCTTTTATAGTGGTGCTATTTTCGTTACGAATACATAATAGCCTTGGACGTGGCGGCTATAATAACTGCTTTCTTTCCAGTGTTTATAGTCTGGATGTTTATGGAACTGCTGTGACGCAACTTGAACTGCCAAATGCACTATCACAAAATGACTAAAATCTAGTCTACAAAACGGGCTCACATTTTTACTCAAAACCTCCGTACAATTATTCTGCTTTGGAGTTCACTGTGTGTTCTTTTATGTTTTCTTTATAAGAAGACTTCTACAAGGGAGTATCAAACATAGAGATGAGTCATGCAATGGCAAGTTACAAACTTACAAAAGTTGTACACGGATAGAATTATTGGGAACGAAATGCAAAAACCGTCAAACCAAGAAGCTTGCGAAAGAACCGAGCAATAATAACGCACAAAACCAAACGCCAAAATCACCGATATTGGACAAAATAGGAATTAAAAGAATAGATTCGAGGCACGTTACAACGTTGTCCTTAGAATAGAATTTCGTACCCACGAACTGTGCAGCAGGTTCCATGTGATCTATCCCCGAGATACAGCGAATCCCTTCAATCCACAACACCGTGCACCCGGTGGTGAATCCCACGAACGATCACAGCCTTTGTCCGGAGAAGGAGTTAGACGGAGGAGGAGTTGAACGGAGAATAAAGGGTTCTGGTTGTGGTGGTTTTTTTCTCTCTCTCTCTCTCTCTTTGTACGAAGAGATCTTTCGGATGAGAAGAAGATATCATATTGAAACACATATTTGTTTCTATTTTAAACAGATCTATGGTGCACCGATCCTGTCCAGAATTATCTCTAACAAATTTCATAACGGGATTACATGAGAAAAGGTCCGCGAAAGACCAGCCAACCGAACAGAACGATTCAAAAATTAAAAAGTAATTAAAAAATTACCTTTATACCTTGGTCTGTTCTGCGGAGTACTATGTAACGCCAAAATCACAAAGAACCAGTGACAGACACATGAGAATTTTTGACGTAGAAAATCCTTGCAGAAAAAACAATGGGACGATCGGAGTCCAATCCTGAAAAGCCTCCACTAATGGAATAGAAGATTACACCATCTATAACTACCTTTGAAATCATGATTGCTAATTTTGGTAGTGTAATATTTTTTGATCGGAGTCCAACACCACCGCCACCAACAACACAACACATCACCACTGGAACCAACCACCACTAGACAGCACCACGCCATCACCTACAACCACCACCACCACCACCACGTTCACCACACCTAGACCCGCTTCCCCACCGCAGTCGAACCCAGATCCGGTGCCGCCCTTCTCCACGAGCTTCGATGTCAGATCTGACCCCGTCGACCAGATCTCGAGCTTAGATTCGCCACCGCCGTCGTTGCCGAGCTCTGTCCACCCAGATTCGTCCGGATCTGCTCCGTCGTGCCGACAACCGTGACGCGCCCGCACCGGCTACTTTCAGTAACTCCTCCCGTGGTCTCTCTTCCAGTGGTGGACGACCTCCACGCCCGACGGATCTAGGTGAGCGCTATCTTGATCTTCTCCTTCAACTTCTTCCTCACCTTCTTCTTCCTCTACAAGGAGTTCTTCTTCTTCATCTGCTGGAGAAGAAAACTTCTCTCTTCTCTTTCTTTACTCAAACTCCTCCATCACTCTCTCTCTCTCTCTCTCTTTCTATTTTTTATTTCACTTATTTTAGTGGTAATGTGTTTCAGTTTTGGGCTGAACGGTTTGGGATTTGGTCTTAATTTTGTTGGACTAGGGCTTTAAGCCATGGAGTATTAAAGTGTATACATATGTATATATCTTGGTATATATACGTATATGTATTTTATACTATTATTTTCATTACTATTAACATCTTTTAGTACTAGTTAAATATATAGTAAATATTTTCCTAAAATTATTTTGGAACAAATATATTATTAGGCTTGGATTTTTTTTTAATGAATTCAAATGATTTGTAACACCAAATTACTATTTCCAAATTGGTTTAGCAAATTAGAATATTATTATAGTATTGTTATCTAATTTGAATATATTTTTCCATTAAGCTGTAATTGCCTTAAAAGATCTTCTTTATTAGCAAAATATTTAATTCCAATATTTGACTAGTAAAAACTAGTTTTTCCAAATATTAGAAATAATTTCCAAAATAAAATATATGTACTTAAAGCATGCAATCTCTCTTTGATTATCGTGTCAACCTGTCTAATCGTGCATTTCCTATTCTGTGCCTTGACTAAATCTCTGCGAATCTATCGACGATCTATGGACTTTCCTATTGTGGACTACATTGGATTATTGGAAAATGGATCGAACTTGGATTATTGGACGATATGATCTTCGGACACTTATTTCGAACGATGCTATTTTGGGGATTATTATTATATTATGGACTTTAGACTCTGATACTTTTCGTGTCGACACGTTCGTGTCGTGCACGTCGACTTCAGATATCCGAGACAAGTACTTACAATGATCACTTTTATTTCCTGATAGTTACTCTATTTCATGATTTAGATGTGCATTTTCTGATTATTGTCATGAGTATCACACGAGATTAGTGTTATGGATTCTATTACATGTTTGTCTTGTTATCTGTTCTTGAATTTATTATGTACATATTTTTCCTGTTGAGTTTGAATCCATGATTACTAGTTGGACACGAAATACCGTAGTATATATGTGATCCAAACCTGTATTTCATATACCTTGTTCCATGTTGATAGCTAAATCATACACGATACGTATGATTTAGTTGGACCAAGTAGATCCCTCGGATCACATATAGAATGTGGTATTTCAAACATACTTAGTATAGTTATGACTTATGCATTTCATATTGATTATGTCACATGTCTTGATTCCATGCCATGATTATTCTTTTTCCTGTTTATATACATGTCAGATCATAATTGCAGTTTATTTACTTCTGTCCTCATAAATCTATTTCATATTATATAGTTCCTATCATGTTATGAATAGTAGATCATGTTTTGTACTTGCTCCTATCCTGACTGAATAACCACATTTTTAGGCGATGACTTAGAGGACTGGTGCCCCACTTACTATGGCACACCTGAGACTTGTCACGGTATACCTGAGGATGCAGGAGATGCAGTTACAGACTTACAACTGGAGGATGCTTATATTTAGATTAGCATTTACTTACTTGTTGTTTAGATTTTTGTTGTTAGAACATTTAGTACTATGTTTTGAGGATTCATGTATCTGACATTTTGGATTGGATCTTGTGGACTTGTCTTTCTATTTCATATATACCCGTTAGCACTTTTGGTTGAGTTAGAATCTTGTTATTATGATTTACAATATTTTGCTGGATTGGATGTTACTCGAGGATTAAACAACGTACTACCGCTGACTCTGCGGCATAGGCTGAACGTGTTTCCACGTACTCGTACCCGAACTTTCGGGTACGGGTCGTGACATGTTTTTATGGTGGCCCATGTAGGTCTCGTCTTCGCAATAGTGCGATATTGTAACTACCTGTTTTAAAAAATAAAGGTAATTTTGTTATTTTTCATATTCTAATATTTTGTGAATATTTATTTATTAATATTGTATTTTGGGGATTAGTTTAGTCGGGTTTGAGTTTCGTCTAGTTTTGACTTGTGTTAGTGGCCCAGGTAGCTTAGACTCTAGTCGGAGCCCAAAGATTAGCTAGGCATGGCCGACAAACTTGACTCATTAGGCTAGTGCATTTAGACTAATCCCATATGACAAGTTTAGTCATTTAGAGTTTAGAACTTTGACCAATTTGATCCCAATTCCTTGCATGACTTAAATTAACCAAAAGAGAACCATTAGGGCAACTTGGATATTTTTTATTGACCCAAATAGGGTTTACATGGTAGCCAAGAGAGGGGGAGGCCTCCATCATTCATTTTTCATAGTAGCCTCTATCATCTTCTATTTGGTGTTCTTCTCCAACTTGAGAGCAAACCCATTTGTTTTTTCCCTCAAATCCACTCATTCTTCCACCAAATCCTCTCATTCTTGCAAGGAGAAGGAGCCTACAAGGGTTGTGGAGCCAAGAGCAAGGAGGGGAGTCCATTTGCTAGAGGTGTCCGTGTCGGATTCGTGTCCTTTGGGCTGTTCATTGGAAAACTACTCCCAATAGGTATCTCTCTCTCTCTCTCTCTCTCTAAATCCTCTCTATTTTATCTTTCCTTTGCATATTTGTTAGTTTTGAATCCATAGGAACCACCCCCAGGCATGAACCACCCTTAGGATTGATTTAGAGGCTCTTTTGAGTCCTCAATAGGAAATTAGGAGTGGTTTGGTGTCACCCATGGAGAAATTCTGAGGGTGGCCCACCAAGTGTTTGTGTTTATGCCCAATATGCTATTTAGACTTCTAATTTCAGTTTTATACATGTTAGAGAATAGATTAGTCATGGTTAGGATGTTCTATTAGTTTTCATATAGATACCTATGTATCTTTGTATATTTGGCCTACAAGCCATGTTTATAAGTAGAGATACCAATTTGGTATATATTTACATATGTAGACTGATTTTGGTGATATTATTATTATTATTATTATTATTATTATTATTATATATATATATATATATATATGTTAAATATATATATATATATATATATATATATATATATATATATATATATATATATATATATATATATATATATGTTAGAGTGTTGTCACTACCATATTTCTAGCTTGAGGGTATTTTGGTCATTTGGTAAATTTTTGAATTTTTATTAATTTATTGAATTGGTGATTCCTATCTTTGACTTTGACTTATTGAGACTTAGTAGACTAGCCTAGAAACTAACACTAGCTATGGTGACCCTAGTCTAACTTAAGTTAACCCATTCTAGTCACTTAGAATCTAGTTTTGAAATAGGAAAATCAAGTTTAAGTGAAATGACTTATGGTTTAATGCAATGACTTGTGACTTTCATTAAATAACTTATGACTTAAGCCCATGGCCCATGACTTGAGCCCAAACCCCAACCAACCCACTAGTGGCTAGCCAACCTAGGGTTTTCCTCCTATTTAATGTCCTAATGACTTGTTCTTGCCTCTTTTGTGTTCATCCAAGCTTTTGAAGGAAAGGTAATTTCTCCACTTTCCAAAGTTCATAGAAAATCCATTTTTAATCCTTTTTGACCCAAATCTTTTGCATATGATTCTAACCATCCTCTACTTGCTGATTTTGAGGAGCAATCTCAGTTTTAGAGCAATTGGGAGGAGTTGGCTAGCAACGAAAACCGTTTGATTTAGGACTTTTTCTTGATCCTTGCAATCCATAGGTAAACCCCTCAAATTATATTTAATTCCTGTTTTTAGTGTCTGGTAGCTTAGATCTAGGTGTCCCCTAGCTACAGTAGAAGTTTAGTGCAAATTGCATTAGGTTTCGTGTCTGTATCGGACACGTATCCATTTGATAGGCTAGGTGTTTGATGTAATGCCACAACCAATTCGTTTATTGTTTTTGCATATATTTTTAGATGAATTCCTAGATCTAAGGTTTGCTTATTGATTTGTGTCCTTACTTTCTGATTTTGGAGTCGTGTCGTGTCCACACGGGGACACGAACACGCCCGCAGCAGCATGTGCACTCTGTCCTGCATCACGGGGCCTATTTCTTCCTGCACAGGACATGTGGACACACCATTTTTGGCAAGGATGATGGGGCATCGACTGACATCGACCTCCCAAAAGTTGGGCTCGAATGGTGGAGTGTGCGAGGAGTTATCCTCCCCGTACTGGCCGCACGAGCTGATGTACGCGCGCAGATTTCTCCCCTGACACGCGATCGGACACGCCACGCCACGTGTCTAGGACACGATGCAAGGTGTCCAAGGGGTAGCCCTACCACTGGCATACGTGTATGCACGTCCACGTGTCATCACGTGGCCTGTGTCGTGCGCTGGACACGCGTACACGGGTGCACGATGCTGCACACAGTCCTGTGCACTCGTATGGTGTTTTAGTAATTTGGACACGGCTGTGTCCACTTGGTTGGACACATATACAATGGTTGACACGTGCACATGTGTATAATGTATTACCAACCCTAAATTTGTGAGATTAACATGTAATTAGCTGTCAAATTCATTTTTTCCCAAAATGACTGATACGTTCCAGTTTCGAATTCTGAGAATTGATTTCCTTTTTAAAACTGATTTCCCTGTTTAATTGTCATGCTAAATCACTTACGCATTTGTATTAGATTACTACAATGTTGGTTATTGACTGGTGTTAGGTTTTTAGATTTTGAAATAGGTTTTGAATGATGAACTGATATGTAAGCACTATCACTGATACACAGTTTCCTGAAACTGAAAATTCTGATTTTTAATTCCTTGTTTAAACTGATTTTGGTATTTAATTTGCCATGTTAGATTCATATACATGTGTGATGGTCTACTGCAATGTGGGGTTTAAGTTTGAGCTAGAAAATTTGATAAATGGATTTCGAATTGGTGTTAATGGTTAGGTTGAATATGAACTGTCAATTTCTGAGAATTCCTGAGATTAAATTCCAGTTCCTAGTTTGCTGAAAGTTTCATATTACATTACACCCACTGTCATATGGTAACACATGACACACACACACACACTAAATTCTATATGTGAATCACACACACATGGGCATGTCACCACTATTCCTGAGATTTTATTGCACTATACTGCCATGTATCTACACTACACACACTCTATCATTTAATTGTCATGTGACACATTACACTACACCCTCACATATACACATCACTGTTCACTAATTTTTATATGTGTGTCACACACACACACATGTACACATAGACACAAACACATGTATCCCTCTTCCTATCTCTATATATGTGATATATTATAATATAGCCTATAAGTGAATGTGTGTTAATTATATTCAATTAGATAAATATTAATGTATGCAATATGTGAGAAATGTGTGTAGTAGACCAATGGCCTATGGCATATGGCCTATGGTTCCTAATGTGGGTATATGCCTTAGTGAATATGCACATGTTTACATAGAAATTGGGTATTGTTGGCTTGTATAGCCTAGTTATTGTGTGGTTATGCTAGAATAGGCTGGTTAGGCTTAGTAAGGCTTGTTTGGGTTAGGCTTGACCTAGTTGACCTAGTTTGACTAGAATAAGTTGACTAGAGTTGACCAAGGGTTGACTTTAGCCTAGATTGACCCCAAACATCATGTAGATGCATTGTAGCAGTCTGTTATATTATTTTGGACATGTAGTGACTTGTACTGTTCTATAGGAGACAGATACCACTCCTCGGACAGTAGATTCTCTTCAGATATTCAGGATACCAGGCGAGTACATTCTCTGATAATTTTATATCTTGTTTAGGATTATATTTCCTGCTTTAGATTACTTTACTTGAAGCCGACACGTTGGTAACACAGATTAGTACTATATGGATCTTGTCGTGCGATGTTATTCTCTTAGTGGATACATCGGGTATCTCATGTTCGTGTACTTTATCGTGAGCATCGTGTACTCCTTGTATTCGTGACATTCGTGTATAAATCTTGTAAAATTGTGTATATTCATGTGCTCACATGATCATCGTGTACAACTATTCGTGTGCAACAACATAACTTGACTGGATCCTTGTGTATTGATTGTGGGCGGGGGAGTAGAAGTGGTTATGTATTCAATCTTGTAGATTACTCGTGTACAACCTCTGTAGATTACTCATGTACAACATTGTACCATTTACATAACCATCTTGTGCTCTGAATCACTAGTCACTGATAGTTCTCTATATATTGTAGCTATTTACTTACAGCTCTCTCTCTCTTTTACATTATATTGTTCTTTCAGTTTCTTGTATCTTACTCTCTAGCATGTTTATATTTTTTAACCTGTTATGATTTGTTGAGATATACTGTACTCGCTCTTGTCCTGACTGGACCTGTTGAAAATATTACAGAGGACGAGGCTGAGGCGTTCTGTCCCACCTATTACGGGGCTACCCTAGAGGACTGTTGTGACTTGGACCAGCAGCAGGACCCCTTAGCAGTGGATGACACTCCCTTAGACTTGGATGTCTTTCATTGTATTATTCTGGATTACTGTATTGAGATTTTGAGATGTTATCTGGATATGTATTATCTTAGACACTTAGACTTTTATCTGGATTGTATCTCTGTGGATTTCATTTCTCTTCATATCTATCTATCTTTTATCGTATTCTACCTTAGATGTGATTGAGACTGTATTTGCTATGTCACCTCCATTCGGAGTGTATATACTGTACAGGTACCTTATATATTGTTAGATGTTAACCTAGGACAGCGTTCTACCGTCGACACTGCGGCGTAGGCTGGACGTACCCACGTCTCGTGCCCTTACTCTAGGGTGCTGGTCATGACACGTTTTTAGTGGTGGCCCATGCAGGTCTAGTCGAGTAAATATAGTGGTATTCGAACTAGAGTATCACTACAGCCTGCAGTAGGATTAGGATATTTTTGAAGATACTCAATCACAGTTAGGATTCCTTGAGAGATTCCTGGGATGACCCTTGAAAATCTTATTAAACTTCAATTTGAAATCCTTTCCCTTGTTTTGTTCGCTCTCACTCCTTGATTATTGAATTTGATTTTTATGGATCGTTGTTGACTTTGATTTTTCTATCGAGATGAATTTTATGGCCTGAGTTACGATATTTTCTGATAACATATTTTGACGGGAATAACAGGGATGGTAAAACGTCTACTTGATTGTGGAACCTGTAGTTTATTGCAGCCATATTAGCTGGCGTGGCGAAAACATAGAGACCTGACTTCGGATGCACGTATCTTAGTTATGAGATTTGGAATTTCTCGCAGCTATAATAGTCGACATAGCGAGATTTCCAGACGACATGATTATAGAGGTGCATACCCCAGTTATAGAATCTATCGTTTATCGCAGCCTTGCTTACTGGCATGGCGAGGACTCTGAGTAACATGATTTTGGACAGACGTATATGATTATCAGATTGTATCTTGAGAAGGTTTTTAAACATATCGTCTCTATCGTACCCTTCTGTTGTTATAAATTGTACTCCATCGTCAAATAACTTAGGAGTAAGGATAATTAGTTTTTGTAGAGCTTATTCATATGTAGTTCTTTCATAGTATAATGATATGATGACTTGTAGAGTGTCTGTACCCTAGAGATGATAGTTAGCATTGATATTAGAATAATAACCCATTGTAGATGATTCCCTGTTATTTATAATACCTACCAGTTTTCATATAGGATGCTAGTTTGCCTTACAGCCTTGATGATTTTTTATTATTTACCTTACCCTTTCTAGTAGGGCACCCATGACCAGAGCATGTCCTTGAGTGTAGCTGTAGCTTCACCTGAGACTGAGGGTTTTCCTCTGCCCCCTATAGTGGTACCCCATACCATATTCTCGGGAGGGTTGTTTCCTGATGGAGCTCAGATATACGAACTCTCCGGGATGTGTTGGAGGCACAGAGAGTCCAGGCTGAGACCTTGAGGGAGCAGTATCCAGTTCCACCTAGAGCCTCAGAAGTACCCAGATTTCAGCCTAGACCTTAGCATGTCTTTTGAGATAATTGACCCACATTGCTTGTATATTTTGATACCTTGTGTTTGCTTTGTGCGGTAGTATGACTAGAATGACTAGAAGGGAACCCTAGAGAGAGTATTCTAGGTAGACGAATATTCTTTCTGTGACTTTGATTTCTGAAACGTCAGGGATGTAAACCTTTGGAAACTTCCTTCATGAGTTTTTAGTAGACGAGATTATCTTCACCTTGATATATTATGTTCCGCTCAAACTTGTTCCCTTGTGCTACTTTCGTATCATAGCTTTCGGTCCAATTTAGGCCATTGACCATTCCCACTTTAATATGATTATCATATGCACATTGCCATGACTTTTAAATTAGGAGTACAAGATTAGTTGTTTTCTCAAAACTAACTTCACATGCATGACCTATACATGACACCCTACACCCATGACCTTCATGTCCTACTCGAACACGCCATCTTGTGCTTCATCATTATCACACGACTTTTCTGACACATTAGACTCAGATACACAATTCACACTTCACACTCTTGCAATTGACACTTCATTCCCTGCTACTTAGGCATTTAACCTACAAATTTGATCATGTCCTGCATATAGATGAACTACTGCACTACCTTAGTATCATGTATACCTGAAATGTCCACACAAATTGGAACTGCACCTTAGCACAGGCCCTGTAATTCACATAACACTCCTTGCATATCCTTGATTCACATGCACTCATTCATTTCCTGTACTTCTTCAACACTTGCATATCCTGCAGTATATCATATAAACCATTGCATGTTCTGTTTACCTGATACCCTCATTAGTTTCACTGATACTCATCAAGTATCAGAACCTGAGACCATGTCCTGACCACATCTCATCATCCTTCATAATTCAACCCCTTTTCATGATTTGCTCAGCCAATGTAGGGTCCTGTCCCTATAGAGCGACCCACCATAGCTTCTTAGGTTCAACTTTTCCCCCAACCTATATGTAGTGTCAGACTTTATTTCATTATAAGTTCAGACCTTCACCACCTTTCATACCTGCATTGGATGTCTTGCCTAACTTGCATTTTCCACTGCATGCAGAGATTTGCATGCATCATTACCCTGTACTGTCAAGCTTTAATCATTGCATGTCCTGCCCCTTTTTATTTTGATTAAATTGCTGCTTGTGCTAGTAACCCTCCATGTTAGGCTAATGCTATGCATTGTGTATATATTATAGGGATATATGTGATAAGTGATATGGGTTAAGGGGTTCTGCATATATTATGTAGATTAGGCATATGAAATGGTTAGTCTATATATATGCATAGATGATACACTTAGAATAGTGTGGGTTCTATGGGTTACACTAGGGATATATGGGTATTAGAGTATAAGATATATGGGGTTATGTGAGGTATTTTAGAGTATGTGTTATGGTTAAGGGTTAGAAGTTATGAGTCTAGTTTAATGTAGAGTATACATGTGTATGTTTTGAACTTAGGATTTAGTTGGTCTTGATATTATTTTTTGAGCACTATAGTCTATTTTAGTCTAAACCCTAGATTAGCCATTGACCCAATAGTCCGAGTTAACTTAGTTGACCAGTTGTTGACCAAATGCTTGGACATTGACAAATTGACTAGTTGTTGACCAGTAGTTGACCATTGACTATGTTTGACTTAGTTGACTGGAGATAGGATTCGAAGCAAGTTGATGTTGTGTTGTTTGATCATGTTTAATT
This sequence comes from Iris pallida, assembly GCA_029216955.1. NCBI lineage: Eukaryota > Viridiplantae > Streptophyta > Magnoliopsida > Asparagales > Iridaceae > Iris > Iris pallida. Next base: position 3,669,448 of record JANAVB010006390.1, read on the forward strand.
ATTTAGTAATTAGAGACCTTATTTGTGATTAGGTTGGAGACATGGTTTTTCTGCGAATATCACCGACTTGTGGTACCATACGTTTTGGTGGAGGTGGGAAGCTTAGCCCGCGCTTCATCGGACCTTTCATGATCAGCGGGAGGGTCGGTGATGTGGCTTACAGGCTAGACTTGCCACATGCACTAGTGAGTGTCCACAACGTATTCCACGTATCAGTTGAGACAGTACGTGGCTGACCCTAGCCATGTACTTGATCATTCGGAGATTGAGGTGGGACCTACTCTCAGTTATCCAGAGCAGCCAGTGGAGATTCTGGATCGTCGAGAGAAGGTGTCGAAAAACCAGATGATACCCTTGGTTCGCGTCGCATGGAGGCATCATTCTCCTGGAGAGTCTACCTGGGAGCGGGAGGATGAGATGCGCGAGCGATACCCAAATCTGTTTGGACCCTGAGGTATGATTGTCTATCCTTCTCACCAGTTTAGTTTCGCCTTTTAATTTCGAGGACAATTATTTTAAGGAGGGTAGATTTGTCACTACCACATTTCTAGCTTGAGGGTATTTTGGTCATTTGGTGAATTTTTGAATTTTTATTAATTTATTGAATTGGTGATTCCTATCTTTGATTTTGACTTATTGAGACTTAGTAGACTAGCCTAGAAGCTAACCCTAGCTATGGTGACCCTAGTCTAACTTAAGTTAACCCAGTCACTTAGAATCTAGTTTTGAAATAGGAAAATCAAGTTTAAGTGAAATGACTTATGGTTTAATGCAATGACTTGTGACTTTTATTAAATGACTTATGACTTAAGCCTATGGCCCATGACTTGAGCCCAAACCCCAACCAATCCACTAGTGGCCAGCCAACCTAGGGTTTTCCCCCTATTTAATGTCCTAATACTTGTTCTTGCCTCTTTTGTGTTCATCCAAGCTTTTGAAGGAAAGATAATTTCTCCACTTTCCAAAATTCATATAAAATCCATTTTTAATCCTTTTGGACCCAAATCTTTTGCATATGATTCTAACCATCCTCTACTTGCTGATTTTGAGGAGCAATCTCAATTTTAAAGCAATTGGAAGGAGTTGGCTAGCAACGGAATCCGTTTGATTTGGGGCTTTTTCTTGATCCTTGCAATCCATAGGTAAACCCCTCAAATTATATTTAATTCCTATTTTTAGTGCATGGTAGCTTAGATCTAGGTGTCCCCTAGCTACAGTAGAAGTTTGGTGCAAATTGCATTAGGTTTCGTGTCATTATCGGACTATCCATTTGATAGGCTAGGTGTCACGACCCGCACCCACTGTGAGGGTACGAGAACGTAACAGCGCCCAGCCTGCGCCGCAGTGTCGGCGGTAGAACGCTGTTCTAGGTCATGAACTATAACTAACATAATATGAATGCTCTCCATAAGGATGCCAACACAGAGGTATAACTCAATCATAATCTATTGATAGAATATGGCACGATGAAATAGATAAAGAAATCCTCAACTGAGGTACAACAGAAATGAAATACAAGTCTTATCATCTCTAAAAATATACAACTCTGAAAACAAGGACAACAGCTAAACATGAAAAGAAACAGTCTAAGCTATCTATACTGTGCAAGGGTATCATCCTCAGCAGCTGCCTGAACTTCTCTAGGGGTCTAGGTCGCGAGTGTCATCTAGGCAAGCTCCAAAGTAAGGGGTGCAGGGTTCCTCATCATCCTCTGTAAAATTTTCAACAGGTCCAGTCAGGACGGAAGCGAGCACAATACATCTCAACAGATCATAGCAGGTTAGAAAATATAATCATGCAGTAAAGTAAGATACATGAACTGAAGAAATACAGTATGTAAACAGAGAGAGAACTGTAATAGAAATATCTACTATACATAGAAAGCTAATAGTGACTAGTGAGTCAGAGTAAAATATAAACATGTGAATGGCATAGGAGATTCATGACTACAGCTAAGAGAGTGATTCATGACTACAGCTACTTGGATAATATTCACATGTCTATTTCTACTCCCCCATCCCCAATCAATACACAAAGATCTGTTCAAGTTATGTTAAGATTCGTGAAACTTCATATGGCTCATAAAATGAGTGATACGTGAAGGTGATTCATGATGGCTCTGTGAACATGAGAGTACATGTGTCACAAGCGATTCGTGAATCAGAGGAAGCATAGAGATACGTAATGATTCGTGAAACGCACAAAACATGCAGTATCCGATGCTCCCGAGGGGGATAACATCTCATGAAAAGATCCATATAATACTAAGTCGTGTGACCAACGTGACAGTATCAAGTAAAGTAATTTAAAGCAGAAAAATAATTCTAAACAGGATATGAAATGATCAGAGAATGTACTCACCTGGTATCTGAATGTCTGAAGTAAATGTACTGTCCAAGATGAGGTACCTGACTCCTAGTTAGAGCAACACAAGTCAAGATGTATACAGGGGATGATAAATGTAATCTACTATGCATCTGCATGCTGTCTAGGTCAAACTAGACCAAAGTCAACTCTCGGTCAACTCTAGTCAACTAGACTGGTCAACTAGGTCAAACTTAAACCAAACAAGTCTCACTAAGCCTAACCAAGGCTATCCTAGCAAGCACACATCAAATCTAGGCTATACAAACCAACCACACACATTCATTGGTGTACACATGCCATACACATAGGCTTTAAGCCATAAATGTAGCCTATAGGCCATATGGCTATATCACATATTTCACACATATTGTATATTATACTAAGTTAATATAGCTATCATTCATATATATATATATATATATATATATATATATATATATATATATATATATATATATATATATATATATACATATAGTGAGACAGAAAAGGGGAAATGTGTATAGTGTCATGGCAAGGTTTGAATGTGTGTGTGTGTAGAGACATGAGAGCATGTGTATGTGTGAGTGTTAGTGAGAGTGTCAAGAGGAAAACAGTGAGTGCACATTTGTGTGTGTAACATGTGAGCAAGATGTGTGTATGAGTGACAAGAGAGTGTTACATTGATATAGGAAAACGAAAACAGTGAAGGGTATCATGTGTCAATAGAAAAACAGTGGCATGGCTCCTGTGAAATCTTGGAAATAAGGGTACTGCAAACAGTGGTTTTCCTGTGAATGAGGGTATTTGGGAAATGTGTGTGCAAGAAGGAAGTAGAAAACAGTGAGCTAATATTACCAACATAAGCATGAGAATCATAAGCATGAGAATCAACACTCAATAATAAGGGAAGGAAATCAATTCCAGATTTTGTATTTCAATCTAACATTCAACCATATTTAAACTCACCCTCAGTTGTGTGTTGATAGATGAATAAGAGGGGAACTCTTAGGCATTCAACATTTCAGAATCAGTTAAAAGATTGATTCCAGATTTTGGAAAAAGAAAACAGTACACATAGTTCAAATGTTAGTCCACTCAGGTTTACATGTGTAGGTGTGTGTGTGGTTTAGTGAGAGAGCATGTCACTGAAACAGTGAGTGGTGTGTGTCACTGTGTGACAGTGAAGGCATGAGAGTTGTAACATGAGAGTGTGAGAGGATACATGAAACAGTGTAAATAAAATAGGAAATTAGTGCACATTGTACACTGTCCAAACCTGGAGAACAGTAAATAGGAAATGCCTGTAAATCAGTGAATATTGAACCCCATTCATACAACTCAGATTTCACATTGGAATTCATTTAATACATTTCACAAAGAATTCAGTTTAACAGTCCCAAGTCTAAAGAAGGAAAGGAAATCAATCTCAGTTTTAAATCAAACATCAGTTTAAAAACAGGATTCAATGACAGTTAAAAAAACTCTAATTTGGTTTTCAAGAAAAATTCCAATGACAGGTCCATACTCAAACCGAGTCCACAACTACTGCCAACCCAAACTTAATTCAAAACCTATAGTTTAATGCATATTAGAGAACTGAACAATCAATTAGAGAATCAACAGGATGCCATCAACTCAGGAAAAACAAATTAAAACTCAGGAAGTGACAGTTCAGTGAAGAGGATACCAGTCCAAATAGGAATCAATGATTCCGAAACCAATATTAATTATAAAATCACAATTAACCATGAACATTATTCATTAACCTGTAGGTAACTAACCCTATTATTAACATCATTAGAAGAAATCAGTTAATTATCAGATTAAACTCAGGAGAACAGTGAGTTATCAAGTTAAATAGTTATATACAAGGCTAAACAGTGAAATGAAACTCAGGTTATATTATGAATGAACTCGGGTTATATTGTGAATCTGAATCTCAGGTATCATATTAACTCAGAAGTCTGAACTTAAAATCAGCTTTATACATAACACAATATGTATAAACAATAAATTTCAGATATAATATCCCATCTCAGGTTTCAGATGGTAAAACCCAAATTCATAATCGAGATACAATGTCAATTCAAAACCCAAAAATCTGAACTCGAGTTAAGCATGTAAAATCAAACTCATTTAACAACGAATTACCATCGAATCATAACAAATCTGAATGTAAACTAGTATGCATGTCTACAATTTAATATGGCGGTTTAACACCACCAATCAGTTGAAAACAGGAAATTAAAATCGGGATTCGAGGAACAATGCTCACTGTGTCAATTTACAGTTCAAAACAACAGCTCCATGTGATTCAACGAATGATTAACACCCAATATAAGAACCCTAACATGAGACTAAACCAAGATACATGAAAATGAATTGAACGTTGCAAAAGAAAACATTTAGAATCAGTAAAACAAATCAAACTCGAATCTCAGAATTTCCTAATAGGGAGTTAAGTATCAGAGTTGAGGAAAAACCCAAATCGAAACCGAATTTCAAACAACAAGTCGAAACCAAGGGTTGGTACTAAGTGTCACACATGTGAGGGTACTATAGGGTGTCCTCATGTCCAAGAATTCGACATAAATCGTGTCCCAATTAATACACAAACACAGACACTGACAGTGCACGAACAATCGTCGTGCACGCGTGCACGCGTGTCCCACGCGTGACACAGGCCACGTGGTGACACGTGGCCTTGCATACACGTGCGCCAGGGGTAGGGCTACCCTTGGGACCGCCTGCACAGTGTCCACGACACGTGTCGTGTCCGATACGAATACGTATCAGTGAGCCACTGTCGTGCACGTGCACACAGTGCGTGATCCGTGCGCGTGCGATATCTCCGCGTGTAGTGAACCATATGCTCCCAAATTTTGGAAGCATTGTGTCAGTGATTGCCCCATAAGTCCCACAAAATTTCGTGTCCATACGTGTAGTGTCGTGTCCGCTACAGTGCCCGAGCAGCAGGACACTGAACCGAGTCAGTACGCAGCGTGTCCAACCCCTCGTGCACCCGACACAGGCACAAAAACACTATAACCTCTTCACAAAAATTAAAGTACTCATATACATCTACAAAACCCTTCAAACACTTTTCAAAAATAAAGAAATAAATATGAGTGTGGCATTTCATCAAATAGTTCACTACATGGACTAATACGTGTCCGAAACGGACACGAAATGGACACGACTCGACACGAAACCAATACCTACAGCTAGGTGACACCTAGGACTTCCTATCCATGCAAAGAAAACAAAATTTGGTGGAGGGAATAGGGATTTACCTATATGTTCAATTTGCATGAAAAAGCTTCAAAAAGGAGGGTTTCTTCTTGATGGCCAAGTGCTCCAAATTGGTCCAAACCTGAGATTTCTCTCTATGGACATGAAATAGAGCTGGATTAGGAACTAATGCAAAAGACTAGAGTGGAAAAGGAATTAAAATGAATAATCTATGGGTTGGGGAAGATGGGACAAACATCTTTCTTCAAAACTTGGAGAAATTAATAAAAGAGGCAAGAACAAATGGAAGAGGCATTAAATCGGATGTGAAACCCTAGGTTGGCTGCCATGGGTGGGCTTGTTGGGGTTTGGGCTTAAGTCATGGGCCTATGGTTCAATTCACAAGTCATTAAATCACAAGTCATGCATTAAACCATAAGTCATGACTTAATTTCACTAAATCTAATCCCCTCATTCTAAAACCAATCTCTAATGACTAAAATGGTTTAACTCAAGTTAGGCTAGGGTTACCATAGCTAGGGTTAGGTTCTAGGCTAGTCTATAAGTCTCAAACTAATCAAAACTAACATAACACATAGCAATATTTAATTAATATTAAATTCACAAAAATTCCCATAAATCATAATAAATTCAAATAAATCCTAAAATGACCAAAATACCCTCTAGGCTAAAATGTACTAATTAAACATCCTAATCACATGGCTAGGCTCTAGGGCAGACAGTCTCTACGGTTACACTAGCCAAACACCAAAATCATAAGCCATGATTTAAATAGTTTAAAATAATTAAAAATCATAATATGAAATAAATATTAATAAATAATAATTATAATTACAAAATTTCAAAATTACCCTCATCTGAAAAACTGGGTGTTACACTAGGTGTTTGATGTAATGCCACAACCAATTCGTTTTGCTATTTTTGCATATATTTTTGAATGAATTCCTAGATCTAAGGTTTGCTTATTGATTTGTGTCCTTACTTTCTAATTTTGGAGTTATATCGTGTCCACACGGGGATACGAACACGCCCGCAGCAGCATGTGTACTGTGTCCTGCATCACGGGGCCTATTTCTCCCTACACAGGACACGTGGACACGCCATTTTTGGCGAGGATGATGGAACATCGACTGACATCGACCTTCCAAAAACTGGGCTCGAATGGTGGAGTGTGCAAGGAGTTATCCTTCCCGTACTGGCCGCGCGAGCTGCTGTGTGCGCGCAGATTTCTCCCCTGACACGCGATCGGACAAGCCACGACACGTGTCTAGGACATGGTGCAGGGTGTTCAAGGGGTAGCCCTACCCTGGCGTACGTGTATGCGCGACCACGTGTCACCACGTGGCCTGTGTCGTGCGCTGGACACGCGTACACACGTGCATGACGCTGCACATTGTCCTGTGCACTCGTGTGGTGTTTTAGTGATTTGGACATGGCTGTGTCCACTTGGTTGGACACATATACAATGGTTGACACGTGAACATGTGTATAATGTATTACCAACCCTAAATTTGTGAGATTAACATGTAATTAGCTGTCAAATTCATTTTTCCTCCAAAATGACTGATACGTTCCAGTTTCGAATTCTGAGAATTGATTTCCTTTTTAAAACTGATTTCCCTGTTTAATTGCCTTGCTAAATCACTTACACATGTGTATTAGATTACTACAATATTGGTTATTGGCTGGTGTTAGGTTTTTAGATTTCGAAATAGGTTTTGAATGAACTGATATGTAAGCACTGTCACTGATACACAGTTTCCTGAAACTGAAAATTCTAATTTTTAATTCCCTGTTTAAACTGATTTTGGTGTTTAATTTGCCATGTTAGATTCATATACATGTGTGATGGTCTACTGCAATGTGGGGTTTAAGTTTGAGTTAGAAAATTTGATAAATGGATTTCGAATTGGTGTTAATGGTTAGGTTGAATATGAACTGTCAATTTCTGAGAATTCCTGAGATTAAATTCCAGTTCCTGAGTTTGTTGAAAGTTTCACATTACATTACACCCACTGTCATATGGTAACACAGGACACACACACACACACTAAATTCTATATGTGAATCACACACTTATGGGCATGTCACCACTATTCCTGAGATTTCATTGCACTATACTGCCATATATCTACACTACACACACCCTATCATTTAATTGTCATGTGACACATTACACTACACCCTCACATATACCCATCACTGTTCACTAATTTCTATATGTGTGTCACACACACACACATGTACACATAGACACAAACACATGTATCCCTCTCCCTATCTCTCTATATATGTGATATATTATAATGTAGCCTATAAGTGAATGTGTGTTAATTATATTAAATTAGATAAATATTAATGTATGCAATATGTGAGAAATGTGTGTAGTAGACCAATGGCCTATGGTATATGGCCTATGGTTCCTAATGTGGGTATATGCTTTTAGTGAATATGCACATGTTTACATAGAAATTAGGTGTTGTTGGCTTATATAGCCTAGTTATTGTGTGTGTATGCTAGAATAGGTTGGTTAGGCTTAGTGAAACTTGTTTGGATTAGGCTTGACCTAGTTGACCTAGTTTGACTAGAATAAGTTGACTAGAGTTGACCAAGGGTTGACTTTAGCCTAGATTGACCCCAAACATCATGTAGATGCATTGTAGCAGTCTGTTATATTATTTTGGACATGTAGTGACTTGTGCTGTTCTATAGGAGACAGACACCACTCCTCGTACAGTAGATTCTCTTCAGATATTCAGGATACCAGGCGAGTACATACTCTGATCATTTCATATCTTATTTAGGATTATATTTCCTGCTTTAGATTACTTTACTTGAAGCCGACACGTTGGTAACACGGATTAGTACTATATGGATCTTGTCGTACGATGTTATTCCCTTTGCGGATACATCGGATATCTCATATTTGTGTACTTTATCGTGAGCATCGTGTACTCCTTGTATTCGTGACATTCGTGTATAAATCTTATGAAATTGTGTATATTTATGTGCTCACATGATCATCGTGTACAACTATTCGTGTGCAACAACATAACTTGACTGGATCATTATGTATTGATTGAGGGCGGGGGAGTAGAAGTGGTTATGTATTCAATCTTGTAGATTACTCGTGTACAACCTCTGTAGATTACTCGTGTACAACCTCTGTAGATTACTCTGAGAAGTGAGTGATAGAAGAGAGTGTTTGTGTTGTATGTGTGTTTGTGGAGAGGAAAGAGTGTTTGAGAGAGTGTGTGCTTGTTTGTGTGTGTTGTGAGTGAGAGAGTTAGAGGGAATTAGAAGGAAGTGAGTGAGAAGAGGAGAGAAGAGGGGGGGCTTGTGCTGCCAATAAGCAGCAGCAGTAGCTTACAGAAGCAGCAGCAGCAGCAGCTTTTAGAAGCAGTAAGCAGCAGCAGCCCCTTTGTATTTGAGTGTGTGTGTATGTTGTGAGTTAGTGTTAGTTAGTTAGATGTATATGTTAGTGTCCTACAAGTTAGTATCTTAAGGTGTCCTAGTTAGTAGAGGTATATATTAGTGTCTTGAGTTAGCATACTAGATGAGTTGGTATCTTGGAGATTGAGATACTAGATGTTAGAGTATTAGATATCTTAGGATAAGGTAAGTTGGTATCTTGGGGTAAGATATAGGTTAGTATCTTACTAGTATCTAGTATCTAGGTTAGTGTCTTAGGATGTAGATGAGTGGGTATCCTAAGATACGAATGAGTATCTTAGAGGATAAATTAGTAGGCTAAGGTAATGTCTAAGGTATTTACAAGGTTATGGAGATTACCTATAGTCTAAGGGTAAGGTATTGGTAGGATATTGAGTTATATGGTTAGATAAGTTAGTTTATATGTTAGAGTTACTTAGTTAGTTAGTATATTATATGTTAGAGTTAGAAGATTAGATGGTTATTTAGTTAGTATCTTGTATCTTAGTCTATGTTAGTAGTTAGATGAGTTAGAGTTAGATATATTTATGTGTTAGAGTTTCTAGTAGGATGTTAGAGTCTAGAGATAGTATAGATAGTTAATATCCTATCTAGAAGTATCCTTGGATACTAGGATTAGTGTTTTAGGATATAGATAGTGGTATCTTGAGATACCTATAGTGGTATCTTAGGATATCTTTAGTTTTACCTTTTACCTCAAGGTATTGGATTTACCTACAAGGTAAAGGGGTTACCTAGGAACTATGGTATAGATGCAAGGTATTGGTTATCTAGTAGCTTGGGGTATATAGATAGATACTAGATATCTAAGGTTGATATTGGGTGTTAAGGTATTGGTATTGGAGACTAAGGTATTGTTACCTAGCCTAAGGTAGAACACTACTAAGGTAAGGGTATTACCTAGTATCTAAGGTATTGGAATATCTTAGTAGGTAATGGATGGGATTGGGATATCTTGGTAGGTAATAGTTATGATTGAAATATCTTGGTAGGTAATGGTTAAAAATAGGATACTTGGCCTAATTTGACCAAGGTTGACTATTTTGACTGAAAGTCAACGTAGAGTCAACATCCAACCTAGAATGGACTAGGAGTTGACCAGAGTTGACCAGTTGACCAAAAGTTAACTGTAGGTCAACCATCGACCTAGTTTGACCTAGATTGGATTAGGAGTTGACCAGAGTTGACTAGTTGACCAAAAGTCAACTGTAGGTCAACCTTTGACCTAGATTGACCTAGTTTGACTCAGTTTGATTTAATGTGACCTAGTATGACTTAGTTTGACTCAGTTTGACTTAGTTTGACCTAGTTTGACTTAGTTTAACCTAGATTGCATAGCATACACTAGAAAATCATGCCTAACACTGTTAAATCTATTTAACTCATATATATCTCATCTTTAGGTTTGTTACTTCACTCTGAGCCTTGATTCACTGTCGACATTTTCCACCGGATCTCAGGCGAGTACATTTTCTGATAATATTTTTATTTTATGATATCGTGTATGTTTCTTGTATTTAGTGTAGATAGCCTTGTTCTCTTGACACATTGTTCACACGGATTGGTATTTGTCTGGATCCCGTCATGAGATGTTATTCCTTGTATTTCTTGGTATATCTTGTGCGAGCCTTGTCCTTGTTCCTTGTGTACTATATAGACATGATTCCTGCGAAGGCTAGCTACCTTCTCAGAAAATCCCGTGTCATAACGTGTCATTGTTGGATCCACTATACTGGTCGGGGACGGGGGTATTAGCGTAGATATGTGATCAATACCCTACTTGTATCAAGTCTTGAACCTTGAACAGTGTTAATCATACACCGCACGTATGATTAACCAGGCCAAATCTTGTATCATGTTCCTAAGCCGATCACATGTTGAAACTAGTGCTAACTCACATAGATAGTAGTTTTTCTGATTCTTGTACATGATATACACTGTTCTCTTGCTCTTACATTTATTTACAGTCTTGATATGCCTTACCATGATTCATGTACGTATCACTTTATCTTGTATATTATCTCTATTTACTGCTACATATTCTTTATCGTCTAACTAGAACTGTTATTGAAGATTTGTGCTCGTTCCATCCTAACTGGATATGTTGACAAAATTTTACATATTATGGCGAGGACAAGTGTCCTACCTACTATGGTCCTCATGACGTAGTGGGCATAGACCGGGAGACCCTAGTCCAACAGGGGTTAGTTCCAGCCGATGAGGCATTAGTGGTAGCTCAGCTAGATTAGTTTGGTACTGGATTTTGTCTCCATATTACACCTTGGTATGTTATTATATTAGAATTTGTATTTGAGATTGTTGACTCTGAGACTCTGGACTTGTATTATTTCTGTGTCGAATTTTCTGGATGATATTTTAATATCTTGTTGTCTTTATCTTTCAGTATCATTTATCCTTCTTAGAATATTGTGATTGAGTATATTATATTGTCATTGCTTGTCCTCCGTTTGGAGTTGACCATCTCGACAGGTTTGGATATTATAATTGTTGTTAGATAGTAGACCTAGACAACGTTCTACGTCGTTTCTGCGACGTAGGTTGGGATGCTATCACGCACTCGTGCCCTTACTCCGGGTGCGGGTCGTGACATATGTCGTGGTAGTACGTAGGTTTAGTTGTACTGCTGCGAGCTTACAATAAAATAGAAATTGATGGATTAAAGAATGAAGAATACTCAATCACATATTTAGGATCTCTTGATAGATTCCAAGGATGACCCTTGAGAATCTTACTTCGAATTCTGTATAAATTTGTTTCCACTTGCTTTTGCTCACCCTAACTTTTGAAAACATGTCTGTTGCCAAACCTAAATCTTGCATAGAGATGAGTTTTATGGATTCTAGAAGAAACAAAGGAATAGCGTTGAGACTTATAACTATTCAGGTTGGGAAGATAAAATGGGTAGTCGAATTTTATCCCTTAAGTTGATAATCATTTCGAGGTTATATCCAAGAAAATTTTGAATTTGGTTTAATGATATCAGTTTGAGAAATAAATGGAAAATAACAAATGAAATCAGAGAAACAAAACAAGGATTGCATAATCAGGTTGGAAATAATTTGTAAATGAGGAATTACAAAATTTTAAGATTGAAGGGATGGAATTAAGAGCAAGATGTTGAGATTGTCTTTTCTACTAAGATGATGGTATGAGATACAATCAATCTACAAGGAATGAGAAATTTTGAATTATGAAGAACAATTAAGACAAAAGGTAGTGGAAGGAGAAGAATAATAAATTTGCAGGATTTAACGACTAGTTTTGGATTATGTATACCACGAGAATGAACGAGTCCATTATTAGAAGGATATTTTAGTTCACACAAGGTTGATACAAAGGGTTTAAAAAGATTTTTAAGGGAAGATTTGATCCTTAAGTATTTGATTAATTTGATAAAGATTTCAAAAAAAAGAAGAGGCTAAGGCATTCTTAGAGGGGAAAAATGTTGAGGTTGGATTTTGATAAATTCAATAGAATAGCATAAGAAGAAATATGGATTAAGAACTTATAAATTCGAAGGATATGGATTTAAGACAATAACAATGTTTTATTACACAAGGATTCATCATAAGGATGTTGCTTAATTACTAGCAAGGAGGTTTAAATAATTATGAGCAATATTGGAAGTTGCTTTTGAAAAAATATCCTTATGATTGCATTCTTAAAGAAGCTAGCATTATTTTGACGATGAAAGAATTAAAGAGCGATAAAAAAATTTGATATTGGAATATCCTAACTAATTTAGTGAATGGAGTCATGGAATGCTTAAATATTTAAAAGAGTTTATGTGGATTGGTAGAAATTGATATTGTGGACAGTGATACCAACTTGATAAAGATCTTTTAGAGAGTTAAGATTAGGTATCGAATTCACCGATAGATGATAATCAGTGATGTGAAGTCACAAGAAATGAAATGATATGATGAGTAGGAGATAGAATATCAAAGACAAAAGTGAACACCTTGGAGGTTGGAAATTTTGAATTGGTTGACTAATTGACATGTGCAAGAAAAGGGAAGGACAACGACTTCACGACCAAGTGAGCAAGAGCGAATTCCTATCACCATTTTCTTTTCTCTTGTTAGCTCTATACTACTTGCTTTCATCAATTTGTCTCATATCTTAAAACCTGTTAGCTAAATCTTGAATCTTATTATCTTCTTACCTTTGAAAAATAGCCGAAGAAAGTGTCAAAATCATCTAGCTCTGAAATGAAGGAATTTGTTATCGTATAGTGATGTTATATCTTTATTCGGATAATGTTGTCTTAGACATTGAGAGATAGTTGATGAAAGAAAAGGGGAACGAAGAATGGAAAACAAAATCAAGAGATTGTTAGTATCATTGAATTATTTCAAGTACGAATTATTTTATAAAGTGAAAATGTGGAGGATTTCAAGAATAATGGTGGATTGTACATTAAATAATAAGAATTTTAAATATTTCAGGGGTTGTATTCTTAAATTGATAAGAATAATCAAGGATGATTTGGTTTGAGAAAATATTTTAAGGTTACAAATTCTTGAGATATTTTTGAATTAAGGTTAGGACTTTAACTTGAGGAATTTTAAATATATGAAAAGGAGGTGATAAATAGAGGAAGTGATAAAATTGAACAAAGTACTGAGAATGACTAAGAAATGGTAGAACATGGAATCTTTGAGAATTAAGAACCATTTGTGGAACTTTCAAATTTAAGGAAAATAACGATTTAAGGAGATTGATTGATGGATATGTGAAGGTTAAATTATAATAGAGAAATAATTTTTTACAATGGAGATATTTAGAGGAATATAATTTGAACCATGACCAAGGATAAAACCGATTCAGGGATTTCGGATTCAACTAAAAACAAGGTGAAGGAATTTGAACTTTTAAAGATGACTATGTTTTACAGGAACGAGAAAAGTAAAAAGATTGAGGATTATAAACATTAGTATAATTGAGGACATACATTATAGTTGTTGTAGAAGAGTTTGATTTTTATGGTTTATGGGTTTATGATTTTGGTTAGTGGTATTTTCTGGATTTGTAAATAGAAGCAAGTTGAGGAATGATGATCAGATAAATGTTGTAGTAGTTGAAGTAGAGTATGATGATTACCTCATTTTTCCTTTGCAACTCCTATCTTTTGATTTCCTTACCTTTGAAATCATCCTTTGATTTTTAATTACTAAATTTTGATCATAAATGATCATGACTGAATAATTTTGATTATAATTTAATCGTACAAAATTTTAATCATACCCAAATGATTTGAATTCTAATCTTGCCTAGGTTTCGAAAATCATGACTAGATTCTATCTAAATCATGACTCTACTCTTGAACGTGCCAAAATTTTAACCTTGGTCATGCCTAGATGACTTTGTGTGACTAGATGATCTCGATTCTCATAATCGTGACTATGTTTTGATTGTGCATAAACTTTTTGGTCATATCTAGAGAATTTAGATTCTATTGACCATGACCATATTTGATTTTATCCTTAATCGTGCCTAAACTTTGATCTTTGATCACACCTATATGACTTTGATTCTGACTTTGATCGTGCCTAGATCATTCTATGCTTAGATTTTGATTCTATTCCAACATGATCATGATTTTAATCTACACGATTTGATCTTTTTAGTCTTAACTAGCTTGTGCCTAAAAGATTGAATTATATTCTTCATCGTGCTTATACGGTTTTGAATTATGAATTTCGAATCCATCATCAATTGTACCTAAATGATTTAAAATCATGTCATAATTGCTCATTCCTAAATGATTTTGACCATATTATGATGCTATTCCTAATCGTGCCAAATCAAGCTATTCCATTTGAATACTCGTGCCAAATCACAATGTTTTCATATTTGATCATGCCCCAGTGATTTTGATTATTTCTAGGTTCTCCATTTCGCCTAAAGTTTGATTCTTATTCATGCCTAAATTTGATTTCTAGATTTTGATTGTGCCCAAGTGGTTTGAAATATACTAATGATTATGCTTAGATTTTAAAACTATTTTTATCATATTTATATATAATTATATTGATCGTGTTAATTTAAATTTTGAGGACGAAATTTTTTTTAAGGGGTGTAGGCTTGTAACTACCTAGAAATCATGATTATTATTTTTGGAAATTAGTGTAATATTTTTTATTTATAAAATTTCTTTTCCAAATTCGTTTGTAAATTTATTGCTAGTTTTAATTATTACTATTTAATAATTGATGGATCTCTTTTGTTGGGATTAATGTTATTATTAATCTAATTCTTGTTAGCCTACAAAGTCTTGGACTTGGATTGTGGGCTAGTCTAATCCTTGTTACCCAAGCCTTGGGCTTGGATTGTGGGCCTATAGCTTTCCAAGCCTTGGACTTTGGAATGACTAATTATTAATTAGCTTTAATTAATAGATAGTTAGTAGTTGTTAGTTATGGTTAATTAGGCTCTTCTACTATTGCCCCTAGATCTATTTACTAATCACAAATCTGCCATCTAGGCTTGTGAAGCACCCCACACTTTTCCCTATTAAAATAATAGAGACTCTCCATTATTTTATTACACAAAATTTCTACTCCACTCACAACCAGCCTCTCTACTCCACTATCGCTCCGCCACTCGCCGTCGTACGTCTCCGACGACCTCGTCGAAATTCCTCTCGATAGCCTCCTTGTCCCTTCCGATCATCTCCTTTTCCACCATCCCAACCACCGTCGTCGTTCACATAACATCGCCACCTCCACCACCAGTCCCTACTCGGCCGATGACCACCATGTTCCCAACCACAACCACCCACCATCACTTCGACTTCCACCACCACCACACTATAATCACTCCACCATCCCCTGACCACCTAGCAGTGACCAACACCACCGCCACTAACAACCCAACACATCACTACTGGAACCAACCACCACTAGACAGCAGCACCGCCATCGCCATCACATATAACCACCACCACTACGACCATGTTCACCGCACCTAGACCTGCTTCCCCATCGTAGTCGAACCCAGATCCAATGTCGCCCTTCTCCACGAGCTCCGACGTCAGATCTGACCCCGCCGACCAGATCCCGAGATTAGATCCACCGCCACCGTCGTTACCTAGCTCTGTCGACCCAGATCCATCCGGATCTGCTCCGTCATGTCGGCAACCGTGATACACACGCACCGTCGACTTTCAACAGCTCCTCTTGTGGCCTCTCTTCCAGCGGTGGACGACCTCGCGCCCGACGGAGCTAGGTGAGCGCTCTCTCGATCTTCTCCTTCATCTTCTTCCTTACCATCTTCTTCTTCTTCCTCTATAAGGAGTTCTTCTTATTCATCTGTTGGAGAAGAAGACTTCTCTCTTCTCTTTCCTCACTCAAACTCCTCCTTCACTCTTTCTCTCTCTCTTTCTATTTTTTATTTCATTTATTAGTGGTAATGGGTTTTAGTTTTGGGCTGAAAGATTTAGGCTTTGGTCATAGTTTTGTTGGACTAGGGCTTTAAGCCAAGTAGTATTAAATGTATATATATGTGTATATCTTGGTATATATACGTATATGTGTTTTATATTATTATTTTAATATTAACATCTTTTAGTACTAGTTAAATATATAGTAAATATTTTTCTAAAATTATTTTGGAACAAATATATTATATAGGCTTGGGTTTTTTTTAGTGAATTCAAATGATTTGTAAACCCAAATCACTATTTCCAAATTGATTTAGCAAACTAGAATATTATTATAGTATTGTTATATAATTTGAATATATTTTTCCATTAAGCTGTAATTGCCTAAAAAGATCTTCTTTATTAACAAAATATTTAGTTCCAATATTTGACTAGTAAAACCTTGTTTTTTACTGAACTCGAGTGGCGCTTGTGGCTACCGAGAAGAGGTATAAGACCCCGGCTGGGTGGCGGAAGATCAGTGGATCGAGCCACGGGAGCATATACAATGTCCCATGCGTATCGTCGGACATCTAAAAAATAATAAAAAAAACCTTGTTTATCCAAATATTAGAAATAATTTCTAAAATAAAATATATATGTACTTAAAGCATGCAATTTCTTTTTTATTATCGTGTCAACCTGTCTAATCGTATGTTTCCTCAATCTCTGCGAATATATCGTCGATCTATGGACTATCCTATTGTGGACTACTATTGGATTGTTGGACAGTGGATCGAACTTGGAGTTTGGGGGGTAGTGGACCCAACATGCATGCAATACAGCGTATACAATGTCCCATGCGTATCGTCGGACATCTAAAAAATAAAAATCTTGTTTATCCAAATATTAGAAATAATTTCTAAAATAAAATATATATGTACTTAAAGCATGCAATTTCTTTTTTATTATCGTGTCAGCCTGTCTAATCGTATGTTTCCTCAATCTCTGCGAATATATCGTTGATCTATGGACTATCCTATTGTGGACTAATATTGGATTGTTGGACAGTGGATCGAACTTGGATTATTGGACGACATGATCTTCGGACACTTATTTCGGACGATGCTATTTTGGGGATTATTATTATATTATGGACTTTAGACTCTGATACTTTTCGTGTCGACACATTCGTGTCGCGCACGTTGACTTAAGATACCCGAGGCAAGTACTTACAATGATTACTTTTATTTTCTAATAGTTATTCTATTTCATGTTTTAGATGTACATTTCCTGATTATTGTCACGACTATCACACGAGATTAGTATTATAGATTCTATTACATGTTTGTCTTGTTATTTGTTCCTGAATTTATCATGTACATTTTTTTCTGTTGAGTTTTGAATCTATGATTACTAGTTGGATGCGAAATACCTTAGTATATATGTGATCAAAACCCATATTTTTTGTACCATGTTTCCTGTTGATAGCTAAATCATACACGACATGTATGATTTAGCCAGACCAAGTAGATCCCTCAGCCCGATCACATATAGAATGTGGTATTTCAAACACACTTAGTATAGTTCTGACTTATGCATTTCATATTGATTATGTCACATGCCTTGATTCCATACCATGATTATTCTTTTTCTTGTTTATATATCTGTTAGATCATAATTACTGTTTATTTACTTCTGTCCTCATAAATCTATTTCATGTTATATAGTTCCTATCATGTTATGAATAGTAGATAATATTTTGTACTTGCTCCCATCCTGACCGGATAACCACATTTTTAGACGATGACTTAGAGTACTGGTGCCTCCACTTACAAAATACAACTGAGACTGATCACGGTATACCTAAGGATGCAGGAGATACAGTTACAGACTTACCACTAGATGATGCTTAGATTTAGATTAGCATTTACTTACTTGATGTTTAGATTTCTGTTGTCAGAACATTTATTGAGATGTACTCTATTTTGAGGATACATGTATCTAACTTTTTGGATTGGATCTTGTGGACTTGTCTTTCTATTCCATATCTACCTGTTAGCACTTTTGAGTGGGTTAGAATCTTGTTATTATGATTTACATTATTTTGCAGGATTGGATGTTACTCGAGGATTAAACAATGTACTATCGCCGACTCCGCGGCGTAGGCTGGACCTGTTTCTACGTACTCGTGCTCGAACTTTCGGGTGCGGGTCGTGACACCCTCTATAAGCTCCTCACCGATCCAACACGGATCACCACAACTCCTTGGAATAAAAAATAATCACGGACATACGAAGAACCTAAGATGACGATAAATAAAATTATCCGAGACAACCCTCTCTTCAAAAATGTCGTAGATCTCTCTTTTCTCCTCCAATGTTGCAAAGCACCCTTGCCACCTTTTTCTTCTCTCTTATTTTATAAATTTGCATGCATCAACTTTTTATAAACCCTTGCATGAATTAGGGTTACCATATATGAAAAATATGGAAGCCCAATATATACGAAAAGTCCAATATATATCAATCATACATTTAATAGAAATCCAATCATACTTGGCTTGTCATAGAAGTCCAATTACATGGAAAATTAATATATGAAAGATCCAATCATATATATGATCAAAGTCAAAAATGGAAATATAATAATATATTTGCTTGCCATATATTGTAAGTCCACTTCCCAAAATTTTTTAAACGTTTTATATTTTATTTGATTATGATTAATTTTATGATCATTGGGAGTCATGCCGAAGCTTGTAGGTGAGCTATGACCATATTAAGGTCATATGACCTCTAGATAGCATATATATGTATTATTTAGTTATTTTTTTATTTTTCTATAATTTTTGGATATTTTTAGGTATTTAATATTTAAGGGTTTATTATATTTAAGAACTTTCAAGATTTATTGTAAGGTCATTCAAGGGTATCTCGGGACCAAATATTTTTATTTGGGCTCTAGATGACTAAAAATATTTTCTAGAATATTCTGGAATTTTTTTGGATTTTTCTAGAACTTTTGGAAATTTTTAGATAATTAAAACCTATAGCATTTATTTTTATAGGCTTTTAGAATTTACTGTGGGGTCACACGATGATATTTTGAGTTAAGTTATTTTTATTTAGGTTCTGGACACTTAGATATGTTTCTAGAATTTTCTAGGAATTCTTTGAATTTTTTTGCAATTTATTTGGAGTTAAAATAATTTTTAAATAATTTTTTGAATTTAAATTAGCATTTACATAGTCAACAGCCCAGTCAGCTACATCCGGGCCCACATGTGAGCGCCAAACCACCTCTCTCTTCCTATATATATGTATATTCAATAAACTCTAGTTTATTATTCCAGCCCCCTTTGTGGTTTGATCTTAGAGATTTTCCAACTTCACGAGACGATTGCGATCAACCATGTCGTCCATTTCGAGTACCTTTTTTTGTTAGAAGCATATCGAGTTTAGCTTTCCAAAAATATACTTTATTTTCTGTAATTATTTACATGAATTTCTGGAGATTTATTTGA
Source organism: Iris pallida (assembly GCA_029216955.1). Lineage (NCBI taxonomy): Eukaryota > Viridiplantae > Streptophyta > Magnoliopsida > Asparagales > Iridaceae > Iris > Iris pallida. The sequence goes on from JANAVB010006390.1 coordinate 3,689,412, forward strand.
GTATCGCTTGTCTAAAAATTGATACGTCGCACTATTTTCGAGATTCCGAACTCCGTTTTACGATCCTTTTGAAGTTTTGGAAATCTGACACGAATATCTACAACACATAATTTTTCCAAAAATTTAGAAATTCGTTTAGTATTTTATTTATTACGTTAAACTCAGATTTGACCGATAATTCATCGATTTGGTCACGGTTAGCCATAACGACAATAACTTTTGACCAAATCGTGATTTTGTGGCATGGTCGATTCCGGTGGACTCATGGCACTAAAATCTACCAAGATGCACCCTCAAATCATTGTGTTTGTGATGTTTGACTAGTTAGTCAATGGTATGCCTCGATTTGCGTGTTATAGATTCCAAAATTGGAAACATGACTTTTTTGTAGCCAAAATTCTTCGTTTAAATAATATTTTAGATTATTATTAGGTCAAATTAGATTTTTAAGTAATTTATTTTAGAATTAAATAATATTAGCTAGGTTAGTCCCTTAATATTTTTCTATGATTTTTAGATTAGAAACCTTAGAATTGACTTGTGGTTTTCGTGCACGGTTCGTGGTACGATGGTGTGATATTGGTGGATAGCTTCTAGGTCGGAGTTCCTCTCATCCTCGACTTGTGAAAATGGTTTATTCAGGAGTTCAGGCAAATACACTATTGCTTTATGTGCTTCTTACATTATAATGTTATCTTTCATTGTGTTTTATTGAATATCCAGTTGAGACACGATTGTGACATGATAGGCTTATTGTATCATGGATCGATCATTGATTGTTTAGTGAGCCGGGAGGAAAAATGCTCAGTAGATATGTGAACAAATCCCAATGAATGTTTAATGAATGATAGCTAAGTTATACACTTCACGTATGGGTTAGTCGTACAAAAAATGTGTGATACCCATCGTATGATGTCACTCCCCGTTTCCGAAATATGTATTTTAATACGTGTACTGCTTGCCTGTATTGTAACACCCAGTTTTCTAAATAAGGGTAATTTTGAATTTTTGTATTTTAATTTATTTAATTATGATATTTAAATAATAATATAATTTTTGGTGATTTTTTAATCATTTTAAAACTATTTAAAATCATAACTTGTGATTGGTGTCTTGCTAGTGTAACCCTAGAGCCTAGCCATGTGATTAGGGTATTTCATTTATCATTTCTAGCTTGAGGGTATTTTAGTCATTTTTGAAATTTTGGGATTTATTTGGAATTATTTTGTATTAATTAGAATTATTGGAATTTAGGTGATTTTTAGTATAATTTAATTTAGTGCTATTCTTGACTTTGACTCAGGGTGACTTAGGAGACTGTCCTAGAAGCTAACCCTAGTCATGACTACTTGGTTAGAGTATGAAATCCTAGTTTGACCTAAGTTAGTCATGTAGGAATCAAGACTTGAATAGAAGGCTTAGTGATTGGTTAATAGGCTTGATACTTAGAAATTGGTTCAATGACTAGTGCAAATAGGTCCATAGCCTATTAGACTCAACCCTAACCCTAACTATCACTTTATGACCAGCCACCTAGGGCTATTCCCCTATAAATAATCTCTTCATTTATTGTTCTTGCCTCTTTATTGAGATTTCAACATTTTGGAGAAGGAGGTAATGTCATTTCTTCCCCAATCCCTAGATTCTTCATTTTAATTCCTTTTCCACTCTAGTTTTGCATTAGTTCCTAATCCAGCTCTATTTCATGTCCATGGAGAGAAATCTCAGGTTTGGACCAATTTGGAGCACTTGGCCATCAAGAAGAAACCCCCCTTTTTGAAGCTTTTTTATGCAAATTGCACATATAGGTAAATCCCTATTCCCTCCACCAAATTTCGTTTTCTTTGCATGGACAGGAAGCCCTAGGTGTCCCCTAGCCGTAGGTATTAGATTTGTGTCGATTCGTGTCTGTTTGGTGTCCGTATCGGACACGTATCATAGTGTGTAGCTAGGTGTTTGTTAAAATGCCTCATAGGAATTTATTTTCGTATTTTGGAAATCTAATTACATGGATCCCTAGATCTAGGTGTGTATATTAATATTTGTGAAGACTGAAATTATTTCTGTGTCATTTTTGTGTCGAAATTGGACACGCATACACGCACAGACCCTGTGCACGTGCCCTGCTGCCCGTGTCCTAGAACTCGCTGTACACGACACTTCGTGACACAAAATTTTGTGTGGATACTCCTTAGGTGACTGACACAAGGCCCATAAAATTTTGTGGGACCTTATCGAGTAGTTAGGGAGAAAAGTGGCCCGTACTGTTCGTGCATTGGAGGAGTACACGCACAGACACGCGACTGACACTGTGTTCGTGTCTCACATGGACACGTATTGGACACGTTACAGGGTGACCTAACCCTAGCCCTATCCTAGGCGAACCTATAGGCACGAGCACGTGTCCTCTTTCATGTCGTGTCGTGTCCACGAATGATGTGCACGCGTGCACGACACTGTCTGAACGCAGTTTTTGTGTCTGTGTAATGTTGGTTGTTTGGACACGTTGTGTCCACTTGGTTGGACACAAACACGCCCTATGACATGTACACATGTGTGACTATATTTATCAACCATTTAATTGGCATTTACTATGATTTTTCCAATTCAAAAATGGGGAAAACCCCTATTTTTCTGATACATAAAGAACTATCAGTTTGGGGGGGGGGTTTGAATTCGATTTTGATTAACCTATTTTATGTGATTAAATTAATTGTTTGCACACCTATATGCATTGGGGATTAGCCTACACATTAGGGTTTTCGATTAGCATGAGAATTCAGTTTTTAAGTTTCGAATTTTCATTTCCTTAAATTTTCTGATACATGTTTCCCTGATTTTTGATTCTAAAATTAATTGTATTTTTAACTATTGTTAACTATTTAAATTACCATGTTAGTTCCTTACACATGTATCAGATTACTGAAAAAGGATGGTAACATGTATTGGTTGAGGCAACAAGGGTTGGTTTTCGAAATGCGTAGACTGAATTTTGCTGTTGGCTTAAATTCTGAATTCAAATTTCCAGTTTACACTGCATATTTTGTTTTTAATCCCATTCTTAAACTGATTTTGAAAGTTTATTTGCTATGTTTAAATCCATGAACATTGTTTAGTCACTGTTAGATTAATTCATGTGGTTTAAGATTGCACTTGAGAAAAGGAGTTTCGAATTGGATTGGGTTGTTTTAACTGTCATTGATTTCTAAATCCTGAAAAATCTATTATTGTACTGCCATCACACACACATGCCACCTAATGTTCTCCACACACACAAGTGACACCCTTGCATTCATTCCAGTTCACAACCTATTACTAAACTATCACATACACATAGGTTCCCTCACACACACATGTACTCTAAGGACACACACACACACATGCATATACCTCATTGACACAATACCACACACACACAGGTAGGACATTGAAACCTGGGACACCCTAACCTATGTAGGCACACTGTCATGTTGCCAAATACCTTAGACACACACCCACATTGGTTCACATGATACACTACTGAACACACATCCTATATCTACATATGTCACACACATTCCTCACTGGAAAACTGAGCTACACTTAGAAATCCTGAGATTACTCCCTGACTTCAGTCCCATAGTCACACTGATTTCACATTAGCTCTACACACACACCAATTTAAACTGTCATGTTAATCTGAGTTCACACACACATTTGAAAAACACACACATCGACTACTGCTACCCACTGTCACTAACACACAGGTACACTCCCTCACTACATGTTTGAACACACATTTTACCTAAACTGAATGTAGTATTGAGCTAGTATATGTTAACCTCTTAACTTGATCCTAATGTTAGGATATTTCAGAGCCTTGATACCTGCATGATTAAACTGAGTAATATGTTAGTTCATTAGGTTCATGCTAGGTTCATTTAGTTGGAATGTGGGCTAAATTCGTATGTCAATATATGAAACTATATACATTGCTCTCTGGTGGCCCATGCTTAGTTCACTTTGATTCAATACTAATGTTAACTGTGCATATGATTTAGCAATGCTCCATTGTTCCAATGATAAGTTCTAATTTCAGATTTAGTACAATGCTAACTGTGTAATGTTAACCTTAACCCTTAATTCAAATTGTTAGTTAAATTCAATTTAGATAATATTAGTACTATATGCATGTTGCTACACTAGTTGAAATGTTAGTTTAAATTCAGATTTTAATGAAAGTATACAAACTGTATGCATAGGATATTAGTCCAATTTCAGTCCTTAATTTAATGCACAGTTCACACATTATCACACTCACCCCTTACACTTGCTAACACACACCAACACTCACATCACACCCTATATACATGTTCCTCTAAATCCCAAATGCATGATTGTGTACACTTCACACACACATACTCATTATGTAGTTCCCTATCTATATATATATATATATATGCATATATATGAGTATCATGTTATATAGGTATAGCCTATACATGTCTATTTGTATGCAATTTGTATGTTTGGTGGCTTGTATGACTTGAGAATGATGTGTGCTTGCTAGGATAGACAATGTTAGGCCTAGTGAGACTTGATTGAGTCTAGGTTGACCAAGTTGACCTAGCTTTGACTAGATAGTTGACTGAAGTTGACCAGGATTGACTTTAGTCTAGAATTGACCTAGACATCATGTAGATGTATTGTAGCAGTCTATTTCTCTATTTTAGACATGTTGTAACTTATCTTGCTCTGATTAGGAGACAAACACCTCTCCTCAGGCAGTACACCCTCTTCGGACATTCAGTTATCAGGCGAGTACATTCTCTGACCGTTTCATATTTGTCTGGATTTACATTCTTGCTCTAGATTACTGTACTTGATGCTGACACGATTGTTATCACGGATTGGTACTATATGGATCTTCTTTTGAGATATTATCCTCTTGTATTCACTAAATACATATTGTATTTATTGAATACCCTTATCCTTGTATACTCATTGTGCATATTATACTCTCATTATCACATGAGTCCCATGGATAGACCATTGTACAACTATTGTATAACATTGTACATCTATTGTATAACATTGTACACTATTGTATAAGATAACGTAACTGGAGTGGATCCTTGTGTATTAATTGGGAAGGGGGAGTAGAATTGGTTATGTAATCAAATCCTATTGCACAACATTGTATAACTATTGTATATGTTCATTGTGCACTCACGTACAATGGAGTTACCATTGCATTGTCCTAAACCGTTTACATAATCATATTGTACTCTAAATCATATATTGCTTACAGTTCTTACTTATCATATATAGATATTTCCTATTATCAAATCTTTGCTGTTTTTTATATACATTCTTCTTTCAGCGTTTCTTGTATCTTACTCTATTGCATGCTTTATATTTCCTAACTTGATATGAACTGCGTGAGATGTTTTGTGCTCGCTCCCGTCCTGACTGGACCTGTTGAAGATTTTACAGAGAATGATGAGGCTCTGGTGTCTTTCCATTATGGTGCAGCCTTAGACAACACTTGTGACTTGGACCCACCTACAGTAGAGGATCTACCACCAGTGGTTTAGACTGCTAGCTTAGAGTCTTATCTTGTCTTTCTCATTGATACATTATTGTATATATACTAGGAGTTTATTTTATCTGATGTTTATGGAGATGTTATCTTAGACACTTAGACTTCTATCTGATTGTATTTCTGTGGATTCATTTCGTTCCATATCTATCTATCTTTTTATCGTATTCTACTTAGATGTGATTGAGACTGTGTTGCTATGTCACCTCCATTCGGAGTGTATATACTGTACAAGTACCTTTATATTGTTAGATGATTGACCTAGGACAGCGTTCTACTACCGACACTGCGGCGTAGGCTGGGCGTATTCACCTCTCGTGCCCTTACTCTAGGGTGCGGGTCGTGACATATATTTATTTAGTATTTGTCATGCATTTATTCTGCATTTAGTTCCTGTAAATACTTGATAGTTTTTTCATGTATTTTATTTTCTGCTCTTGTCTAGCTCTTGGTTCATTTCGGTTCATGTTGAACCAACTTGGTTTGGCTTGGTTCAACATAAAAAGGGATGAATGGCTTAGATTGGGTGAAGAGGAAAGAATGGTAGAGATCCCTTGGACTTGGTATTTATTCCATTTTCTCTTTCTCTCCTCATTCACTCCCATTCATTTCTCTTTCACATAAACCCTAGCCATTAGAGAGAGGCAAGTACATCTTGCATAATATGGAGGAATTTCTCAAAGCTTCAATTTTATTATTCTATTCTCTTCCTCTTTTCATTCTTAGCATGATTAATGTTGTAGTCGTAGCATTTTAATGTCGTTTTCATGTGTTTTAATTACTTTGAAGAAAATAGGTTCTTTGGGGAAAATAGGGTTTTGATCTTCAAAACTTGTTGTTCTTTGAAAACAAATGGTTCTATATCCAAGAGGGTTCAATTTTAAGCTAGTTTGCTTTTTGTTTTATCTCATTTTGACTTATAGATTAGAAGTTACGACCATTTGAAGTTTTAGGATTCCATGGGTTTCTCGAGTTCTTGAGCTGCTGTGAAGAACAGCAGCCACGCCATTTGTTGCCGCGCCATTTGCTGACGCACCATTTCTTGCTCGCATCATTTTCTGCTCACACCATTCATTGCTCGTGCCATTCACTGCTCGTATTATTCATTGCTCGTACCATTTGCCGTCGCACCATTTATTGCTCATACCATTTGTTTCTCGCACCATTTGTTGCTCGCACCATTTGTTACTCGCACCATTTGTTGCTTGCACCATTTGCTGCTCGCACCATTTATTGCTCGTGCCATTCACTACTCGCACCATTTGCTGCTTGCACCATTCGTTGCTCGTGCCATTTGCTGTCGCACCATTTGTTGCTCGCACCATTTGCTGCTCGAACCATTTATTGCTCGCACCATTTGCTGCTCACACCATTCATTGCTCGTGTCATTTGCTGTCATACCATTTTTTGCTCACACCATTTGTTTCTCACACCATTCATTACTCGCGCCATTCACTGCTCACACCATTTGCTGCTCGCGCCATTTGTTGTCGCACCATTTGTTGCTCGCACCATTCATTGCTTGCGCCATTCACTACTCGCACCATTTTCTGCTCGCACCATTCATTGCTTGTGTCATTTGCTATCACACCATTTGTTGCTCGCACCATTCATTGCTTATGCCATTCACTGCTCGCACCATTTGCTGTCATACCATTCATTGCTCGCACCATTCACAACTCGCGCCAGCTGTCCTGATTTTCTGATTTGGTGCCTATTTATGTTTAGATTGTGACTCTTGTGCCTTGGATGACTTGTGGACCTCCTAGTCACTTATACTTGATCCTTGATAGTTATAGACTCGACCCAACTAAATACTAGACTGACTTTTATGCCTTGTCACGAATTGACAAAGATTGCTATATTGATTGAACATTGATCATGCGTTCCTATATTTGGAACTAAGAGACTGGCTAGTCGTCTTATTGAATTCAATGAGACACGTTCCTGTTTATACAGTGAACTATTGCGACTGACTAGCCAATCCTAATCATTGACATGTACTCATGCTGATATTTCCAATTATATAATTACTTTCAATTCATGCAATATTGAGTATGTGCTAATACACTGGCAAATATTTCCTTATTACAAAAATATCACGTGTATCTTACAGTCAAGGCATGATTATCCCGTGGCTAGGTTTGTTTGCTGTATTACGCTATGTAAAACCTACAACCTAGCTGCACTGGTATCGTTGTAGAGTTATGCATATTGTACCCCGTACGGATGTACTCATTCAGAATGATCATGACCCACGGCATGTGATTTCAATTAACGTAGGGACAACTAAGTAACATACAATAACTACAACATGGAGAGGAATAAATTCTCGAGTTCTTACATGACAGTCATCTTCGGACAAATAGTGCCCCGACATGTCGGCTGGTCCCCACGGATACTACAAATCTGCCACACGGGTAGGAAGTGGTATCTGTTTACTTTTCTATAATATTGTTGATGGGCGTCCTGCTAGGACCCGTGTAATTTATGAGTGGTACAATTGATTATGGATAGACTAGCCTTACTTGTACATGGTAAGAACTGAGGAATTCAATAATGCATCTTTCTAAGATAACTTGGAACTTACAGTTAGCAAGCCGTAGTAGTTATATTGCCGCTTTAATTTGGATTTGTCTGTGTACTGTATCATATTATGTTAACTACTAAGGTGAGCGGAATGTCTTGATATGACGGGTCAACTTCTGTCCTTGCTTGGTTGGGGAGTTGGTTCGAAGTGTCACGATGTCACGTGAACCCAGTAGCAAAACATAAACTAATATTTATTATGCTTTATTTACTTCTCACTGGTTTTATTCCTGTATTTCGTGCTTTCTTATTGTACTTGCTATTTGGGGTCTAACCTCACTGGTTTTGCATGACCAGGTTTAGAGCCAGTTCCTGAGGATCCAGCATACTTCTACCCCCAAGATGGTCAATACTAGGAGAATGGCCGCTGGATAACATGAGTGGGTTCTTTGCTTCCCTACTCGTTTTACTGCTTACTTTACTTTTGCTGTTTGGCACCGACCTGTTAGTCAGACTGTCTTGCACTTACTTTTACATAATTGTAACTAAATCAGACTGTAGCTGATAATGCTTGTGTATACCTTGTTATATCATCTGGCTATGTTTTATAAAGCCAGATCTCCAGAACATTTTGACTGAGTGTTTGGGACGCCTTACTGCTTTATCTTATATATTCTATATTACTGCTTTTGTTTGAATGATTGAGACGATAGATGTTGAGTAACCCTAGTGAGACTTGTATGTAGTATGCACCCCCTTGTCTGGTAGACAACATTGATCATATTATTCGGTATTCATCTACTCGTAATACGTAGCTTGTAACTCCACTTCCCAATTTTTGAGAAAATAAAAATTTTTGATTTTAATAATAGTAATTGATTAAATTGGGTTTCAAATAAAAAGTTATTTTATTAATAATATGATGATTGATATGTTAGAGGGAAATAAATTGGGGACAATTTTCAAATTTGAAAAGTTGTTACAACCAATTTATTTGTGGTCCCCTCACCTTGTTTTAAATAAATAATAAATATTATTTTGTTCTAACTGATTTTTTTACTGTAAATATAATTTTCTAAAAGGGCAGGGGTTTTTATGTAAGTTTCCTTGGGCGGAGGGACCTAGATTAGATTGATTTGGGCGGGAGGGGTTTTCTGCAAATGTGCGTTTGTTTCTTTAAAAAAAAATCGAATCGCTGGAGAGAGAAAACTCATTCTCTCCAGTTTATTTTCTTTTCGAATCCAAGAGTTCTCGAGTCTTCTCCTTCCCCGATCGACCCCGCAGGCGGCGACTTCGATGGCATCGGCGACGGCAAGCCCACCTTCCCGACGACAGCGTGACTTGCTCTTCCCTCCATCGGCGGTGACGGCCACGACGACGCCAACAACGGCGGTGACGGATACGACGACGGTGACGGCGATGGTTCCTCCGACTCGACGGCGACAACGATCATTCTTCCAGCGACGACTGCGGCAATCACCTCTCGACGACCATGTCAAGATTTTCTCTCCGACGATGGTGACGGCGGTGGTTTTCCGACTCGATGGCGAACCCTCTCAACGGTGTTCGTTTCTCCGGCGATTGAAGGTGGAACCACTCCCAGTGGTGAGGTGTTTTTCGGCGGTGAGTTCTCTTCCCTCTTCTCTTGCGGACATGTTTTGATCGGATCGATCGGATCGATCGATCGATCAATTTACAATTGTGGTTTTTCAATAGAACCTACTATGTTGGATCTGAGTTCTTATTTTCTTTGCACTGGAACTGCTCGAGGCAATGCTAAGGAAGAAATCGACATCATAGTTGGACGGGGAGATCGTGTCCGACACCTTGGGGGTTATCTGCACTTTGGATTGGATCGGTCTCTCTGGAATTGGTGGTTAGGTCGTGTCCAGTGGAGCCCTGTAGCCGTGCCCGACACTTGGAAACGTGTCATGTGGATTTCCTCGTTCAGGTATTGATGTTATTTTCTGTTAATTCTTGAAATCTTACTTCTCTTTGAGTCGGGTGTGTTGGCCAGGGTCAGTTGAGGCGTGGATAGTATTAGCCGTGTCCGAGTATGTGTTCATGACATTCGTATCAGAGTACAGGTGTGTGTTCAGTGTGCATGTCCAAGAAGTCGACTATGTCCGTGCTCGGTTAGGTGCAAGACCAGTAGCGGTGTCTGTTGATTGGTGGCATGCTCGTAACGGGGTTGCGTTTATAAGACTATTGATTTGTAGTTGTACATTCTCTGTATTTTAACTTATCTCGATTTACTTATACTTCTCGACTCCACTTGTTCTGATTAAGATTTTGATCGAATAAGTTAGTAAATTTCTGGGTTATGATTTCAAATGAATATTTCTTTTGCTATGTTCGATTTGGTTGTAAAATTATAGATTCAGCTTTTACATCTTCTTAAGTTTTTGATGGAGAATTCAACTTGTGTGAGTACTGACAGAAGTTGGGAGACATGCTCGATATATTTGAATGTTGGGAGTTTATTACACTCCTTGCTTGAGCTGGAGCAAATGGCTATTGGCTTTGCAAATCTGTTGGGTATTGCTTTGTTTGGACATTAATGCAGTCATTTAGTTGCAGTCCAGGTTGAATGGATATGAGTCCCATGAGTGTGTCTGAACTATGGATTTGGCTATGGCTATGTGTGGTTGAGTTGATTGAACCCTTGTCTATGTTGGGGTTCCTGCCAAGTAAGTCCATATGGGAGTTAGGCCGTGGGCCATGGTACAAATGTGGGTTAGCTCTGTTTGTTCTGCATAATTAAAACAATAATGCAAGCTGAGTCTCCAATGCTGTTAGTTAAGTAGGTTTAATTGGGTGGGACTCATATGTGTATATTCGGGTTCGGATGACTGGCCACTTTAGTGTTCAATTGAACAACCTTTCCATTTGTACAGGAGGAGAGTGGCCTACTAGTAGAATTTGGTTATGTTAGAGTTAATACAATTTGAAGTTGGTCTTGTGTTGCTAGAAGTAGTCTATTAAAAATCTTAACTTGTAGAGTATAATGGTGACCTGATAAATAATTAGATTATTTAGTTAAAACCTGAACAGCTGGTGTAGTATTAGAACTTAACCAACTTGTACACATTATCAAATTCAGGTGGACATAGAGACTACTATCTCCCTATTCCCGATCTTCCCGGAGCAAAGGCAAGTACATTCTATGGTTTTGATCAATGCATTTTCTTGTTCTTTATTGCTGACACATTGCGACACGTTCATGATCTTTTCTGGCTTGTTCTTTCATGATCTTACTTGCATCTTGGGGTGGGGGAAATACTCTAGATATGTGACCAAATCCGGATACTTATTCATGATCTTTAGCTTAGGCCTCGCACAGTGCACGCGGGTCCTAAGCCGTACCATATATGATCTTTCAGGATCTTTCATGCTCTTTCATGGTCTTACCCAAGCCGGTCACATATCATAGAAGTATTTCAAAATTATAACACACATGTTCAGGATTTTGTTCTTACATTAGTTCCCATGATCCTGATCTTGATTTTAGCTATAGTCGTGATCTTTCCTGCATCTTTACATAGTCATGATCTTTCATGTATCTTTACAGCAGTAGTTCATGTTCTTCATGTTCTTTACATACCTTGTTCTTATCCTGTTCTTTCAGCATTTATTTTCCATACCATGATGTTATTGTTCATTACCTAGAACTGTACTTTGCTCCGCTCCTGAATAGGATATGTTGCAGGTATGCTTGCAGGACATTGTTCTACTCTATGGGCCAGAGCCCAGGATTTAGCTGAGCAGGATGAGGCTTAGCTTGAGGTTTCAGGTTTAGACTGTTAGCTTTACTCTTAGATATTGTCTTTAGAATTCATGTACATTTCATTCTTGATGACTCGTACATTATGATATCTAGATTTGTGGATTATGGTGATCATTCTGGGATATGTTTTTAGATGCTGTGATTATATATTTTCATGATTATCTGGTTAGTTTTCCCTAGCTTGGTACAGCTTACTTCGTCGTGTCTAACGACGAAGGCTGGGCGTGTCCGACTCGTGTCCGATTATTCGGGAGCGGGTCATGACATGTTTTTAGTGGTGGCCCATGCAGGTCCATCCTAATGGTACCTAGGACTTAGCGTACTATTGGGGGACTTGATTTACACTAGGGAAACTTGATCACAGTATAGGAAAATCGAGAAATAAGGGTATATCAGGTATATCAGGTATATCAGGTGTATAAGGTATTTTTATATTCTATAAACACTTGTTGTATGTAGGTCTAGGTTATTTTAACAGTTTTCTGTTTTGCAGATAGTTCAAAAGTATGCGACACCAGAACTGTCAATTCACCTGCACTTGACATTTCCGACCTTCCACTACCTTCTATCACTCTACTATCCCCATGGGTAGTACGTAGTTGACGGAGACGTCTGAAGAGTCCCTTGACAACCAGAGGAAGCAGGCCACCTTTCCAAGTCAGACTTGTGGATACACTCTCCGAGCCAGGAAGGACTTCTGATTTCCAGACTTCCAGACCTTTGGACTTCTCCGACACCGAGCACATATCTTACATCGTGGAGCAGATCGAGAAACTGAAGCCGCCACTGAAGATCATCTCAGCATGTGAGGATCCGACTCCTCCGAAGATTGAAGTCGCCAACCAGAAGATCCAGCTTGTAGCACATACAACAAGATGGGAAGCTGAAGCACATGAGAGACATGAAGACTTATGACGAAGACAACAACTAGCCTGGATTCACAAAGCGTCATCAGACTCGGACAGTGTTTCTTCAATCACATCGTCAGATTCAGACAATGACCAATTGTGCTTCCTGCCGCCATCCAGGACATCGCTTCGAGGAGTGCCGCAAAAGACGGAGGCTATGCTTATTCTACGGATTGTCTGCCCATCAAGCCAAAGATTGTCCGGAGATCGTTGATCGCACTGCCCGAGAATAAGCACGAGGAGCACCAGGACCGCAGCAGAAGGACCGCCTCTCCAGATTCAGCAGCTATATGGAGCATTACCGCATGGACCAGTCTACGTCAGGACGGTGAAGAAGATTGAAGTGATTCCAGTCCCGGAGGAAATACTGAAGATAGATTGAAGACAGAAGATTTCTTTTGCCTTGTTGGGAAAACCATGTATCTGATTAGCAATCCAGCCTCTCCTTAAAATTCTCTTAGCATCTAGATCATTTCTTCAAAACTTCTTGTTTTCTATTTTTGAGATCTTGATTGATGTCGAAACTTTGAGATATTGTTTCCTGTTTTGGTAAACTTGTTTCAGATCCACAAATCGATCAACATATCCTATATTAATTTCCTGGGTAATGATCATGGGGATCGATAATTGTTTGAAATTCATTATTCGATACCGTTTTCATATTCATCATTCCTGACCTTGTTTTCTAGTGATGGCTCCTATTTGCAAATTTTGTTTCTTTACCAAACTTCGTGTTAATTGATAATTAATCGTTTCTCGAGATTTCATTTCGGAATCCTGTTCCTCATTCGAAGTTTTGGTTGAGTCTCGTCCTATTCAGGACATTGTCGAAGATTCCTTTGAAGGTTCTTGAAGATTCATTTACTATTCAAGATTATGACTCATTCTCTACATGAGACTTGTTTTTCATTCATGACTCTGATTTTATTGGAGAGTTGTTTGTCCACTCCTTCGTTTCGACCTTGTCTCCTATATAAGATTTCGTTTGATTTATGGACATTTTTCTATTCACTTATTGATATTTTGATTCATTATTCGAATTTGTCCCCAATCAAAACATTGTTTGAATCTTCACTCCTATCTTGACACTTGCTTGAGATTCAGCCCTATTCGAGACATCGTTTGAAGATTTTGTTTTCTATTTTGAAACTTTGGCTCATTCCCTATGAGATTTTGTTCACTATTTGAGACTTGTTCCTATTCAATAAATTATTTTTGTTCACAACTTTGTTCGACCTTATTCCTATTGAAGTTCTAATCGTTTCATAATCAGGATTTGATACATGTTTCTTGTTCGCTATTGATACCCTGTTTTCTAAATCACTGTTCGTAACCTTGCTTCCTGTTCGAGATTCTGTTCAAGATTTCACTTCTTATTCGCGACTTAGTTGATATTGATTTTCTATTTTCACTGTGTACTTTATTGGAGAATTCGTTTTCAATTCAAGTTTTTGCTCGAGCTTTCATTGTTATTCGAGATTTTATTAAAACTTGTTTCCAGTACGGGATTTTAATTCTTATTTTGAAACTTGTCTCCTATCCGATACCTTGTTTCAGTTCATCCTTCGAGACTCTGTTATCCTTTCAGGATAACGCCCCATATATGGAATCTTGTTACCATTCCAGATATCAGTTGATATTCCGTCATAATTTTAAACTTTGCCCTGTCTGAAATTTTAAATCTCCCTGGTTGCCCTTTTGTACTCACCGATGGGATCCCTTGTCGTCTCTTAGTACCTAATAAATCCTTGTATTCTAACAGTCAGGTAACTTCACCATTTCCGTGACTTGGACTATTGAAACTCATTTTGAACTCCTTAAAACTCTTTTGAAATTCCTAGGGATAGTCGAGAGGCTATTCGATGACCTACTATGGCATGACAGTTGCGCGCTGCAGCCATTAGCTGGATTATGGAGACTGGGGGTTCACTGCAGCCAGTAGCGCACTGGCGAGGCAGGAACTCTAAGTTGAAGTGATTTCAGATACCCATAGGTTTTCGAGTATTGTCGAGACTTGTCATATTCTTCATATCTTAATCTCTTGGGTTGTTTCGTCAATGATTGTTGGAAAATGGATAAGGTTGATAGAGTATTTGGAGACATATTGTTATTTGAGTCACGGAGCCGAAAGTCCACTGCAGTCAGATACATACTGGCGGGGTAGGGATTCTAAGCAAAGTGATTTCAGATACCAACATGTTCTTGGATATTTTGGAGACTATATTTTCTTTTCATATGATTATTGGTTTTCGAGAATCACAAATCCTTGCATGTTCACCCTGATTTGATACTGTATCTCCTGAGTATTCTGTACGTTCCTCAAATCAACCCTCGCTAATTACCTTCTAGTATTGTATCATTAGATCATTGATTTCCTCAAATTATACATTGCCAGATTTTGATTCCATGCTTCGTTTATGTCTTGTATAAATTTCGATCTTAAATCATGTCTGTCTGACCATGATTTTCCTATCTTGTGCTAGCCACTTGTGTTAAACTATCAATTTTGATCGTACTTAATAGTTGTGTCTTCATGATTTTGCTCCTCTGAGTTGTAATTAAAATTCCTTCCACTTCGTGACTATTTGATCCTCGATCCTTGTCAAAGCGTGATATCCCAAACTTCTTGTGTATACTTGGACTCAAGGCTCAGAGCGACATGGATCGACAGAAGCACTAGGCGGACAACAGCAGATGGTCACCAGAGTTCGCAGTTAGAAGCAGAGTGTTCCTGAAGAATCTCGCCGACCAGAGGCACCATTCGTTTTGGCAGAGGCAGAAAGCTCAGTCCGAGATTCATCGGACCTTTCGATGTGACGGCGCGTATTGGCGAGGTGGCATATTGACTAGCGCTTCCAGCTAGCTTGGAGGGAGTTCACGACGTTTCCCACGTGTCCCAGCTTCGACGTTACATTCCAGACCCAAGCCATGTGGTGGACTATTCAGAGCTAGAGGTGGGTCCGAGCTTGACCTACGAGGAGCAGCCAGTGGAGAACCTTGATCGGAGGGAGAAGCAACTGCGGAACCAGACTATTCTACTTGTCCGCGTCCTGTGTATACATCACTCTCCGGGAGAGTCCACATGGGAGCGCGAGGACGAGATACGGGAGCGCTATCCCAGTTTGTTGTTGAGTGTACTTTGATATTGACAATCTTAAATACAATAAATAAATTGTGTTGAACCTTCTTGAGGTTTGCTTTGAGTTTGTTTTGTTGCCTCTCGAATTTCGAGGACGAAATTATTTTAAGGAGGGGAGATTTGTAACTCCACTTCCCGATTTTTGAGAAAATAAAAATTTTTGATTTTAATAATAGTAATTGATTAAATTGGGTTTCAAATAAAAAGTTATTTTATTAATAATATGATGATTGATATGTTAGAGGGAAATAAATTGGGGACAATTTTCAAATTTGAAAAGTTGTTACAACCAATTTATTTGTGGTCCCCTCACCTTGTTTTAAATAAATAATAAATATTATTTTGTTCTAACTGATTTTTTTACTGTAAATATAATTTTCTAAAAGGGCAGGGGTTTTTATGTAAGTTTCCTTGGGCGGAGGGACCTAGATTAGATTGATTTGGGCGGGAGGGGTTTTCTGCAAATGTGCGTTTGTTTCTTTAAAAAAAAAATCGAATCGCTGGAGAGAGAAAACTCATTCTCTCCAGTTTATTTTCTTTTCGAATCCAAGAGTTCTCGAGTCTTCTCCTTCCCCGATCGACCCCGCAGGCGGCGACTTCGATGGCATCGGCGACGGCAAGCCCACCTTCCCGACGACAGCGTGACTTGCTCTTCCCTCCATCGGCGGTGACGGCCACGACGACGCCAACAACGGCGGTGACGGACACGACGACGGTGACGGCGATGGTTCCTCCGACTCGACGGCGACAACGATCATTCTTCCAGCGACGACTGCGGCGATCACCTCTCGACGACCATGTCAAGATTTTCTCTCCGACGATGGTGACGGCGGTGGTTTTCCGACTCGATGGCGAACCCTCTCAGCGGTGTTCGTTTCTCCGGCGATTGAAGGTGGAACCACTCCCAGTGGTGAGGTGTTTCTCGGCGGTGAGTTCTCTTCCCTCTTCTCTTGCGGACATGTTTTGATCGGATCGATCGGATCGATCGATCGATCAATTTACAATTGTGGTTTTTCAATAGAACCTACTATGTTGGATCTGAGTTCTTATTTTCTTTGCACTGGAACTGCTCAAGGCAATGCTAAGGAAGAAATCGACATCATAGTTGGACGGGGAGATCGTGTCCGACACCTTGGGGGTTATCTGCACTTTGGATTGGATCGGTCTCTCTGGAATTGGTGGTTAGGTCGTGTCCAGTGGAGCCCTGTAGCCGTGCCCGACACTTGGAAACGTGTCATGTGGATTTCCTCGTTCAGGTATTGATGTTATTTTCTGTTAATTCTTGAAATCTTACTTCTCTTTGAGTCGGGTGTGTTGGCCAGGGTCAGTTGAGGCGTGGATAGTATTAGCCGTGTCCGAGTATGTGTTCATGACATTCGTATCAGAGTACAGGTGTGTGTTCAGTGTGCATGTCCAAGAAGTCGACTATGTCCGTGCTCGGTTAGGTGCAAGACCAGTAGCGGTGTCTGTTGATTGGTGGCATGCTCGTAACGGGGTTGCGTTTATAAGACTATTGATTTGTAGTTGTACATTCTCTGTATTTTAACTTATCTCGATTTACTTATACTTCTCGACTCCACTTGTTCTGATTAAGATTTTGATCGAATAAGTTAGTAAATTTCTGGGTTATGATTTCAAATGAATATTTCTTTTGCTATGTTCGATTTGGTTGTAAAATTATAGATTCAGCTTTTACATCTTCTTAAGTTTTTGATGGGGAATTCAACTTGTGTGAGTACTGACAGAAGTTGGGAGACATGCTCGATATATTTGAATGTTGGGAGTTTATTACACTCCTTGCTTGAGCTGGAGCAAATGGCTATTGGCTTTGCAAATCTGTTGGGTATTGCTTTGTTTGGACATTAATGCAGTCATTTAGTTGCAGTCCAGGTTGAATGGATATGAGTCCCATGAGTGTGTCTGAACTATGGATTTGGCTATGGCTATGTGTGGTTGAGTTGATTGAACCCTTGTCTATGTTGGGGTTCCTGCCAAGTAAGTCCATATGGGAGTTAGGCCGTGGGCCATGGTACAAATGTGGGTTAGCTCTGTTTGTTCTGCATAATTAAAACAATAATGCAAGCTGAGTCTCCAATGCTGTTAGTTAAGTAGGTTTAATTGGGTGGGACTCATATGTGTATATTCGGGTTCGGATGACTGGCCACTTTAGTGTTCAATTGAACAACCTTTCCATTTGTACAGGAGGAGAGTGGCCTACTAGTAGAATTTGGTTATGTTAGAGTTAATACAATTTGAAGTTGGTCTTGTGTTGCTAGAAGTAGTCTATTAAAAATCTTAACTTGTAGAGTATAATGGTGACCTGATAAATAATTAGATTATTTAGTTAAAACCTGAATAGCTGGTGTAGTATTAGAACTTAACCAACTTGTACACATTATCAAATTCAGGTGGACATAGAGACTACTATCTCCCTATTCCCGATCTTCCCGGAGCAAAGGCAAGTACATTCTATGGTTTTGATCAGTGCATTTTCTTGTTCTTTATTGCTGACACATTGCGACACGTTCATGATCTTTTCTGGCTTGTTCTTTCATGATCTTACTTGCATCTTGGGGTGGGAGAAATACTCTAGATATGTGACCAAATCCGGATACTTATTCATGATCTTTAGCTTAGGCCTCGCACAGTGCACGCGGGTCCTAAGCCGTACCATATATGATCTTTCAGGATCTTTCATGCTCTTTCATGGTCTTACCCAAGCCGGTCACATATCATAGAAGTATTTCAAAATTATAACACACATGTTCAGGATTTTGTTCTTACATTAGTTCCCATGATCCTGATCTTGATTTTAGCTATAGTCGTGATCTTTCCTGCATCTTTACATAGTCATGATCTTTCATGTATCTTTATAGCAGTAGTTCATGTTCTTCATATTCTTTACATACCTTGTTCTTATCCTGTTCTTTCAGCATTTATTTTCCATACCATGATGTTATTGTTCATTACCTAGAACTGTACTTTGCTCCGCTCCTGAATAGGATATGTTACAGGTATGCTTGCAGGACATTGTTCTACTCTATGGGCCAGAGCCCAGGATTTAGCTGAGCAGGATGAGGCTTAGCTTGAGGTTTCAGGTTTAGACTGTTAGCTTTACTCTTAGATATTGTCTTTAGAATTCATGTACATTTCATTCTTGATGACTCGTACATTATGATATCTAGATTTGTGGATTATGGTGATCATTCTGGGATATGTTTTTAGATGCTGTGATTATATATTTTCATGATTATCTGGTTAGTTTTCCCTAGCTTGGTACAGCTTACTTCGTCGTGTCTAACGACGAAGGCTGGGCGTGTCCGACTCGTGTCCGATTATTCGGGAGCGGGTCGTGACATAGCTGGCTGAGTCATTCCCCCGTTCTCTGGTATTCTGGATCTGGGACGTGACAAATGATGTGCCGTATTAGCCCAGTCGTTCATATGTCGAAAGGTATTTAAATCACTATTTGATTAGTTTTACTTGTTCATGTTCATTTTTCAGTTGTCTTGTTCATACATGTTCCTGCTAGTAGTTTCTTGTACATGTTATCATTTCCAATTTATATACATATTCCTTTACTGTTATATTACATATTTATTATCTAGCTTTATTTCGTATTAAGTTACATAAATACAATAGGGTTGTACTTTGCTCATTTTCTGACTGGATCGTTGGAGGTGACTTGCCATGCTTCCTACTTTTGTGCTATGGACTATATGGGAGAGAGAGAGAGAGAGAGAGAGAGAGAGAGATCATGAAGGTCGACCTTAGATTCTAGATTAGATAGTTCTTTTATTTTTAGTGGGTTTGTTCCTGAATGTCATTTTTATGAATTATTGGATTCGTAATTTGAATAATTATTATGAATGAGCAATTAGATATGATTTGTTGTATTTGAGTTGACATTGGGACATAGACAACGTACTACCGCCGATGCTGTGGTGTAGGCTGGACTTGGCTACGTACTTGTATCTCGAAAAGCGGGTGCGGGTCGTGACATATATGTTCCAATGTATGACGATTGATGCACTTTTCGAGCTTCTTCGACACACGAATGACGCTCGTCGCACTCAAAGGTATTCTCCACATAGTTTAGGAGCCCTACCCACTCCAACAAGAATAACAACATTTTCTAGAAGAAAAAAAAACTACCTTTTGTTTGAGTTTGTACGTAAAAGAAAAAATGAAGAGGAAGATCAAGATAATTGACACACATTAACGAAAAAACATGAGGAAGATCAAGATAATCGACACTCACTAAGGAAAGCAATGGATTTTAGTTATGGCAAGCTTCGACCAACAAGTAGCAAGTTTCAATTCTGTTTGAGTATGTGTATATGTATATTTTTTTATCTTCTCTTGTTCTCTTGTATTGTTTGTTTCCCATTTATTCTCACAAAAAAGAAAAAAAAAACATAGAAAAATTAAGAAAGTTACTAATTTTAGGTGTGCGTTTAAGCTCATGCAAATTAAGGAGCATTAACATTATAAGTACATCAATCTCTACTATTAAGATTTAATGTATTTGGATTGGATTATTTTGTCCAAAAGTAACTGTTTATAGAAAAATGGTCTTTTCACGATATGATCACAAACTCATTACTAGCAAAATGCCCAACTACCTCCTAAAATACAAGGGCTTTGGAATGAAAAGTATTGGGATTTACTATGAAATTATTAATTTGAATGTCATCAAGGATGGCCTAGCCTATGGGAATCAGATCCTCTTTTCTGCGCAAACCTACAGGAGAGACACTTCAAGTCGCTTAGTTGTCCATTTCATTAGATGGTTGTCCAAATCTCAAATCAGATTCTGAATCAAGAATTTTGAGATTTTGGGGAGTCTCCCATGTAATCATCCGAAGCCACCTGTTGTCACATTCCCATGCCAAGACTAATAATTATTGGGACCTCCAGTAGCACTACGCTGAAGAATGGGCCATATATCATCACATATTGTCACGTCCTGCTCCCACTTTTGGTTATGAGCACGTGAGTGCACAAAACATATACTTACTAGAAAGCATCTAGTAAGAGTTGTCAGCACATATGTTAAGATGTCTATAATATCAAGAACATATAACCATCAAGAACAATATATACAACCACCATTATCATACTACACAAGTACATAACTAAAGAACAATATTATCACAAGAGTATGGCCTAAAAGTCTCAGCCACATATCAACTAAGATCAAACTCCTAAACAATATATCAACATCTCGGGAACAAATCTGCTATACAAGATACTACTAAACTAAGAAAATAGTTTGAAGGCATATGAAAGGAAAATATGCCTCTCCGAGCTATGAGTCTTCGTAGGAAGGAGAATAGTCACAAACATCGGTCTCACCATAGTCAAGAAAGAATCATCTAAGCTGTCATATTATGTTGTCTAGTTAGGATTAAAGCAAACTACAGTAATAATAATAATAATAATAATAATAATAATAATAATAATAATAATAATAATAATAATAATAATAATAATAATAATAGTAGTAGTAGTAGTTACACAATATAATATATGCTAAAATGACAAATAAATAAAAATAAATTATACAACCAATATGACGACAATGTGCATAAATATAGGAAGATAGAATAGAACATAAGTGATATTGACAATACGTGAGTCTAACATATAATAACACTATGGAATCTAATGCAAGTCAATCTCGAGAAAATTATCAATAAATGTACATTGTGTTCTAGATTATTTTGTTAATTAGTTAGGACTAAACACGATTAACGTACGAGTACTGGAGACAGTAGTATTTGCGCTCAAGTTGTGGAAGTATTATTTGTATGGTGATCGGGTGGATATTTATATTGATTACAAGAGCCTAAAGTATTTTTTTTTATCCAGAAGGACTTCAACATGCGCCAGAGGAGATGGTTAGAGAGTTGTTGAAAGACTATGATGTGGAGTTTTAGTACCATACAAGCAAGACGAATGTAGTAGCGGATGCATTAAGCGAGGGGTCAACACATTCATCTTGACAACTCAGAGGAAAATATTGGAGGACCTCTAGGAAATGGATATCAAGGTGGTTCTTCCACAATACACCAGGATTCTAGCCAGTCTACAGATCCAATCTACTTTGGTCTAGAGGATCGCAGCACAGGCTGAGGATTCGCAGACTCAGAGGCTTCGAGCAGAGTTTGAGTCCGGTCTCAGAAAAGAGTTAAGGATTCATGAGGATGTGTCACGACCCGCACCTGGTTTTCGGACGCGAGCTCGTGAGCAAGCCAGCTACGTATCGAGCGGACTCCAGCCCAACTCGAGTACGTATAAGCTATCCAGAATAGGGTATCATGTCTAATCTAAACTAAATCTCAATCTACATGAATCATATAAACAAGAATGAACAAGTATGGGTCATGGTCTGCAGCCCATTAGCATATTGTTCGATTAGACTCCAAGAATGATATGAGTCTATAAATAAGCAGAGTATATCATGGTACTGAATATAAAGCACGAGAGGATAATAAAGAAATATCACAAGCAAATACCTGTATCATGCATCGCAATCCTCTACCATCCCGCTCTGCTAACTAACTCCATACAATCGCTAAACCTGAAGAGATCATCAGGTCCTCAGAGGACTAGCAAGATACATAATATACAAGCCAACATATAACAGTACAAATATACAAAGAAGTAAGGGACAATCAAGGATATCCAACGAGACAAAATGAACTAAGACACAAGATCTAAACATAAGGATCCTAAGACATTGGCATGCCATACTAGAAATGGCTAATAGGTCAAAGCTATAGACTGCAGTCAAGGCAAGTACTCACAATCTATAGTGTCTCAATCGCAGTCAAGGCAAGTACTCACAACCAAGACGGTAGCCAATCCTAGTATAAAAATCCTATAGACCGTAGTCAAGGTAAGTACTCACAATCTATAGAATGTCAAAGTCAAGTCCTACTCAAGTCATGTCAAGTCAAGTTATAATCAAGTCGAGGGAATCGTAGTGTAGGACTAGACGACTCTATCAAGGAATACATATGAAACTAACACAGTGTAACAGATAAAAATATCGTAGCAGAAGGGAACAAGAGTGTGCATGCAACTAGAAACATGTAAAGTGAACTATAACAGGACGAGTGTACTAGACATAGAATAAAGCAATCACGAATGTAAGGAAAAGACAACAGCGAGATAATGAACATGCATATAAATTATACTATACAAGCTGGCAAGGTATACTTGTCTGGTGGAAGCGCGAAGAACCAACAATAAACCATCAACCAATAAGCCAAATAAGTCCAAACCTCACAACTGTCTCCGAAAGCTGAAATAAACATTACCAATATTCTCAGAATAGTCAAATTAGCTAGGATTGCCTGTCCTTAAGTCCAATTCTGGATAAAGGGGCAAAACGGTAATTTCGGGCAAAAACGATGCCCGCCGTTGGACCCACTTTGCACCGAAAATTATGCCAGAGTCAATAGTCTCTAAAGTCGTCAAACTATATGTCTATGAATCCGGTTTTCCGATACGAACATAATCGTATGTCCAAAGTTGGATTCCGGCGGGCCGTGCACAAAATCACTCGTTGAGTCGGACCGTGGGACCCGCAAAACGGCGATCCAATCAACTGTCTCAGAATTGGACCAAACTTGGCACACAGGACCAAAAAAATGATATGGTCCTGTTGGCGCAAGTTTCGTCTCGATCTGACGAACGTGCACCAAGTAATTGAGAAGTTTGCACAGAGGCCGATACGGTGAATTTTGACGGATACGCATCAAATTTGTCGCGCACACGCGACCAATTTAAATTCCGTCAAAGTCCACACGACCACGAAGCCGTTATGCACCTTTCGATGCTTCGATTTGCGATCAAGTCGTCCGGTTTGGCAGGACGCATATGGTATCAGAGTGATTTTCAATATTTCTACGGTTTTAAAAATAGGTTTTTATCGAAGTTTGGAATCTGATTTCTCAATGCTTAGTCAATGAAATCGAGTTCTATAAATTAGGTTGCAGAGCCCTATAGGTTGGCTAGGACTGTCTTTGGTTTGTTTTTGAAAATGCCTACTGGTTGGTTCAACAACGGCCTTCCAAGTTGGATTCCAAAATCAGTTCTAATACTCTGTTTCAGTAGTTTTTCCTGAAGTTTCAAAAATTCCTATAATTCATTTAAGGAAAACTAAACAAATCTAATTGAAGGCATTGATAGAGGGTTAACCCAGCTATTCAAAGAAATTTACAGGTCGAGATTTCGTTGAACGAACGCGGAGAAAACATACCTCGAAGTAGGGGGTCGGGCTGCTGTCGCTGTGCTCTGTTGCTGTTCGGGTTTGCTGTCATTGCGCGGCGGCGGTCGGCCGTGCTACGGCGGCGGCGGTTCAGGGTGGGTCGCCCAGCCTTGAACGAGGTCTGGGTGTCGTGGCGCACGCCTAGGTTTAGAGTTTGTCGCACCCTTCTCTCCATCTCTCCCTCTCTGCTAACTATTCATATATATTTGCTATTATCAGCAGCTGGGGGTCGGGTTCTTGTGGGTTGTGGGAAGTAAGGTCGGTCCTAGGCCTGGGTGTGTTGGGCCCTGGTTGGGATGGCCTGGATAGGTGTGCGGTTGGGCTGTTGGGCCCGGCCTGCTGTGGTGGGCTGGGCCTGGGGTGTTAGCTATTTATTTTGGTTTTTCCTTTTCTTGTTTTAGCAATATATATATATATATATATATATATATATATATATATATATATATATATATATATATATATATATATATATATATATATATATATATATATATATATATATGTATTTATATATATACACGTACACACATATATTTATATATATATATATATATATATATATATATATATATATATATATATATATATATATATATATATATATATATATATATATATATATAATATATTCATATATGCATACACATGTACACATATATTCATATCTATGCATAAATAATATTCCATTAAAATTCTAAGTTCCTAATTACCAATTTTCTAGTGTGATCTATTTATATAAATATGAATATATATTATAACACTTATTTGACAAAAATAACACAACCAACAATAATACTAATATTATATAATAATAACCTCAATAAAATAATAATAATAATAATAATAACGAAATTCAATAACCAATAATAGGCATTGCATCTAACTTAAATATGTCCACATGGTGTATTTGGTCTCACTACAAGATTACATGGGCTCGGTTTCGGTTCGGGTCTAGTCCGAGCTAAATCGACGCAAACCGGGTCTCCTACAAGTCAATAATATAATTAATAAATAATTAAAACGTTCTATAGGGTTAAGTCGCAACTTGGCCTGGTTTTTCTAGTTAGGACATCACTATGGCTCGGCCTCCCTTGGCATGGCTAATACACTAGTCAAGGCACGCCACTGCACTATTCGTGCCATGATTCCTAGTCGTCTGGTACCTCAAAACTCAACCATGGCTAAAGTCATCTAACGTAATAATTAACTAAATAATTATTTATAAAATCTAAAAACCACCATTTAAATTAAATAAATAATAATAATAAAAATATTTCAACAATTTCCGGGAAGGGAGGCTACAGGATGGGATACTCACATTTAGAAGCCATCTTTGTTTTTTGAATGGAAACATCTGGCAAGAGGTTATGTCAGAGGCTCATAGTTCTCCGTACTCCATCCATCCAGGGTACGAAGAATATGTATCAAGATGTTAGGCAGTATTTCTAGTGGCATGGGATGAAGAGGGAGATAATAAGGTTTGTCTCCCGTTGTTTAGTGTTTCAACATGTGAAGATTGAACATTAGAGACCGACAAGATTTTTACAGTTGCTTCCTATTATATAGTGGAAGTTAGAGCATATTACTATTGATTTTGTAATAGGTTTACCTAGATTCCCATCTGGTCGAGATGTAATTTAGGTGATAATGGACCAGCTCATGAAGGTGGCACATTTTATTCCCTTCAAAGTAGGGCATTCGACCGGCCAGTTGGCATATATGTACATGTGGTAGATAGTGAGGGCATGTCACGACCCGCGCCCACATGATCGGACACGAGTGCGTGGTTACATCCAGCCAACGCCGCAATATCGATGGTAATCAGCTGCTAATCACGTGCCCACAATCAATCACCACATTTCATTATTTATTAGTACACATTTTACAAATAATATCCTAAAACAAATATGGTAAAATAGTAAAGACGATATCCTCATGTAAATTAGCCAAAATTTAGTGGGGGTATATTTTAAAATTTTATTTGTTCTATACAAAGGAATGCGATATTTGATATTTAAAATAAATAAATAAAAGTATACGATAGTTTCTATATTTTGAATGAGAACATTTTCTAAAATATCCCTATAAACAAAGGCATAAAAGAGAGGATAGAGTGCCAAATCCATGAAAAGATCACCCACCAATTCGACGTTGGGCCGAACAAGGCCTGGCCCAGAAAGCCCCTGAACACCTGGGTCAAAACCTAACCCTAAAAGGCCTTTCATTACTATAAACAATGAGGAAAGGATAGGCAACAGCCGCACGCCATCAACTGCGATCCCCAAATTTTCCTCCTCTCCTAATTTAGGTTTTCTTCTTCCTCCTCCAAAATTAGGGTTTCTTCTCCACCAGATCTCCAAAATTCGACCATGGAGATGGAGTTGCTGACGCAGTTTCCCCACACCCACATGGATCGGCGAGCCAGGAAGCGGCCCAGGCTGACGTGGGACGTGACGCCGGTAACTTTTCACCTCCAGATCTCCGTCAATTTCTCGATCGAAGTTCTCTCTGTTGTACCGGCTAGAAAATTAGGTTTTCTATTTGATCAAATTAGTTTCGTTTTTTTTTTTGATATAAGTTGTTCAGATCTGTTAATATTTGGAAATAACCCCCCTTGATCTTGTTATTCGCTAGAAATCCCTTGTAATATGGTTAATTTTTTTTAGGTGCGGGACTCCTAAGAAAATAACAAGATTTGGAAGACTTGTGTTGAAATCGGATAGATTTAACGATCTTGTATCAAGAAACTTTTATTTTAGGGTGCGTTTGATTACAAGGTGGTGGAAAATATAATATGTGGAAAATAAATTAATTTCACGGAATTATTTTACTAGTAAAAAATTCCATGGAAAAAGTTCCACGGAATTAATTTGGGTGTTTGATTGTTGTTATTTTCTATGAAAATTGATATTTTCCTGTGGGCTGGGCCAGTTTTACTTTCCACCATATCGGAGGAAATTATAGAAACTGATATATTTTTGGAAAATAACTCCATGAAAAATACACTATCAAACACTACAATTGTTGGTAAATTTGTTATGGAAATATTTTCCATGAAAAGAAAAGGCTCAATCAAACACAGCCTTAACAATATGCTTGGACCTTGCAAAAAAAAGATAGTAATTTGGATGAAATTTTTGGGTATTTTGACTCGTGGAATAGGAAAAGATCAAATCTTGACGTAAGTTGGGGGTATGATGTGTTGTACTAATCATTTAAGTTCCTGATATAGGTTGTACTAATTAGTTTAATTTTGTTAATTATTGTCGTAGTTTTGATCTTTATTGTGTTGGAGTTTGATGTGTTTTTTTTAGTGTGTGTCATGACTATTATACTCATTTTTTGTAGTATCCATGCTTCCTAGAAAGTGAGTAGTGTCTACTAGAAAGTAAGTGAGTAGCGTCTATGCTTCCTAGATATTAGGTGATAAAGGTTTTCCAACGACTCTCCAGAGTAAATATTCAAACTTGTATTTTTGTATCTCGAGAGAAATGATCGTCGTCATTTGTTTATAATACTGTATGAATGTGATGCTTAAATTTTGTATCATTCCTTTAACTTGCCATTTCTGCAGCAGTAATTTATAGGTTACTCTATGCTGTCAACTCATTTTTTGTGCTTAGATTTGTGTGTATTATTTATGTATCTTATTCATTTGGTAAGAGGTGTACTGGAGTTAAAATTAAGAGGATGAATATGTATGGGAAAAATGAATAAATGGATGGCTGCATGTAGGCTCAGATAGGGTTGTTATGTGGACAAGAGGTTGGCGATCATTCAAGCTTGGTACCATCGTTGGCACCTTCGGACCAAACTTGCCCTCTTCTTTCTGCAAAGGGGGTGGCTCGAAATGCTTCTCCTCCTCACAGAGGGGTTGATAAAGATGGTCATTACATGTTTGCAGTTGGAGACAATCTGACCCCACGCTGTAATTACACTCGATCATCCTTATTAAAATTTTGGTCTCCTGTTACCATTTTCTTGCCCTCTTTTTTGCTGGTCTCCTTTTGACGTGTGCATACTTATTTACTTTTTTTTGGTTAAATATCTTCATTATAAGTTGTCAGCTGTAATTAAGCTTGCCCTTATTAAAAGTTATTTTTCTGCTACTGTTTCTTTTTTGCTTGACTTTGTTTTTTCATCTGCATATGCTTATTTAATTTTCTATTTTTGTTCTTTCTCTAAACCACAACATATATATATATATATATATATATAATATATATATATATATATATATATATATGGTTAAATATCTTCATATAAAGTTGTCAGCTGTAATTAAGCTTGCCCTTATTAAAAGTTATTTTTCTGCTACTGTTTCTTTTTTGC
Organism: Iris pallida; assembly: GCA_029216955.1. Taxonomy (NCBI): domain Eukaryota; kingdom Viridiplantae; phylum Streptophyta; class Magnoliopsida; order Asparagales; family Iridaceae; genus Iris; species Iris pallida. The sequence goes on from JANAVB010006390.1 coordinate 3,717,972, forward strand.
TTGACTTTGTTTTTTCATCTGTATATGCTTATTTAATTTTCTATTTTTGTTCTTTCTCTAAACCACAACAAACATGTAGGATGTTTATTCTTTATCTAAGGTGCCAGTGCAGAAGCATTGACGTTCTCACATAAACCATTCTCATTATGGTGATTTTTGTGCATGGCCTCACATAAATGTTGAAAGCCCTGTTTTAGTGTCAAGTTTTCTTAAAGTTTTTCCAAATATCCCATTATGATATGAATATCCTTGCATATGCATGTCAATGCTAGTAATATGTTATATTTTAGAACATTCTCGAACCTCTTTTTTTTTTCTAGCCTCTTTTTGACCAGCAACCTCTATTTTTTAATATTCTTGACAAGTTTATATATTTTTTAGTAACAAATCTTATTCCTGAGATAGATTTCACTTCTTTTCCTCAAGTGGTAATTTTGTCTTTGGTCGATTTTGATTCTACATTGTTTATCATAAATTGGTTGTTTGCATCTAATGAAAATAATTATTGTTATGTGGTATTGGTGCTTAGACTTCTTCCTTCTTTGGTGCTTTGTTTGCAGATAAGATTTACAGCAAAATGGGTGAAGGTTGTTTTCTAACCTGTTGCATTATTCTTTAATCTTGTTTTCAACTAGTACGTAAATGTTGTGTAGACACTATTTGCCTTTACTCTCTGGTTTCTAGGCATGCTTCTGTTATTGATTTGTGACTAGCTTGTTGATATACTGCATTTCTTTGTGTCAATTTAACAAAGTTCTCATCCTTGAAGCCTCACATGTATCTTGCTGCCATAATTCCAGGAACCTTTGGTCAGGTATTGGAGTGCTGGGATAGAGAAAAGAGAGAAATGGTAGCTATTAAGATTGTTCGTGGAATAGAAAAGTACAGAGAGGCTGCTATGATTGAAATAGATATGCTCCAACAACTGGGGAAACATGACAAGGCTGGCAGTCGGTGAGTCATATTTTCTTATACTTTGTCGTCAACCATTTTTAATTGTGTGGTCAATGTTTTGGTTTGGTTGAGTTTATAGCTGTGTATATGCTGGTGTATTTTTGCAGTTGTGTACAAATACTGAACTGGTTTGACTATCGTAACCATATATGTATCGTAAGTACATATCAATTTGTGATGAATTCTCCAATTTATGCTAACAACCTTGGGGTTTAAAATTCGTGCGTGGATTTAATTGATTTGACCAGGTATTTGAGAAGCTTGGATCAAGCTTGTATGACTTTCTACGGAAAAACAGTTATCGTCCTTTTCAGATTGATCTAGTTCGTGAGCTTGGCAAGCAACTTTTGGAATCTATAGCATGTGTGTAGTCTATTTCCACTAGTGTTTACTCCTAAATTTTTATTGCCTTGTCTGCCTAGTTGGGACTAGTTGGTTCAGCGGTGGTCTGGTTCATTGGTCAACTGGTCTACATATAAATATTTGTCATGACTGCTGGCTAATATATGGTTCAATTATGTTTATTGTCTTCTTCCCTCTTTGCAGTCATGCATGACTTGCGTCTTATTCATACTGATTTGAAGCCTGAGAATATTCTTTTTGTTTCACCGGAGTATATAGAAGTATCCGACTACAAGGTATCTTGGCAGATTGAGCTATTTTCATGTATTCTGATTTTGCACATGTTTATCTGCTGCAACTCCAGTTACATCAATTTTGAATCATTTTATTCATTTATGAATATGCATGCTGGTTGGTTTATCTTGTGTTCTAATGAATAGAACACTGTTTCATATTCTCTTGGATCTTTGTATGCGACTTCTCGTGTCTTGAGGTATACTGTTATTGATTGCTTACCTTCCTCTCATTTGTGAAGGTTGGTTCCTCTCCAATGAGGTTGCCCAAATCAAGTGCCATTAAGGTAATAGACTTTGGCAGTACAACCAATGATAAAGAAGGCCACAGTTACATTGTGTCAACAAGGCATTATCGGGCCCCTGAGGTTATTTTGGGTAGGGAGCTTACTCCTTTTTTTTCCCCTCTCTTTGGAGCCTGTTTAGTGAATTAACGGTTCATCTTGCAATCAGGTCTTGGCTGGAGTTATCCCTGTGATATATGGAGTGTCGGTTGCATACTTGTAGAGCTTTGCTCGGTAGGTTTTTTTACCCATAACAGGTCACATGATACAAATTTATGCGTCCTCTACTAACATTCGGTTTTGAACTCCAGGGGGAGGCATTATTTCAGACCCATGAGAATTTAGAGCATTTAGCCATGATGGAGAGGGTGTTGGGGCCCTTGCCCCAGCATATGCTGAGGAGAGCAGAGTAAGTTTTAATTGAGTTATCTTTTACTTTCTTACTCCACCCCACCAGTATGTTATTTTCTTTTTGGGTTATTTCTGTTCTCGACTGTTGATGATGCTTATAGTTCTCTACCAAACACACACACACACACATATATTATATTTTAATTTTGTTCTTTTACTTTTTTTTCAGTCGTCAAGCTGAAAAGTATGTTAGAAAAGGACAATTGCACTGGCCTGAGGGCGCATCATCAAGAGACAGCATTAAAGCAGTTTCAAAACTTCTTCGACTTCAGGTGAATAGTAGTATAATGTAGTTTTCACTGCTGATGCTGGATTTGATTGCTTTATCTGATATATATGAGCATATTCAATAGTAAGGGTGTCTACATGTAGCAGAGGGTTTGTGCTATTTTGAACTAGCATGATTTTTGGGATGCATTATCTCTTTTGATACCTTTATGACTTTAAGTTATGCCCTCTCTAGAAGATAGGGTACTAAGATTTCCATGTAATAGTGTTTTCAATAGATATTTTCCAAATTACTACGGAAATATTGCATGTGATTTTAAGTGGGTTGTGGGTTCTAGAAACTCTGTACAAAACATGCATGCTCTATGTTTTTGTATTTTTACTTTTTTGAGATATCATGTATACTTGTAGATTCATGATCTCAGTTTTTGTTGACTTCCTTTGTTTCTACTCAGAACTTGGTAATGGAACATGTAGACCACTCAGCGGGTGATCTTATAGACCTGTTGCATGGCCTTCTGAATTATGAGCCATCTGATCGTTTGACAGCTTATGAGGCTCTAAGGCATCCTTTCTTTACAAGGAGACGACGGTCCTAGTAGTGAGATCTGATCTTGATGAAATCCGATCCGAAATTGAGAGGTTTAGATGAACAGGCACAATGGGAGGAGGGCATTTTGGATGCAGCAACTGCAGTTTTTTTGTTAACCAAAGTTGACCTGCATACTATGTCAATTAGCTGTTCTTTTTTTGCCTTTTTGCCCGGCCTTTGGGAAAATTGGTAGTTCCCCCTCGTTTGTACATTCCTCAAGTCTTGTATACAAAAAGATTGTCAAAATGCTATTTTGTTATTTATAGTAATTGCATGGAAAATTTTGTGCCTTGTAGTATTAATTTTTAGTCTTTAAGCTTTCAGAAATGTGAATTAATCCTTATTATAAAACTGTGAATCATTTGGCGTTGTATTGTCGCATTTTCTCATCTTTGAATGGTGAGTAACCTAAATCATACTTGAAGGTTGGCTTCAGGTGTACGTCTGTATATTCCAGGAGAAGCAGGACAGTGTATGCTATAACTTTAAGCCAGCTCAACTTTAGCTATTTGCCTTCCTAATTGAGTCTACTATGCGTGGTTATAACATAGCTTAGATGGCTTGTTTATTTAAATATTCCTTACAGAATAGCTAAACGGCATGCGGGAATTTTATAAGCAAATACAGTAATTTGCATGCTACTACGGAATAAACTGGTACTCATGCCACAATAACAGGAATGTTGCTGAATTTTTAGTTGCTTTTTGAAGCAAGGAGGTATGTTTTTGTAAGCTCGGACGAGTTGAGCTCCTGCACGAGTCCTAGTAATCAGCCTCACAAAGGCTTGAATTCAACTTGATAAGCTAATTAAGCAACACAAGTTAGCTCTACCCAAGCAACTTAATCTACATTTCTACGTGTATAACACAGATCACTCTACCCCTCCTTCGGCGCAAACAAGTACAGCCAACTCTTGAACCTCTCTATCCTCCTATTTCTTTACATTACAGATTCTTCGAGATGGTTTATTGCAATGATTCTTTTCAGCATGATCTGGGCTAAGGTTACCATTCGCATCACTCTTGTTCAGGCTCTAAACCTGCAACTGTAGGTTATCTATAACTGCAGATCTTCTTCTCCAATAAGCTGAAGCTGCAAAGGACACTAGAGAACTAGTGCTGAATTTCCTATCAATACTCGCTTTCTCAGTCCATATGGTACATTCCATTCCATTTTGAAAAAAACAGACGCCCGTTCTCGTCCAAACATATTCACACAATCCCTCGGACTACCCAATCCCCAACATTCTTTCTTTATATTTCAGTAACAACATAATTCTCAGAAGTTCATGCCTGAAATGAACCCACACCATATTAATGTGGATACAACAAGGATCCTGTATTCGGTAGATAAAACCATGATTTTATGTGATGAATACAAAGGCGCTCTTCGTATGCAGATACTCGGAGAGTAAGCAGATACTCGTAGAGCAAGTATGCAGAGGGTGAGGAGAATCATAAGGCTGGCACTGGCAGGCCTAGTTCCAAAAGACTCAGAGAATGATGCAGTTCAATAAACAGCACTGGAACTATGAGGAAGCAGAAGAGCTATGAAGCATTCATCTTACAGTAAACATCATGGAGATCAGAGTATGATCACATCTATTTTGCCAAAAAGAATTTTTCCAGTGGGCATTAAGATTTTGTATATATATACATTAAGGTAAAGGCTGCTGGTATAATACAAATGAATGACTACCCGGAGGCCAAGCATCATACATGAGAGAAGCATGTACAAAGGTCCAAATTACATGTGCCGGAGCTGTGAAGATGCAAATGTTGGTCACTACACCATTCAGCATCTGAAGGGTTTTGCAGGATTTTCTTGTTCCCGAAACAGATCTAAATGGAAGAACGAACAGAATTTAGAGATCACTTACAAAAATTTGCTCTCTATTCTGATATAACAACTGTCAGAAGCAAAGATCTCTTGCAAATAAATTTGCTCTCTGTTATGACTTTGTTGGATTTCGGATACCTCTTGCAAATAAATTTGCTTTCCTAATTTTCTTAGGACACTCGGAGTAGAAGAAGATAGAAAGAAGAGAGAAAGACAACTCTACTAGGGTGATGAAGATCACCGTTGCTCAAAGCAAGATTCGCCCGCGTCCGAGTCGCTAAGCCCCTTGGAGGCTTAGCTCCTAAGGGAATAATCCCATGAGCATGACAAAAAGCATAAATGCTTCATTAAGGAGCTAATCATTTTTCTACTAGAAAAACATCCCCACATAGCACCCATGTGTCCCACCATACCTCATGTGCACATCTCAACACAAGCAAAGCTTTATATAAAGATACTCACTCTTTGGTGTGAGCAATGTGGGGACTATCTTTCTAGTCTCAAAAGAAAAAATATCAACAATCCCCCACATATCTCTATATATATGAGTTGAGCGTTTCCCACAGTGACTGTCCATCATGCATTAAGATGGATGTCGCTACGACTTGAATCTTTCCGCATAGGTTAAATAATAGCATGATACAAGAATGAACTAAGCCTTGAATTCTGCATCATAACTGCAATTCTTCCCACTCACATAATGACATTAATTGTGCTTCTGGCTGCACATCAAAAGATCCTGTGTAAGCCTGGTCTCAGTATATATATATTGGGTGTCTACAAAATTTTTCTCAAGAGACGGCCTATATCTCTATCCATATACTCTAGGTGAGTTCGTTTAAAGAGTCTTGACATGAAGCCTTTCGCTTCCTTGCGGTGCTATATCGCTATGATATGACCTAAAGCCGAGGCAATACCTCATGTGCTGTCACACTGTAGCATGAGATCCAGCTTTTTTGTAGTGCCAAACTATCCAGCATAAAGTCTTTTGCTTTCTTGCAGTATTATGCCGCCGTGACATGGCTCGCGAAGCCGAGGATTTACCCTTTCTAGGTACCTCATGTGGTGTCACACTACTGTAACATGAGGCCCAGCCTCTTTGTAGTGCTGCCTACCACTCTTCATTCTACAACATTAGGTTCACTTGTCTATATGCGGTGCTACGCCGCTGTGACTTGGCCCGAAGCTGAGGTTTTACCCTTACTAGGTACCTCATGTGGTATCACCCTACTGTAGCATGGACTACTACACTCCTTTGTAGTGCTGTGCTACTCGTGCTTCCTGTAAAGCACGTCGGATATCCCAAATGCCCGAGAACTCATTAAGGTTTTCAAGCCATCCTCTCACATGACTTTGTTCTATACAAATAATAAATAGTAGACAACAGTGGTTCTGGGTCCGTAACCCCGTATTTTCTAAAGGATTACCCACTGTCAACAGTGGTTCTGGGTCCGTAATCCCGTAATTCCTAAAGGATTACCCATTGTTTTTGATATTCTTCCAGTCAATGATCCTTCTTTGAACTAAAAGATAGATGCCTAGTAGATTTTTCTTTGAACTAATAGCATAAAACTTTATAATATAGTTACAAAGTCACAATATCAGAGTGGCTTCGAGCCCATTTTACATACTATGTCTGTAGAAGCATGGAAAATATCAGAATAATGGTCCATGCGGCTCCGGATACGAAGCCCATGCGGCTCATATGGGAGCTGTCTTATACAGTTCAAAGGAAGACTCTCCGTCTCATGCGGCTCGAGAGTGTATGCGGTTCAGCAGGAATATGCGGCTCGTTCGATGCCACGTGTCCCCCTGTGATCCTTCCCTACAGCTGGTCCTTTGAATAGTGGCCTCATTTAATGCTCTGACACGATTTGACGACTGTGGCGGCTCTGGCATAAAGTGTCATAATGGCTCTGCCATAATGACAGACCCTTCGGGAAAGGAAGAAGATCTCTGACCCGATCCGTCAGAAATCCTAGGTTGCCACGTGGCAAATCTCATACGGCTTAAATAGAGAACAGCTTCATGCGGCTCACTGAGAAGTCACCCTATATGACTAGCAGAAATCAGCCATATGCGGCCCACTGAGAGCTCAGCCCCTGCGGCTCAATACAACGCTAGCTCATGCGGCTCGCAAAGACTATGCATATGCGGCTCATTGAGAGTTCGTTCCCTGCGGTTCGATGAAGCATTGTCCTATGCGGCTCACGAAGAGTATCTCCCTGCGGTTCAAGTGTTGCCCATCCTATGCGGCTCTGGCAGGACCCACAATCAAAACACATGGCATCGGATCAATCAACGATTTAATCGAATCTCAACAAATATATTTGACATCATCATCATAATTACTGAGATCAAGGCATATCATTTATCATCAAGCCAACGGGACACGTGGCGAGCAATCGAATATTGGTAGAATCCATCATGGAGATTTAAAGCAGTTAACATTAATTGCTCACAAGATTCGGTGCTATCCTCATTAATGGCCGAGATTCATTGTAATCAGGATCAAGGGTTCAGATAGATTGAAGGAGCGCCGACATTCCAAACAAATGATCATTAGCGAACCCTAATGATCATACCCCACTCTTATAAATAGCCAGCATCATTTCTTTGCACAAGGACCGGCAACAAAAGAATAAAAATATACAGAGTCAGAGAGAGAATACACAGAGAGAGAGAGAGAGAGAAGCCAGGAGAGCAACAGAGGAGCAAAAAGAGCACTTCTTCGTCAACGCCAACCATCTTTTCACAAGGAGCCAAGGCTGCATACCGATCGTCCAAGGAGTAAGGCAGGGCTGCCGTCGCCTTCTCGAGCCTCTATCGTCACCCCCCAGAATCTAAAATAAATAATTGTACTTAGATTGCTGTACCTAGGTTTTCGTCCCTAGGCTTTCTTTGTACAAGCGAGTTTGTATTGTGAGTCTAAGTTCAGTCCTCCGATAATTGTTCTGTACTTTTACAATCAATGGCAAACACGATGGCGACTCTGCTAGGGACTAACTTCTCCACGGCTGAGGAGTTGGTGACGCAATCGGATGCAGCCAAACTTGGCTCCACGCAACAAAAGATGGTCGTCCGCTTCGACCAACAAGCGTTTGAAGAGATGCTCCCCGAAGGAAGCGCTGGCCCGGTCCAGAAGCGCACCCGCACGACAAAGGCTCGCAGAGAGTGGAGGCCAAAATCGTTTGCTCCTCCCCAAGCCTCCGACGGTGTACTCTCTGTTGCTCAAGACGGCGAGAAGGACTCTTCTGCGGCCCCACTTCAAATCGTAGACAACTCTGCTGTCCCCAAGTCCGGCAGAAGAAAACACTATGATGCTGGACTTGCAGGGGCAAAGAGGAACTCTACGCGAATTGAGCCGCATAGGGGTGCTAGCCGAGTGAAAAAGGCTCATGCGACCACATCCGCTAGCCGCATGGACAAAGCCCATGCGGCCACAGTCGCTAGCCGCATGAAGAAGAATCATGCGGTCACATCTGGCAGCCGCATAGTTTATGCAGCTACGGTCGCCAATCACATGGATGAAACACATGAGGCTACAGGAGTCAGTCGCTTGCAGAAAACCCATGCGGCCACTATTGCCAACCGCATACGGCCAGCCTGCACGGTCGTGACTCCTAGACGCCCAAAGACAACTCATCCGATAGCAGAAGACGACCGCATGCAGACAGCCTGCACGGTACCCAACTCTAGCAGCATAGCGTCCGTTCCACGCTTCTCTCGATCGGTCTTCGATCGTCTCTCATACGGTCCCGACCCTGATGATTCTCTGTATGATAAGCCAGACTCTGTGGCATTCAACTTGGACTCCTCCTATTACGCACCCACAAGTGCTAGAAGGAGGAAGTCTAGGACAGCACGGGCTCATCGAGCCCAGTCAGCTGTCCCAACCTCTGACTATCGGAGCGTCCCGTTGACTATCACACGGGCCTCGGATGGAAAGTTGTATACAACCACTCAAGTCCAGCCCCCCGCGGCAAACAGACAGAGTGGTTCCTCTGACCTGCGGGAGACGATCCTCCACAAACGCAAGAAAAGAGAAGGAGTGTCGGTGTGCAAAGAGTCCTCGCTTGGACATCGCTGCACCCAAATCATCGTCAATTGCTGCTGCAACAACGCGGCAATGACGGAAGCTCGGCCATCCGCCTTCCAAAGGTTACAGCACCCGAACTCAGAAGATGAGGCACCTCCTGTTGTCTCCTGCAATTCTGCTCAAAAAGTTCCCACCGAAGAGAGGAGGAAGAAAACGAGCGTCTCCAGTCCGAAGATATCAACCATTACAACTAAGAAACTGTCGTCTAAACGGTTGCCCTCCACTGGTGTATTCCAACACACCCGTTCAAAGACGAAATTTACCTCGATGGAAAATTCATCATCCACATTGCTGGGGGTTGAAGGAGCTGGGGGTAGCACTCCTCCGAACATCCGCAACAATTCGATGTTCCAAGGAACCGAGTCCGCACAAACAACTCTTCCATCAGGAGCAACGGACGCTGATGCCCCCGAGGACATCCGTAACTCTCAAGACAAGGCAAGCTCTGAAGCTGGGGATACCATTCCCTCTGAGTCCGAGCCCGAAGAGAATATTCCCACCTATCCCGATGACTTCTCGGTGCATGGGTATGACTCAGAGGGCACATCCTCCACCGTTCCTTCCATCACTCCTCACGTAAGAACGGTGTTCATGACGGACAGCGATCAAGGTGGTTCCAGTGATCGCCAGCGCATCGACAGTCTCGAAGCCATATTACTTGCTTTGGTCAAGTCTGTAGACGAGATTAAAGCGGCCCTGCCCACTTTACAAGGAGGAGCGCCTGGTCAAACAAACACGGGCCCCGCGGTCAATATAGATTCGAACTCAGCGGCACCAAACCCGGGCAATAATCCTCCCGAAATAACAGCCCCCGCCGCGACAGATGAGACCTGAGAAGTAAGAAGAGAGGTCCAAGAGCTCCGTGCCATGTTTCATGCCCGAGAAAACGCTCAAGATCTCAGAATACGGCAACCATATCCTGCTGAGTAGAGGGATGTTCCATTCCCACCAAGATATAAGCCGTTCAACATCAACCCGTATGATGGCAAAACCTCAGCAAGTCGATACATCACTTACTTTGAGGTCACCACCGACCATCTGCCCCATGAAGATGCGATCCTCACACGGTTATTCATTGGAGCATTGGAAGGAGTCGCCTTTGATTGGTACCGCAATCTACCGGACAACTGCATCCATTCCTTCGTCGGCTTCAAGCGCATGTGTCACGCCCCAGAACCAGAATACTGGAGAGCGGGGGCAGACACAGCCAGCTACGTATATTGAAATAGAATACATCTCAACTATACGGTCACGGCTGTCTAGATATGAGGGTTTACTACAAGCCAGCAGTCTCCTAAGGTCAAGCCTATTGTCTCAATCTCAAGCAATTAACAGAGTTACAAGATGTTAGAGCATCAAATATATATATATATAAGGCGTCCCAAATATTACATATTGGATGATCATGAAGCTAGTCGTACAAAATGATAGGACTAGCAAGAATTTAGTCATACATGATCAACCCTAGGATTTGTTAATCATGTTTACAGCCCGTAGGCAGACAGTAAGTAAATGTGCATCGAGCTAACAGGTGCTCGTCGGCTAAACGCCTCAAAAGAATAAATTTACATATAAGTGGGTGAAACAAAAAGGAAAACCCACTCTTGGCCCGGGTTCCGTCTAGTTGTCACCATTGGGCTGGAAGCTCGGTAGATCCTCGGGAGCTGCTCCGAAATCTGGCCACACAAAACCAGCTGGGTCAAACCCCAGAAAGAGCAAGTGCCACAAGGGAGGCCACAAATAAGAACAAAAGCCAGCATATCAGAACATAAGAATAAAAGAAGGTATAAGCAGTAAAGTACACAGGGCGATAAAGGACTAGGGACGTGGAACCATTCCGGGAGCTAGGTTACAATCCTTAAACCAACAAGGACCGGGATTGTACCCCTTCGCCTGAATAGCTCACTGTCTCTACCCATTTATCGTTAAGATAAGTAAAACAAACATGCTCAGGAGATAGCAGGTACTGGAGCTAGACAAGACTTAGACAAGGCTGGACACCATCCATTCACAATCGGCCAAGCAAATACTACGGCTTACTACTTTAACTAACTAGGGTTATCACAAGCCTAATTACTAACAAGATGCAAGTGAGAAACTCCCAGCCCCAAGCCCTGCAGACCATCCAGTTATCCTTCCGCGGGTTGAGAGTTATAGTTGGGTACATCGCCCAGGAGACAAATGTACCCTTAGGTGACTTAGAGGGTGCAACACATGACAGTGTGCTGGAAATGTGCTCTACTCGTCGGCAAGCTACAAGTCCATTAAAGCGCCCAGATAACGAGATTGCCTGTGACTGGGAATTCTCCATGTTCTAGTTTGATCTAATAATTAGCTTAATCCAATTTAGTGCGAGTCCCTGGCCGTGGTACCCAGGAAGTCACGTCCTAGACATGATGCAAGACAAGACAAGTGGATTGTGCAAACAAGCAAGCAGGAACACCCACGGTGTCAAGGCAAGTCAAGTCAGTTATCAAGTCAAGTCAAGTCAAGAGTGCGCCGCCACGGGCCACTATCAAGTTATCAAGATAAATCATGTCAGGGCGCTTGTCAGGGGTGCGCCACGACGGGCCACTATCAAGTCAGGTTGGTCATGTCAGGAGTGCACCACTACGGGTCACTGTCATGTTATACTAGGTCCTTGCCATACTATGCCATGTACAATAGACATTCCAAACATATTAAGTAAAATCAAGTTCATGCCAAAAGGCGTAAGGATATAAAATGGACGTAAAATACCTAATAAAATACTAATATAAAATAGGACTATAGAAGAGCCAAGATCAAGAAATAACAAATTCATCATAGACCAGTAGGTTGCGCAGGGTATGCACTGTGCAGGGTGCCAAGTGCGCAGGGTGAGCTGCGCAGGGTACCAACTGCGCAGGGTGCCAAGTGCGCAGGGGCAGATGGCGCACAGATGGATTGCGCAGAAGGTAGACTGCGCAGGAGTGAACTGCGCAGGAGTTGGTTGCGCAGAGATGGATTGCGCAGGAAATGGGTTGCGCAGACATGAACTGCGCAAGGGATGGCTTGCGCAAGGCTGGCTTGCGCATGGCTGGCTTGCGCCAGCGCAGTCCAGCGCAGCGCAAAGCACTGGCCAAGTGATTGCACAATCGGCCATGCGCTAAAGAGCACAGGCCGGGGGTACGCAATCGGCCATGCGCTAAAAAGCGCAAGGCTGGGTGCTGTTCTTCCTGGCCGAGAGCAAGTCCAAGAACACCAAGAACTTCAATTCTTCATAACTTTGTCAAATCAAAACCAAATCTAGATTTACAAAGTTCTAACTTGAGTAAAATCAAATTCTCTTCCACATGGAAGCATCAAAACAAGCAAAAATCAAAGTTTAATAGATCAAAACCAAGGATTTCCGAAAATGGTTAAAACCTAGATCTAGAAGAATGAAAGCTCCAAATCACAAAATTCCAAGTTCTAATATTGATCTACATGTCCTAATCTATCAAATGGACAAATAAAATTGGGTGCTTATTTGTTGGCAAGGTGCACTTGCCTATTGGTTGGGGAGTTGTGTGGAAGAAGGAAGAAGAAGAAGTTTGTAAGAAATAAATGAGAGAATAAAGAGGGGAGAGAAAAGTTTGGTGGAGATATAATGAGGGTGGTTGTGGTGTATTGAGGGAGGAGTGTAGGTTAAGGTGTTCCAATCATGATGAACCAAACCAAACCAACTTCCACAAAATAAAACCAAGCCATGGTCCAAACCTATTTACGAGAAACCAAAATCCGCAAGTCGAGAAAATTAAAATACGTGCCAAAAATCAAATACGAGCATAAATACGAAATACAGGAAATGGGGGTGACAACTCTACCCACCTTCAAAGAATTCCGTCCTCGGAATTTAATCAAGGAGCTAGAGATTGCCACGACAAGCTATACTAAGCACAGACAAGTTACACTAAGCAGTTCAATCATACAATCATACAATGCAAGCAAGGAAAGGGAAAACGTAAGGCATAAGAAAGACATTATACCTTACGAGTCAAACAGGTAGGGATATCGCGATCGGATGTCGTCCTCACGCTCCCACGTTGACTCACCTAGAGAGTGATGACCCCAAGCAACACGGACTAAGTTAATAGTCTTGTTCTTGAGCGTCTTTTCTCTCCGGTCCAATATAGACACGGGCCTCTCCTCATACGAAAGGTTGGTACCAACAACCAATTCCGAATGATCTAGGATATGGCTCGGGTCCGGGATGTACCGTCTTAATTGGGATACATGGAATACATCATGTACCTTACTTAGCGACGGCGGAAGAGCGAGACGATAGGACACGTCGCCTACTCGCTCTAGAATATCGAACGGCCCTATATACCTAGGACTAAGCTTTCCTCGCACGCCAAAACGAATGACGCCGCGGGTAGGCGAGATCCTAAGGAATACATGGTCGCCGACGGCAAATTCTAAGGGACGCCGATGAGCATCGGCCCAATGGCGCTGGCGATCCTGAGCAACTCGGAGGTGATCTCTGACCTTCCTGACCACTTCAACCGTCTGAGAAATCAGTTCTGGACCGAGCATCTGCCTCTCTCCGACATCGTCCCATGCTAACGGGGATCTGCACTTCCTGCCATACAGAGCCTCGAAGGGTGCCATTTGGATACTGGCCTGGAAACTATTGTTGTACGAGAATTCCACCAGGTGCAGGTGATCCTCCCACGAACCACCAAAGTCAAGGGTACACGACCGTAACATATCTTCGAGAATTTGTATAGTGCGCTCTGACTGTCCATCTGTCTGCGGATGATACGCTGAGCTGAACTTGAGACGAGTCCCCAAACTTTGATGAAGACTGCGCCAGAAGTGCGATGTGAATCTCGTATCCCTGTCTGATACTATGCTGACTGGCACTCCGTGAAGTCTGACGATCTGCCTGAGATACATCTCTGCTAGCTGTGCCGTCGACTGTCCAACTCTAAATGGAAAAAAGTGTGCCGCCTTGGTAAGCCTGTCCACAATGACCCAAATAGCATCTCTGTCTGCCGGAGATCTGGGTAACCCAGTCACGAAATCCATGGTTATGTGTTCCCATTTCCATTCTGGGATCAGTAAAGGTTGTAGAAGTCCAGCTGGCCTCTGATGTTCAGCTTTGACTTGTTGGCAAACCAAACATCGAGAGACATACCGGGCTATCTCCCTCTTCATACCATTCCACCAAAAGTGCTGACGAATATCTCTGTACATCTTCGTGCTGCCTGGGTGAATGGAGTACTGCGAACTGTGAGCCCCTGCCATGACTTCCTGTCTGATATCTCCACTGGGTACACAAAGACGCGTGCCGTGTCGAAGTGTACTATCCTCATGAATACATAACTCTGGCCTTCTTCCTGCCTCGCACTCTGCTCTGAGCCGCTGAATCTTGGAATCTGTTAACTGTGCTGTCCGGATCCTCTCAACTTTGGTGGACTGAATCTGTAGGCTGGCCATCAAGGTCACATTGGAAGGAAGAACCACTTCAATTCCCATCTTCTGAAGATCCGCCAATAGCTCCGGTTGTGCCGTCAGGAAATAAACTCTGGCTCTCCGGCTCAACGCATCTGCTACGACGTTGGCCTTCCCTGGATGATACTGCAAGTCCACATTATAGTCCACAAGTAGCTCGAGCCATCTTCTCTGCCGCATATTAAGATCCTTCTGGGTGAAAACATACTTCAGGCTCTTATGATCAGTAAATATCTCCACTCTGTCTCCGTACAAGTAGTGCCTCCACAACTTAAGTGCAAACACTACTGCTGCTAGCTCCAAGTCGTGGGTCGGGTAATTCTTCTCATGATCACGGAGTTGACGTGACGTATAAGCAATTACCTTTCCATGCTGCATCAAAACACATCCCAATCCTCTGCCTGAAGCGTCGCAATAAACTGTGAATCCTCCGGTCCCATCTGGAAGTGTAAGAATGGGAGCCGTTATCAAACCTCGCTTCAACTTCTCAAATGATTCCTGACATTCTGCCGTCCAAACGAACGGCACATCCTTGCGGGTCAACTGGGTCATCGGTACTGAAATCCTTGTAAAATCAGAGACGAACCGCCGGTAGTAGCCGGCCAATCCAAGAAAGCTGCGAACTTCTGCTACTGAGCTGGGTACTGGCCATGCCTCGATAGCTACAACCTTCTGGGGATCCACTTCCACCCCTCCTCTGGTAATGATGTGACCCAAGTAAGAAATGCGATCGAGCCAGAACTCGTATTTACTGAACTTGGCGTACAACTGGTGTTCTCTGAGAATCTGGAGGACAACTCTGAGATGCTGCTCATGCTCTGCTTCACACTTGCTGTAGACCAGGATGTCATCAACGAACACTATCACAAACTGATCCAAGTAAGGCATGAAAATACGGTTCATGAGGTCCATGAACACTGCCGGCGCATTGGTCGCTCCAAAGGGCATAACTAGAAACTCCCAATGCCCATACCTCGATCTGAACGCCGTCTTCGGGATGTCCTGCTCTCTGACTCTGATCTGGTGGTATCCTGACCGCAAGTCTATCTTCGAGAAAACTGAAGCCCCCTTGAGTTGATCAAACAAGTCATCTATCCTCGGGAGAGGGTATCTGTTCTTGATTGTCACTGAGTTCAAGGTACGATAATCAACACATAGCCTAGACGTACCATCCTTCTTTTTCACAAGAAGCATCGGGGCTCCCCAAGGCGATCCACTAGCACGAATGAATCCCTTGGTTCTAAGTTCTTCAATCATCTTATACAAAATCTCCAATTCTGAAGGCGCCATCCTGTAGACTCGCTCTGATACTGGTGCTGTCCCGGGAATCAAGTCGATGGTGAACTCGATCTCCCGCTCTGGTGGCATCCCTGGAAGTTCCTCTGGGAAGACATCTGGAAATTCTTCAACTATCCGGGGCAACTGCGCTGCTGCTACTGCCATCCGCAATACTGGGGGAGAAGGCTCCACGGCGCCTCTGGAAAATAAAAACTCTGGCTCTCCGGGAATACTAAAGACAACTCTGCCAACATGGCAGTCTATCCTAGCATAATGGTTCCTCAACCAATCCATGCCTAGGACTACATCATAGTCTGCCATAGGGAACTCTATGAGCCTAGCGGGGAACTCTCTACCGCTAACTACGATCCGACACGAGGAAAACACTCGATCTACTCCCACAAGACCATTACCAGTAAGTATATTGAGCCTCACTGATAATGACTCGGGCTCCAACCCTATCCGTGTCGTGAATCGTGCAGACATGAATGAATGCGATGCACCAGAATCAAATAATACAGATGCTGGAAAGGTGTTGACGAGAATAGTACCTGCCACTACCTCACCTGGTGCAACTTCTTCTTCCATGGTCATCATCATAGCCTGACCTCTAGCTGCGGGTCCTCTCTGCTGGAAACCCCTCTGTCGGTTCTGTGCTGGAGCCTGGGTGATCTGCTGCTGGTTCTGCTGCTGAAAGGCCTGGGCCTGAGGCAACAATGGCCTCGGGTACTGCTGCTGCTGCTGCTGGACTGGAACTGGGGCTGGTCCTCTCACCGAAGAACTAGAAAGATTGGATGATGATGGACCTCCCCTATTCGGGCAGGTCCCTATCTTGTGATCTGCTCCTCCGCAAGCCAGGCACAATCCCTGTGCCCTGCGACACTCTGCCACTACATGGCCCGGCTTCCCGCAATGAGAACATCCTACCGCGGAAGACTGCTTCTGCTTCTGCTGCTGCGGGTACGTCGGGGTCGAATGCTGAACCGACGTCACTGAGGCCGCCCGCCTCGTAGTTCCAATGGTTATACCCCTAGCTGCCGGGGCTGGAGCTGAAGATTGGTGCATCTAGTTGTGGGACCGCTTCCTGCCTCCGGTCCTGCCCATAATTCTCCGGGAGGTATACTCATGCCTCCTCGCTGCCTTCAATACTGCATCGAACGTCTGGTGCTCGAACTGCTCGACAGCCAATAATATCTCTAAATGCAGTCCTTGCTGGAATCGCTGAGCCCTATCGAACTCGGTTGCCACCAAGGTGGGGGCGAACCTACTCAGCCTAGAAAACTCGGTCGCATAGCCATCGACCGTCCTGCCTCCTTGCTTCAAGTTGGTGAACCGGGTCTGCAGGTCATACCGTGCCACCGCATCGAAGTACTTTGTCTGGAACCTCTCTCTGAACGTCACCCAAGTGACTGGTGCCGCTAACCCCATGGCCTGAGCCGCCCACCAATCGCGAGCCAAGTCTAACAACTGCAGGCGTACCACCGCCACCTTCTCATTCTCAGGTGTCCTAGCTGCTTCTAGAACTACCTCGATATCCTGAAGCCAAGTGTCCGCGGCAATCGCATCTTCACTGCCGTCAAAGAAGGGAGGGTTCAAGCGCTTGAAACTGTTGGCCGCCTGATTCCCTTGGGGACCTCCTCGGTTTAGTGCATCATGAACTTCCTGGTACAAGGCGTCGCCTCGACGATCTTGGGATGCAAGCAGTTCTCTGATAAGCCCTACCAAAGGTCCCTCATCCTGTCTAGCTGGTTGAACGGACGGAGCTGCCTGAACTAGAGGTTCTGAGCCTCCGGAAAGCATAACTCGGGAGGCTACTCCAGAGTGCTGAGCTTGATCTTCCTGGCGCTGGGGTGCTTGTCGAGCTTCCTCTGGCTGGTTGGCAGGTCCGGGAGTAATGCCGCTGAAGAAGACGACATAGGGAACAATAAGGAAAGGACCAGGACAGATCAATGATACAAGCAATGTGATCAGGTCGAGATTCTCAGGGATTTGAAGATACGAGCAGAGATCAAGGACGAATATTGATTGAGACATCTATTCGGTAAACCCTCACATTTCTTGAATGCCAAGACCTGCATGGGCCACCACTTAAACCGTGTCACGCCCCAGAACCAGAATACTGGAGAGCGGGGGCAGACACAGCCAGCTACGTATATTGAAATAGAATACATCTCAACTATACGGTCACGGCTGTCTAGATATGAGGGTTTACTACAAGCCAGCAGTCTCCTAAGGTCAAGCCTATTGTCTCAATCTCAAGCAATTAACAGAGTTACAAGATGTTAGAGCATCAAATATATATATATAAGGCGTCCCAAATATTACATATTGGATGATCATGAAGCTAGTCGTACAAAATGATAGGACTAGCAAGAATTTAGTCATACATGATCAACCCTAGGATTTGTTAATCATGTTTACAGCCCGTAGGCAGACAGTAAGTAAATGTGCATCGAGCTAACAGGTGCTCGTCGACTAAACGCCTCAAAAGAATAAATTTACATATAAGTGGGTGAAACAAAAAGGAAAACCCACTCTTGGCCCGGGTTCCGTCTAGTTGTCACCATTGGGCTGGAAGCTCGGTAGATCCTCGGGAGCTGCTCCGAAATCTGGCCACACAAAACCAGCTGGGTCAAACCCCAGAAAGAGCAAGTGCCACAAGGGAGGCCACAAATCAGAACAAAAGCCAGCATATCAGAACATAAGAATAAAAGAAGGTATAAGCAGTAAAGTACACAGGGCGATAAAGGACTAGGGATGTGGAACCATTCCGGGAGCCAGGTTACAATCCTTAAACCAACAAGGACCGGGATTGTACCCCTTCGCCTGAATAGCTCACTGTCTCTACCCATTTATCGTTAAGATAAGTAAAACAAACATGCTCAGGAGATAGCAGGTACTGGAGCTAGACAAGACTTAGACAAGGCTGGACACCATCCATTCACAATCGGCCAAGCAAATACTACGGCTTGCTACTTTAACTAACTAGGGTTATCACAAGCCTAATTACTAACAAGATGCAAGTGAGAAACTTCCAGCCCCAAGCCCTGCAGACCATCCAGTTATCCTTCCGCGGGTTGAGAGTTATAGTTGGGTACATCGCCCGGGAGACAAATGTACCCTTAGGTGACTTAGAGGGTACAACACATGACAGTGTGCTGGAAATGTGCTCTACTCGTCGGCAAGCTACAAGTCCATTAAAGCGCCCAGATAACGAGATTGCCTGTGACTGGGAATTCTTCATGTTCTAGTTTGATCTAATAATTAGCCTAATCCAATTTAGTGCGAGTCCCTGGCCGTGGTACCCAGGAAGTCACGTCCTAGACATGATGCAAGACAAGACAAGTGGATTGTGCAAACAAGCAAGCAGGAACACCCACGGTGTTAAGGCAAGTCAAGTCAGTTATCAAGTCAAGTCAAGTCAAGAGTGCGCCGCCACGGGCCACTATCAAGTTATCAAGATAAATCATGTCAGGGTGCTTGTCAGGGGTGCGCCACGACGGGCCACTATCAAGTCAGGTTGGTCATGTCAGGAGTGCACCACTACGGGTCACTGTCATGTTATACTAGGTCCTTGCCATACTATGCCATGTACAATAGACATTCCAAACATATTAAGTAAAATCAAGTTCATGCCAAAAGGCGTAAGGATATAAAATGGACGTAAAATACCTAATAAAATACTAATATAAAATAGGACTATAGAAGAGCCAAGATCAAGAAATAACAAATTCATCATAGACCAGTAGGTTGCGCAGGGTATGCACTGTGCAGGGTGCCAAGTGCGCAGGGTGAGCTGCGCAGGGTACCAACTGCGCAGGGTGCCAAGTGCGCAGGGGCAGATGGCGCACAGATGGATTGCGCAGAAGGTAGACTGCGCAGGAGTGAACTGCGCAGGAGTTGGTTGCGCAGAGATGGATTGCGCAGGAAATGGGTTGCGCAGACATGAACTGCGCAAGGGATGGCTTGCGCAAGGCTGGCTTGCGCATGGCTGGCTTGCGCCAGCGCAGTCCAGCACAGCGCAAAGCACTGGCCAAGTGATTGCGCAATCGGCCATGCGCTAAAGAGCACAGGCCGGGGGTGCGCAATCGGCCATGCGCTAAAAAGCGCAAGGCTGGGTGCTGTTCTTCCTGGCCGAGAGCAAGTCCAAGAACACCAAGAACTTCAATTCTTCATAACTTTGTCAAATCAAAACCAAATCTAGATTTACAAAGTTCTAACTTGAGTAAAATCAAATTCTCTTCCACATGGAAGCATCAAAACAAGCAAAAATCAAAGTTTAATAGATTAAAACCAAGGATTTCCGAAAATGGTTAAAACCTAGATCTAGAAGAATAAAAGCTCCAAATCACAAAATTCCAAGTTCTAATGTTGATCTACATGTCCTAATCTATCAAATGGACAAATAAAATTGGGTGCTTATTTGTTGGCAAGGTGCACTTGCCTATTGGTTGGGGAGTTGTGTGGAAGAAGGAAGAAGAAGAAGTTTGTAAGAAATAAATGAGAGAATAAAGAGGAGAGAGAAAAGTTTGGTGGAGATATAATGAGGGTGGTTGTGGTGTATTGAGGAAGGAGTGTAGGTTAAGGTGTTCCAATCATGATGAACCAAACCAAACCAACTTCCACAAAATAAAACCAAGCCATGGTCCAAACCTATTTACGAGAAACCAAAATCCGCAAGTCGAGAAAATTAAAATACGTGCCAAAAATCAAATACGAGCATAAATACGAAATACAGGAAATGGGGGTGACAGCATGTTCTTGGAACGATTCTATGAAGTAGGTCAAGACATCACTATGTCCACTCTCATGGACGTCGTCCAAGGGAAGAAGGAGCTAACAAGGAACTACATCGAGCGGTTCCGCCAGACCGCCATGAAGCTGCCTTCCGGAAATCCGGATTCTTCTTTGATCGAAATCTGCCAAAAGAGACTGCTTCCAACGATCAGTCTCTGGATGGACGAGAGTCAATTCAAAGATTGGAAGGCATTCATCATCAGCGCCACAAGCGCTGAAGAATGACTGAAGAAGGCCCGCCAACTGGGGTTGCACATATCAGAAGGAGAAAACAAGGGCAAGCGTCTTAACAACGATAATGGGGGTAACCCCTCCAACAATCGGGACAACAAGGGAAAACAGGCTATGGTGGCCGACACGGCCCAGAAGCCCGAGCCACAGCCAGCAGACAAGCAATGGCCTCAAATCACTTACTCTTTCGAAGATGGCCACGTCAAGCCTATCTTAGACATGCTCATACAAGGAGGTAGAATTCAGCTTCCTCCACCAAGACGGGAGCCTCGGCCGGCTGATTTGGAGAACCCGAAGTTCTGCCATTACTACCGTTATGTACACCACGCTACACATGACTGCTACCAACTAAAACGGTACATCCAAAGCCTCATCGATTCGAACGCTCTGGCCATCGACTTCGAAGAGGTAACCGTAGCAGCCAATATGGTGTCCGTATAATTCGGCAACTTCCCTCCAACGGAGACTCAAGACGGGGTAATTCCCGTCCCTCTCGCGACAATGGAGATTACCAATCTTCCTCCGCCCCGAGAACAAGCTGCTGGTCTAGTACCTCTCACCACCTCAAGAGGAGAGGTCATGTGGGTCCATCCAGACATGGTGTCAGAAGTAACTCGGCCCACACCATCTCCCGCCAACAAAAAGAGTGGAAAAATCAAGACCTGCCGTACAGTTTCAGCAGACAACGAGGAAGCTACAGCCGTCGTCACGTGGTCCGGAGCGCAATCCCAACCTGTGGTTGATAGTCCAGCTGAAAATCATCAACCCACTGCAACTGATGCTCTGGGACCGGCTCAGCCTTCGACGACCGACAAGCCTAGGCCGAAGGAGACTCGCTTCGACAAATCTCTCCGAAAGGACGCAGCCCAAGGGCTAGAGAGGCCCTACAACTTTGACATCTTAGCACAATTGGCTAACACTCCGGCCAAATTGTCATTGTACGAACTCCTAAGGCTCTCCAAGGATGTTCGTATTGCACTGAGCGAAGCACTCCAAAATGTCGATGCCTATCTCGCTCAATCTAACCTCACTGGGGAGGACTCACCCATGGATCTCCAAGATAGTGCCTGCACGGGAGCAATGCCCAACATCGTCTTCACTCCGCAGGACATGCTCATCAAAACCAACCTACATGATCGCCCGCTATACTACACGGGATACATCGGCGACGTGAAGGTGGATCGGATGCACATTGATCCTGGCTCTTCCATAAGCATCATCCCGAAAGGTCTGCTACATCATCTTCGCATCCCAATGCATCGCCTGACACCTACAAGCACCGCCATCAGCGGTTTCAATTCGGGCAGGAGCCCCCTATCGGGAAGATTCGTCTGAAGTGTCAGATTGGCGATCTCCAATCCGAGGTCACCTGCTACGTCATAGATGCAGACACTTCTTACAACATCCTCTTGGGGCGCCCATGGATACACGATTATATGATCGTGCCTTCCACGCTACACCAGTGCTTCAAATATGTCGATAAACACGGCTTCGTGAAGACAGAGTTTGCTGACATCGATCCCTTCAAAGGGGTCGAATCTTACTACTCGGACTCCTGTTTATACGAAAAGTCGAAGAGGCACCTGGATGAAGGAGACGCACAAGCTCATACTGAGACAGCCACGGAATCAGAAGGACCCCTGACGATCCACCTCCAAGCTCACAAATCGGACAAGTCTGCACCCCTCACCGCCACTCTGCGGAAGGACGCGATCAGCCTCTCGGCGCAAGAGGAGCAGATGATAATCCGGCTGCCTAGATCCAGCCAAGTGCTGAGACCCACAACGGAGCCACTAACCATCAGGTTACCAAGAGTCAGCCAACCACAAACAGAGAAGATCAACTCCTCGGACAGGCCATTGACAATATGCCTTCCCAAGAAAGGTTGTCGCTTCGATGCAAGGTCTGACACTTCCAGCGAACCAGCCACTCCTCGCTCCACATCGAATGCCAAACTGGGGGTCGCCAGTCTGCCAACTACTCCACGCTCTGCTTCATCAACTGGACCACTGACGATCAAGCTTCCTAGGTCGTCCTCTCAGTCTTCGTTCACACAGGGGGTAGTCGAAGAGGAACCGGAGCTAGCCAAGTATATGGCCGCCCACACTAATGTCCCCTCCGCTGATGATGTAATCCTCCTAGAAAAGATACCTTACTTCATCAATAAAGGGTTATCTTTGAACTACATCGAGCTCAATAAGCTATGTACGATGTATGCTATAGAACACGGCATAGGCGCTCACCTACACACACAGGTGACAAATGTGTACACCGCAATCCAGCTTACTCCAGTAGAAGACGCCTACCGAATACACAAGGGAGGAAATCATCCAGTCATCTTCGGCCGGACGAACAACCCTCATCCCCGCACCATAGAATAAGACGACCTCGGATCAGATGCCGGGAGACTGCCTCTGTATCTCTATAGCCCTCAATCCAAATATCTCATGCAGAAACAGGGGTATGATCTAGAGACTACGCCAGGATTGAACTATGGCACTGGGCGACGATTACCTTTGAAGCCGCCAGTCCCGGCGGGCAAACCACGGAACTACTATAACAAAACTTGATGTGGGTTGGGGTATGTAACGCCTACTACGACCCCGAAAAGTTCAGATGAAGAATGCGACTGGCAGTCACATTCAACCGGATCACCAACTTCCGACTCAGATACCAGCATCGGAGATGTGTTCAGACAAGTCATGTCAGTCAACATGACGTTCGCCGACGCTTACGAGGAAGACGAAGACATCCCCGAAATCCTCGAGCTAGAGCCATGGGCCCAGCAATTAGACGCACAATAGGAAAAGCGATTCGAACTGAGAGAACCTCCTACTGAAGATAAGGTCATACAAGTGGATCTCGGCAGCGAATCTTCTCCAAAACCGATCTTCATCAGTGAAAGCCTAACCAACGAAGAACGGGAGTCGCTGTTAGAACTTGTCAGGGAGTACATTGATGTGTTCGCCTGGAGCTATGAAGACATGCCAGGGTTAAATCCTGACATCGCTCTTCATAAACTCAATATTCGGCCAGATGCGAAGCCAGTCAAACAACAACAGCGACGCTTCCGCCCAGGCATCATGGACGCGATCGAAGCTGAAGTCAACAAACTAATAGCCAGCGGCTTCATTCGTGAGGAGCAACATCTCGATTGGGTCGCCAATATAGTACCTGTCCTCAAGAAGAATGGGAAAATTCGAATCTGCATCGACTTCCGTAACCTGAACGAGGCATGTTCCAAAGATGAATTCCCCCTTCCTATCACAGACATAATGATCGACAATACCTGCGGCTTTGAGCGCATGTCATTCATGGATGGCTTCTCGGGATACAACCAAATCAAGATATCTCCCGACGACGAAAAGCATATATCATTCCGAACATCGATTGGCACGTACTGCTACACAGTCATGCCTTTCGGTTTAAAGAATGCTGGCGCCACATATCAAAAAGCTATGAGCATCATCTTCAGAGACCACTTACGCAAGACGGTGGAGTGCTATGTTGATGATATAGCCGTCAAGAGCCGTAGCAAAGGAGACCATCTGCAGGATCTAAGGACGGTATTCGACCTAATGCGGACGCACAATTTGAAGATGAACCCTACGAAGTCCTTCCTGGGCGTATCTAGCGGGAAGTTCTTAGGCTTCATCATCACTGCAAAGGGTATCCATGTAGACCCCGAGAAGACAAAAGCAATCATGGAGATGGGTCCCCCGAGAAATCTCCGCGAACTCAGAGGCCTTCAGGGAAGGCTAGCTTACATCAGAAGGTTCATTTCCAACCTCTCCGGGCGATGCCGACCATTTATGCACCTCATGAAGAAAGGAGTCTCATTCGTATGGAACGAAGAATGCCAGCGTGCTTTCGATAGCATCAAATAATATCTGTCAAATCCTCCGGTCTTGGTAGCCCCAGTCCCTGGAAAACCATTTCTGCTCTATGTACGAGCAATGGAACACTCCCTCAGTGCTCTGCTGGCACAGAATAACGATGCAGGCCATGAACATGCCATATATTACCTCAGCCGAATGATGATTGGACCAGAGCACCGATACACCACTGTGGAGAAGGAATGCCTCGCTCTGGTGTTCGCCATTCAGAAAACGCGATACTATGTCATCGGACAAACGATACATGTGATCTCACGAGTTAACCCTCTCAGGGTCCTCATGAATAAACCAGGGGCACTCAGCTCTCGCCTCGCTACATGGGCAATACTGCTGTCCCCTTATCATATGATCTTCGTCCCCCAAAAGGCAGTCAAAGGTCAAGTCCTGGCAGATTTCTTGGCAGCCCACCCAGGCTCGGAGTCCTCCAGGGTATATGAAGAGATCCCAGATAAGGTCGCCAACTCGCATACAACCTCCCACGAAAATATATGGCGAATATTCTTCGACGGCGCTTCGAGGACCGGACCTAAAGGCAATATAGTCGTCGGAGTCGGAGTAGTACTAATCTTTCCTTCCGGATTGGTGATTAATCGCGCTTATTCCCTCACTGAACCCTGCTCTAACAATGTGGCCGAGTACAACGCTCTGGTCATTGGCCTCCAACTTGCAAGAGAGCTGGGGGTAGAATACCTTGAAGCATACGGCGATTCCCAACTAATCGTCAATCAGATCCGGGGTTCATACGAGGTCCGCCATGAAGACATGATCCCTTATCATCAAATAGCGATTAATATCATCTCGGCATTTGAAGGGTTCTTCATCGAGCACGTCCCCAGACTCCGAAATATTGCAGTCGATGCCCTAGCTGGTCTCGCCGCTTCCCTAGCAGTTCCGAATTATGATCGACAATCAGTGGAAGTGATAGGCCATGAACTGGTCTGTCCCAAAAACAATGTGCAATTCGTCGCAAGTTATTCCGCACAGACGATCGATGATGCCCCAGATTGGAGACAACCATTCGTCGACTTCGTCGTCTACGACATCCTGCCTGAGAATCCAAAGGAAGCTACTTCCATCAGAAGGCGTTCCCTCAGATTCTTCTACGATACAGAGACGAAAATGCTGTATCGCCGCTCCTACGATGGATTACTGCTTCGGTGTCTGTCAAACGCAGAAGCCAAAGAAGCCGTACGAGAAGCCCATGACGGTGTTTGCGGGGCCCACCAGCCCGGCCCGAAACTACAAGACCGCCTTCGCCGAATGGGCTACTATTGGCCCACAATGGTGGCAGACGCGATAGATTATGCTAGAAAGTGCAAAACTTGCCAAGTCCACGTGGACTTCATCCACCAACCATCCGAATTTTTACATCCGACAGTGGCGTCCTGGCCATTCGAAGCATGGGAAATGGATATTATTGGTCCAATCACCCCACCTTCCTCCCGAGGACATCGCTTCATACTTGCAATCACTGATTACTTCTCTAAATGGGCGGAAGCTGTCCCACTCGCAGAAGTCAAGACTTCAAACGTGATCAGCTTCCTTAAATACCACGTCATCTACCGCTTTGGACTGCCCCGAAGGATCATCCATGATAATGGTCCGCAGTTTACAAGCCACGCATTCTATCGGTTTTGCGATAAGCACCGTATTCAGAATATTGCCTCGACGCCGTACAACCCGGCAGCAAATGGGTTAGGAGAGGCGTTCAACAAAACAATCATCAAACTGCTCAAGAAGTTCGTCTCCTCCAACAAGCGCGACTGGAACGAGAAGCTCGACGAGTGCTTATGGGCTTATCGTACCACGGTCCGAACAGCCACCGGAAATACGCCATTCTCCCTGGTATACGGGAGTGAGGCAGTACTCTCCTTGGAGACACAGATCCCCTCACTACGTGTCACCCTCACCCATCAATTGACAACCGATGATAACTACCGAAGTCGACTGCAAGAGTTAGAGGCCTTAGATGAAAAGCGCCTCCTAGCTCAGCAAAGGATCGAGCTATACCAAGCACGCATCTCAGGAGCCTTCAACAAGAAGGTCAAAATCAGAACATTCCAGGTAGGCGATCTCGTCTTGGCAGTCCGGAGGCCAATGGTCATGACTCACAAGACCGCCGACAAATTCCAACCAAAGTGGGAGGGTCCGTTTATCATTGAGACGGTATTCTCCAACGGTGCTTACCGCCTTGCAAAGCAAAACGGAGACTTGCTCATGCTACCCGTCAATACAAGTTCCTGAAGAAATATTATGTCTAAACGACATTCGCTACAAAGTCCTTGAGTCATGTACCCGCTGGTACCACTGAACTCACACCCTCAGCATTTCAGATTATCGAGTCATGTACCCGCTGGTACCACTGAACTCACACCCTCAGCATTTCAGATTATCGAGTCATGTACTGGCTGGTACCACTGAACTCACACCCACAACATTTCAAGATCATTGAGTCATGTACCTGCTGGTGCCCCTGAACTCACCCCTACACCCCCTTTAGATTATCGAGTCATGTACCCGCTGGTGCCGCTGGACTCCCACTTTCTCAATATGTTAATTTATCGAGTTATGTACCCGCTGGTGCCTCTGAACTCACATTTCGGTCACTCTTTCAGATAGTAAGTCACGTATGATTATACCTCTGAACTTTCTTCCTGGAAGAGATCCTCCCTCATGATCCAATACCCGCACCCCCAGTGCACAAAAAGGGTAATCGATCCAAAATTTTTCGAAAACGGATATGTCCTCATTACCTCTGAATCGTTTTCACTTCCACCAAAAACAAACTGCCCCTCACATAGATCCTCCACGTTCTCCTACCTCTGAGTCGTTCTATGTACTCCCTCTTCATTGAGCCCACTCCTGCCATGTCATCATTACCTCTGAGTGGTAAGGCTCCGTCGAAGAACCCTTCATGCTTGCCATGTCCACATTACCTCTGAGCAAGTATGTCGGTCTCCTTTCGACCTATTATCTGTACCCACAACCGGAGTACGACAAGGATAATAGGTCCACAAATGTCCGCTGTTGACCACGAATATCTCCCGTAAAACCTCCCCTGCCATGTCCTCACTACCTCTGAGCAGGAAGGTTCCACGGTAAAACCCTTATGCTTGCCATGTCCTTATGATCTCTGAGCAAATATGTTGGTTTTCCTTTCACCCTATTATCTGTATCCCGAACCAGGGTACGCCAAGGATAATAGGTCCACAAATATTCCTTTGCTAAGCTTCTTAGCATAAATCCACTACCCCACCATGCCCCGGGGGCCCAGCTGCTCTACGACATTCCTTTTTTTTAAGCACCGAGAACATCCATGACCACTTTGCCACGGCTGTTTCGGACATCCTGTCCAAACTTGTTATCCGTACTTAAAACCAAGGTACGCCTAGGATAACAGGTCCACAAATAATCCCCCAGCAAGTCCAATTCCGCAAACACCCAAGTACAAAAAAAGAAAAGATGAGACGAAACATATCCATTTTTCAAAGTTCCACATCCTCCGGGATTATATCGCTGCTACAAGATAGAAATAAAGAGAAAACAAGCAAGACAAGACAGAAGAACAACTATGGTTCAGAGGCACACAACGTCAAGAAATAGTCCGTCAGCGAGGCAGTCGACCGCTCAAACCACTGACTAGTTCGACACATTGACTCTGAAGTCAACTACGTCGCCCAGATGAGCAAAGATTCCACTGGGGGAATAAAGTCCCCAGATTTGATATAACCCCACTCTTTCAGAATAAATACCCAGTCATAATCTACACTAGGGATACAAAGTTCATACAGAACCAAAGGTAACCATTACAAGAAAAGAGGGAAGCAAGTACATTCCATTCATTGGAATGTCCAGCTACATTCACACAATTAACAAACAAAAACCAAAGGAAATTCTTCATTACTTCTTCAGACGAAAAGGAAAAACACAAACCACAGCTAAACAGACAGAAACATACAAGGAATCCCTAAAACCTAGTTACAGAAACGCATATACCACTCCCTCAACCACTTCACATACGAGGGATGCAGTTGAAGGAGATCCTCGTCCAGAATAGGAGCATCAGAATTCCCAGAGCTACCACCCCCAACAGCCTCGACATTTGGAGAGAGACCATCCTGCGCAGACGACGGTTCCTCCTTCTTCGTCTCTGTCATAAAGGGAGATCCCTGGTCGATGGCAAGAGGCGGCAGCTCTTCTGTCACTGCAACCTCAGCGTCCAGCGGAGAGACTGCAAGAACAAAACAACAAAATAAAGTAAAAGATATTCTAAAGAGTCATGCGGCTCGTTGAAGGCAACTCGCATACGGGTCGAACATGGGAAAAACCTCATGCGGATTCAAGTCATGGGACGTATATGCGGACCACGTAAGTTGAACTCACATGCGGCTCCTACATAAAGCATACCCCATGCGACTTGATCATGAGATGTGTAGGCGGACCCCGTAACTCGTATGGAGCATACTCTATGCGGCTCGGCCACAGGATATATATGCAGACTACGTAAGTTGAACTTGTATATGGCTCAGACATGGAGGACATGTATGCGAACCACGTGGTTTTGTACACAAAGTAGGCAGTAGAGCAGACCCTATCTTCTACACAGTTGTTACCTTCGATGGCGACGTGAACGTCAAGGCGGACAGGGGAAACGACAGTCGAAGACGAAGCTGATTTCTTTTTCTTCGCCGCGGCCTTCTTCACAACTTTGGAAATCCTAGGCGCCATTTCGGTTGGTCAGATGAAGGAAGGAGACAAAGACAGAAGCTTTTGGTCAAGAAAAAGTCTAAAAAAATCCAACCGAACATACGCATATTTATAGACAGAAGGACTATGAACCGACGCCTCGTACGACATGATCGACCCTTCGGCTGTCGAGGCAAACTGGGCAATCAAAAGAATAAAAACTTTGGGATCCTCCCCCAAAAGACGGTGTTAATTCGAAAACAAATCAAGAGCATTTTAATGAAGATTTGCACACGTAGTCAGGACACGTGGCAAAGAGCCTATACGGACAGATAAATCTATGCGGCTGGGACACTTATGCGGCATGAACGGGACCATGCTTCTTATTCAAAGTGTTTCAATTTTGCAAATTGAAAACTTTGAAGGGGGTCCTGTAGAAGCATGGAAAATATCAGAATAATGGTCCATGCGGCTCCGGATACGAAGCCCATGCGGCTCATATAGGAGCTGTCTTATACAGTTCAAAGGAAGACTCTCCGTCTCATGCGGCTCGAGAGTGTATGCGATTCAGCAGGAATATGCGGCTCGTTCGATGCCACGTGTCCCCCTGTGATCCTTCCCTACAGCTGGCCCTTTGAATAGTGGCCTCATTTAATGTTCTGATACGATTTGACGACTGTGGCGGCTCTGGCATAAAGTGTCATAATGGCTCTGCCATAATGACAGACCCTTCGGGAAAGGAAGAAGATCTCTGACCCGATCCGTCAGAAATCCTAGGTTGCCACGTGGCAAATCTCATGCAGCTTAAATAGAGAACAGCTTCATGCGGCTCACTGAGAAGTCACCCTATATGACTAGCAGAAATCAGCCATATGCGGCCCACTGAGAGCTCAGCCCCTACGGCTCAATACAACGCTAGCTCATGCGGCTCGCAAAGACTATGCATATGCGGCTCATTGAGAGTTTGTTCCCTGCGGGTCGATGAAGCATTGTCCTATGCAGCTCACGAAGAGTATCTCCCTGCGGTTCAAGTGTTACCCATCCTATGCGGCTCTGGCAGGACCCACAATCAAAATACGTGGCATCGGATCAATCAACGATTTAACCAAATCTTAACAAATATATTTGACATCATCATCATAATTACTGAGATCAAGACATATCATTATCATCAAGCCAACGGGACACGTGGCGAGCAATCGGATATTGGTAGAATCCATCATGGAGATTTAAAGCAGTTAACATTAATTGCTCACAAGATTCGGTGCTATCCTCATTAATGGCCGAGATTCATTGTAATCAGGATCAAGGGTTCAGATAGATTGAAGGAGCGCCGACATTCCAAACAAATGATCATTAGCGAACCCTAATGATCATACCCCACTCTTATAAATAGCCAGCATCATTTCTTTGCACAAGGACCGGCAACAAAAGAATAAAAATATACAGAGTCAGATACACACACAGAGAGAGAGAAGCCAGGAGAGCAACAGAGGAGCAAAAAGAGCACTTCTTCGTCAACGCCAACCATCTTTTCACAAGGAGCCAAGGCTGCATACCGATCGTCCAAGGAGTAAGGCAGGGCTGCCGTCGCCTTCCCGAGCCTCTATCGTCACCCCCCAGAATCTAAAATAAATAATTGTACTTAGATTGCTGTACCTAGGTTTTTGTCCCTAGGCTTTCTTTGTACAAGCGAGTTTGTATTGTGAGTCTAAGTTCAGTCCTCCGATAATTGTTCTGTACTTTTACAATCAATGGCAAACAATGTCTTCGACCAGCTGGCGGTTGAGACCTTTGGTGAAGGGATCTGCTAGATTTTCCTAGCCCCGAACATCAACCACGGCAATGACTCCTCTTTTGATAAGATCATTTACCGCACTGTGCCTTAGACGCACAGTCCTCTTCTTGCCATTGAAGAGGTCATTCGATGCCACCGATACAGTCGCCTAGTTGTCGTATTATATCGGTACCGCCAGTATATGTGCACCAACTATTGGAAAATCATACATAAGCTTCCGAAGCCATTCTGCTTCATCCGCGCAACCGTCAGTGCATAGAACTCAAATTCCATAAAAGAGTGTAAGAGCATAGTCTGTTTCTTCGACTTTCATGATATAGCAGCTCTACCCATGGAGAAGAGATATCCTCCTGTGGACCTTTCACTCTATACTTCTGAGCACCAGCTTGCATCACTGAAGCCTTCAACTACTGTTGGATCTCCGCAGTAGTGCAGTGCATACTTAAGAGTGCTATTGAGGTATCTCATTACCCTCTTCACAGCTTTCCAGTATTCCACACCTGGATTGCTCGTGAACCGACTCAGCATCCCTACGACCAAAGCTATATCAGGCCTTGTGGCAGTAGTCGTATACATCAAACTCCCGATGACGCTTGAAAACTCCAGCTGTCTGACGCTTTTTCTTGGATTTAGCTTCAGTTTCTTGTCATACCTATATGGCGTATCGATCCGTAAAAGATCTTGATACCCGTAGCATGTGAGCATCTTCTTAATGTAATGAGACTGTGACAATGCCACTCCAGTTTTCGTCCAGATGATCTTTATCCCTAGGATAACATCAACTTCCCCTAAGTCCTTTATGTTGAACTTGGACGAGAGGAACTTCTTTGTCTCAGTAACACTTGCTAAATCTGTACCCAAGATCAGCATGTCGTCTACGTACAAACAAACGATAACATTTCTCTCGTCAGCGAACTTTGTGTACACACACTTGTCTGTCTCGCTGATCCTGTAGCCGTTTGATCTTATGACTTTGTCAAACTTCTTATGCCACATCTTGGGAGCTTGTTTGAGACCATATAACAATTTTATCAACTTGCAGACTTTGACTTCAAGATCCTTGACGACAAATTCTTCTGGCTGTTATATGTAAATCTCTTCAGTTAATTCACCATTCAGGAATGTGATTTTAACATCCATCTGATGAATAATCAGCTTGTGAATTGCGCTTAGAGCAATCAACATCCTGATGGTCATCATCCGCACTACTGGAGCATATGTGTCAAAATAATCGATCCCCAATTTCTGAAAAAAATCCCTTGGCTACCAGCCTAGCCTTGAACTTGTCAACAGTTCCATCAGCCTTCATCTTCTTTTTGAAGATCTATTTATATTCGATTGGTTTTGCTCCTTCAGGTAGATCGACCAAAACCCACGTGTTGTTGGAGGTTATCGAGTCATACTCATCATTAATAGCCTCCTTCGAGAAGACAGCGTCTCTGGTCTTCATTGCTTCATCATAGGTAAACGTATCTGCTTCCACATGATATGTGATAAAATCCTCTCCGAAGTCCTTCTGTCTCCTTATTTGCTTGGATAGAGGTTTTGCAAGTTCTGGTTCAATCGTTGTTTCTGCAACAACAACTTCTTCTTGGACTACATCTTTGTTATGAGCTTGAGCCTCATGTGCACCCACACTATTATCCAGAATGTTTGCGAGAATAATGTTCTTGTGCCTTGCAAATTTATCTTCAAAGAATTCTGCTCGCGAGATTCAATGATATGATTTGACTCAATATCAAGGAACCTCCTAGCATCATTCTTCTCGACATAATCTAGAAATATTGTCTTCGTAGTCATCGTACCCAACTTCTGAATCTTCAAATCGGGAAGCTTCACATACGCCAGACACTCCCACACTCGAATGACATTCAAGTTGGGTCTGACCTTGAAGCAAAGTTCATGAGGAGTGACTTCGAAAGTTACATGCGACACTCTATTCAGAATGAAAGTAGCCATAAGCATAGCTTAACCCTAGAAACAATTTGGATGACCCATAATCAACAACATTGAGTTCATCATCTCTGTTAACGTTTTGTTCTTCCTTTCTGCAACACCATTTTATTGAGGGGAGTATGGAGCAGTCGTCTTGTTGACAATTCCATGTTCTCTGTAGAACGATGCGAATTCATGAGACCTATAATCTCCACCTCGATCACTTCTGAGTCTCTTGAATTGTTATTTGGGTTGACGCTCGACTTCAGCTTTGAAGTCTTTAAATTTCTCAAACGCTTTATCTTTAGACTTGAGCAGATAAACGAACACGTACTTTGAGAAATAGTCAATAAAAGTAATGAAATACTTCATCCCGACCTTTGTGGAGAATTGTTTGAAGTCATAGATATCTGAGTGCACCAACTCCAGAAGATCTGCACTTCGGTTTACCCATTTGAACAGTTTTCTAGTGATCTTCGTCTGCGCACAGACCTCACACTTCTCCAACTCCTTACCTCCACATTTGGATATAAGCCCTAGACTAGACATCTTGTTTATTCTTTTACAATGAACATGTCCTAATCTATTATGCCACAACTCAAGAGAATAACCAGAAGAAGTGACTGCATTTATTATCACTATCGGAGTTACAAGTTGAAGTTTGAACATTCTTTTGGTACAAAAAGTCTTTCCGAAGTATGTTTCTTTATAAGACATAACCACTTGACCAACGTTAATGTTCGTCCTCAAGCTTGCGTTGCAGAGCAGACTTCCTGTGACCAGGTTATTAGCTATAGCCGGTACATGCTTCGCATCCTGAAGCGTCAACAACTTCCCCGAAGTCAGTTACAGTACCACCGTCCCGATCCCCAGTACTTCAGCTTGTGTCTGGTTCGCCACCATAACCTTCTCAGAAACATATTTGTATGTGGTGAACCACTCATTCTTTAAGCAAACATAGCACGATGCCGCAGTGTCTATCCATCAGTCCGTGTCAATACCAGTTGAGTCAACCTGCACAATTATAGCAACAAAGTTAGTCTCACATTGTTCTTTTTGTTTAGGTTTTTCCTTGCAGTCCTTCCTCCAGTGGCCTTTCTTGCCACAGTTGAAACAAATCCCAGGTTCTTTAGACTTAGGCTTGAACTGAGCCGACTTCACCTTTAGATGGTGAACGTCCTTCTTCTTATGGTAAGGAGCCTTCTGCTTCTCCTTAGAGTTTCCTCCTTGCACTAAGTTGGCCTTGGCCATCTGTTTGGATAAGGTGTCCACTTTGAGTTGAGCCCTCAACTCATTTTCGACATGTATCCAGTGCAAGAGACGCTCGAGATCCACCTCCATCTTCTTGCGGTGCATGTCCGCAATAAAATTGCTCCACCCAGGTGAAAGCTTGGTGATAATACCCCTTACGAGGAAAGCATCGACCAAGGGCATGCCGTCATCCTCAAGTTTTTGACATAACTTGAGAAATTATTTGACTTGAGGCAAAATTGTCTTGTCGTCCTCAAATCGCATCTTCAAGACCTTTTCAATCACGTGGATCTTGTTCCTATTCTCATCTGCCTTGTGGAGATTCTCCACAGAATCCCAGACGTCCTTCGCATTGACCGTCTTGCTGTATGACTCTTCCAGAGAGTCCTCTATCTTGTTTAAGATCAACAACTTACAGAGGTTGTTTTCTCTCCTCTACTTGGACTGCAAAGCAGTGGCTTCAGCGACCCTTTGAGCATTTTCACCTTATGGAATTAAAGGCTCAGGATCTATTAACACGTAGTCGACGCTCACGAGTTGAAGATTAAGGCTGACCTTTCTCTTCCAGACGTTGTAATGCTCCTCGTCAAACTTCTCAAGTTTGTTAAAACTTGTATCTAGAAGGTTTGCACGGTTGTTCTCCATTGGGTCTGGATCTTGTTTTGAGATTGTTATTCCCGAAACAGATCTAGATGGAAGAATGAACAGAATTTAGATATTAGTTGCAAATAAATTTGCTCTCTATTCTGATATAGCAACTGTCAGATGTAGAGATCTCTTGCAAATAAATTTGCTCTCTGTTCTGACTTTGTTGGATTTCGGAGACCTCTTGCAAATAAATTTGCTCTCCTAGTTTTCTTAGGCCACTCGGAGAAAAAGAAGATAGAAGGAAGAGAGAAAGACAACTCTGCTGGGGTGATAAAGATCACAGTTGCTCAAAGCAAGAATTGTCCTACCACG
Organism: Iris pallida; assembly: GCA_029216955.1. Lineage (NCBI taxonomy): Eukaryota > Viridiplantae > Streptophyta > Magnoliopsida > Asparagales > Iridaceae > Iris > Iris pallida. The sequence continues at coordinate 3,753,306 of JANAVB010006390.1, forward strand.
ATCTGCTCCCGGGAACCAGCAAGTCTGAAGGAACTTCTAGAACGCTCGCCGTCACCTCCTGTAAGAACTAGTTCAACTCCTTTGGACTCTGAAGGCAGCGAGCACACAACTCTCTTCGTCTCTCAATTTTTGAAGTAAGTTCTCACCCTAGCAGAGTTGCATCTTTTTCTTCCTCTATCTTCAAGACAAAGTCTTCAGGATCTTCTTGAAAAGAAATTCTCGAAGTTCCTCATATACAGAGTGTGTGATCGAAATTCGTTCCTGAGAATCACTCTGTCCACTCACATTTTTTTCATCTCAGATCTGTTTCGGGAATAACAATCTCAAAGCAAGATCCAGATCCGATGGAGAACAACCGTGCAAACTTTTTCGACACAAGTTTTACAAACTTAAGAAGTTTGACGGGAAGCATTACAAAGTCTGGAAGAGAAAGGTCAGCCTTAATCTTCAACTCATGAGCGTCGACTATATGTTGACAGATCCCGTGCCTTTGATTCCAGAAGGTGAAAATGCTCGAAGGGTTGCTGAAGCCACTGCTTTGCAGGCAAAATAGAGGAGAGATAACAACCTCTGTAAATTTCTTATCTTGAACTATATGGAGGACTCTCTGGCAGAGTCTTACAGCAAGACTGTCAATACAAAGGACGTCTAGGAGTCTGTAGAGAGTCTTTAGAAGGCAGATAAAAATAGAAACAAGATCCGGGTGACTGAAAAGGTCTGGAGGATGCGATTTGAGGACGACTTGCCTCAAGTCAAGTAGTTCCTCAAGTTACGTCAGAAGCTGGTGGATGACGGCATGCTCTTGGTCGATGCCTTTGTCGTCGGGGGTATTGTCGCCAAGCTTCCACCTGGATAGAGCAATTTCATCGTGGACATGCACCGCAAGAAGATGGAAGTGGATCTAGAACGCCTCTTGCACTGGATACATGTTGAAGACGAGTTGAGGATTCAAATCAAAGTAGACACCTTGTCCAAGCAGATGGCCAAGGACAACTGTAACGCCCCAGAACCAGAATACTGGAGAGCGAGGGCGTACATAGCCAGCTACGTATATTAAAGTGCAACCTACCTCGCTATACGGTCGCGGCTGTCTAGATACATGAGGGTTTAACTACAAGCCAACAATCTCCTATGGTCATGAACAAGCCTATTGTCTCAATCTCAAGCAAGCAATAATAGTTACAAGATGTTAGAGCACCAAATATATAATAGCAAGGCATCCCATACATTACAAATTGGATGATCATGAAGCTAGTCGTACAAAATGTCAAGACTAGCAAGAGTTCAGTCATACATGATTAACCCTAGGATCTGTCAATCATGTTATAGCTCGTAGGCAGACAGTAAATAAAGGTACAACCGAGCTAACAAGTGCTCGTCGGCTAAACGCCTCAAAAGAATAATATTACAATAAAGTGGGGGAACAAAAAGAACCCACTCGTTGTCAGGGTTACGCCTGGTGGTCACCATCTGGCTGGAAGTTAGGTAGATCCTCTGGAGCTGCTCCGATATCTGGCCATACAAAACCAGCTGGGTCAGACCCCAGAAAGAGCAAGTGCCACAAAGGAGGCTTCACTTAGGAACTAAAACCAGCATATCACAATAGAATATTAAAGATAATAAATAAAGAATTTATAATAATAGAGATAACAACAGTAAACTGAGTACGAGGAAACCATTCAAGTAGCCAGGTCACAACCCTTAAACCAAACAAGGACCGAAGTTGTAACCCTTCACCTGAATAGAAACCCGTCTCAAATACTACTGGTACAGTGAAGACAATAAACGAAGAGAGGACACAGAACTGCTCTGGGAGCCAGGTTACAACCCTTAAACCAAAGAAGGACCGGAGTTGTAACCCTTCGCCTGAACAAAACTGGACTCCTGATCTTTATCGTTATGGCCAGTATGAGTAATCATGATTATTGAAGTAAGGTAAAACATGATAAGCACGACATGTGGAGCAATAAGACAATAAACGGAGAGAGGACACAGAACTGCTCCGGGAGCCAGGTTATAACCCTTAAACCAAACAAGGATCGGGATTATAACCCTTCGCCTGAACAGAACTGGACCCCTGATCTTTATCGTTATGGCCAGTAAATTATGATTATTGAAGTAAGGTAAAACATGATAAGCACGGCATGGGGAGCAATAAGACAATAAATGAAGAGAGGATACAGAACGGCTCCGGGAGCCAGGTTACAACCCTTAAACCAAACAAGGACCGGGGTTGTAACCCTTCACCTGAACAGAACTGGACCTCCGATCGTTATTGTTAAGGCAAGCATCGATAATCATGTCATGTCACAATCTTGCACAAGATCAGGATAAGACTAAGCTGGAATAAACTCCATCCAATCAATCACGGCCAATCAAGAGTACGGCTTGATACTTTTAACTAACTAGGGTTATCACAGGCCTAGTTACTAGCAAGATACAATAAGATTATCCCAACAGCCACAAGCCCTGCAGACCATCCGGTTATCCAGGTCGAAGGTCCGTTTATGAAGAATGCAACACGTGACTGTGTGCTGGAAATGTGCCCTACTCGTCGGTAGGCTACAAGTCCACTGAATGCGCCCAGATAACGGGATTGCCTGTAGCTGGGAATCTCTTCATGTCTACTGAATTATTCTAATTTATTAGCCTTAGTCAATTACTGTAGGTATCCCTGACCGTGGTACTCAGGGATCCCCATCCTAGACATGATGCAAGACAGTACCAGTTTATTTGTACAAACACAATCGCCTACGGTGTCCAGGTCTTTCATAGTTGTCATGTCAGGCTAGCTGTCATAACAGCATGTCGAGATATATCAAGTCAGTTTACTTGTTAAGAGTGCGCCACGGCGGGCCACTATCGTGTTCTATTCTTATCTTATCGTGAATGAGAGAAACTTGCATAAAATAACTAGTGACATATTCTTGGAGCTAAGAAAAAGATCTACAACTTTCATGTTTTGAGTTTTTCAAGATTCTAGCTACAAAACAACTTAAACAGGCAAAAACAGTGAAATAGAGCAATTCCGGCGCATGGGATTCCTGCACGATGAGCGAGTAGGAGATGTATCCTATCGTCTTGCTCTTTCGCCGTCGCTATGTGAGGTGCATAATGTGTTCCATGTATCCCAACTGCGACGGTATATCCCGGACCCTAGCCACATCCTAGATTATTCGAAATTGGTTGTTGGTACCAACCTTTCGTATGAGGAGAGGCCCGTGTCTATATTGGACCGAAGAGAGAAGATACGCAAGAACAAGACTATCAAGTTAGTCTGAGTTGCTTGGGGTCATCACTCTTTGGGTGAGTCAACATGGGAGCGTGAGGATGATATCTGATCGCGATATCCCGACCTGTTTGACTCGTGAGGTATAATATCTTTCTTATGCCTAATGCCTTCGATTCCTTGCTTGCATGAATAATTAGTTGATTGCTTGATTAGTATAGCTTGCCTGTGAATAGTATAGCTTGTTCTTGTCCCTCTAGCCTCTTAATTAAATTCTGAGGATGAAATTCTTTTAAGGTGGGTAGAGTTGTAATGCCTGTGGTTCGTATTGCGTATCTTGGTATACGTGTACGTATTCTTGACTTGTATTGCGTATTTTCCTGCATGGTTATTTTGGCATTTCCTTCTTGGTTCGGTTCAACTTGTTGCTGGTTGGGCTTGACTTGATTTTAGGTGGACCGAACCCCTACCTACCACCACCCCCTCATTTATATTTCCTATTCCCTCATTCTCTCTCTTTATTTATTCTTCTCCTTCACTTCTTCTTCTCCACCATTACTTTTTCAACCATCAGGAGAGAGAAAGAGAGAGAGCTTAGGCAAGTGCAAACTTGTTTCATGATGGATCTCAAGTTTTATTGTTCTATTCTTTTCCTTACTTGATTCTAAACCTCTTTAGAACTTGGCATATTTGGGTTTGATAGATGGGTTCTTGTAGATCTAAGTTTGTAACTTTTCGGTTTTCTTGGTTTTGATCTCTAAAACTTAGTTATTTTCGAAAACTAATGGTTCTCTGTTGTAGAGAATTCAATTTCATCCAGTTTTGGCTTTTGTTTCGCTTGATTTTGACTCCGGACGAGGAAGTTATGGCCATGACAAATTTTCGAAACTTTCATGGCTGAACTTGCTGTTTGGGGACGATGACCCCCATGCGCCCGGGAGGCCATGCGCTGTGAAGTCCCGGCAACGCATCCCTTAACTCTGAGCGTGTCATACGCGTAGGTTTCCTACGTGCATGTACTGAAGACGCAACGTGAGTTTTCCCACGCGCCGATTGGTACAGGAATCCCATGCGCCGATGGTGCAGGAATCCCACGCGCTGATGGTGCAGGAATCCCGCGCGTCGATTTGTACAGGAATCCCATGCGCCGATTTGTAAAAGAATCCTACGCGCCGATTGGTGCAGGAATCCCACGCGCCGATTGGTGCAGGAATCCCATGCGCCGATGGTGCAGGAATCCCACGCGTCGATGGTGTAGGAATCCCACGCATCGATTGGTGCAAGAATCCCACGCACCGATGGTACAGGAATCCCACGTGCCGATTTGTGCAGGAATCCCACGCGTCGATGGTGCAGAAATCCCACACGCCGATTGGTGCAGGAATCCCACGTGCCGATTTGTGCAGGAATCCCATGCGAAAGCCATAGTTAATACAAGGAGAAAAAGATGAAAAACAAACAAACAAATACACTAAACGACGAAACAAAAGAAAGAAAGAAAGAAAAAAATAAAAAGAAATAATAAAAATAATAAATTGGCATTGAGCTGCTCTCCATTCGAGAGTACAGCTGAAAAAATAAAAATTTTAGAAAGGAGAGAGAAAAAGGAATTTAGTGAGAGGGAAGAGACGAGTGAGAGAGAGAGAGAGAGACGGAGAGGGGAGCGGAAGAGCGGAGGCTGTACGGAGGCTCGGCGGAGGAGGGCTCGAGGGGATCGACGGGTCCGACGGCGTGCGGGAGTCGACGGCGGTCGCGGCACAAGGAGGCGGCGCCGACTGGGTCGAGCGGTGGAGGAGGGACAACGGTGAGGGGGTTTCGGAAGGGGGAGCAACGCAAGGGAGGAGCGGTGGTGAAAGAGGGACGAGCGTGGTTTCCGGCTCGATGGTTTGCGGCGTTGACGGAGGCACCACCGCTCGGGGCAGAGGCGGAGCGGGCATGGACGCGACACGCCAAGGAGGAGGCTGTGCGGGTGCGGCTCCGGCCGAAGCTCGTACGGCAGATCCATCCGCGGTAGACCATCGCAGCGGCGGAGAGGGCTCAGGAGGTCGCAGCAAGCGCTGCATCTGCAGGAGCTCGGCACGGAGGGAGCGGGTCGCAGGGGTCTCGGCGAGCACAGGTTCGAGTTTTATTTTAATTGGGTGTTTTGTGATGGTGGTGGTAATGGCGACAGCGGTGGTGATGGCTGGTGATGGGTTTGGGCGGCGTCGGCCGTGGTAAATTCTGGCAGCTGGGACGCCGGGGTAGTACGGTCGGGAAGGTGGCCTGGTGCGGTTCTATTGGCGATGGCTGGGTTGGGGAGTCGGGCAAGGAGGAGGAGATGGCCGGAGACAGTGTCGGGACGGGCCGGGGTTGGTATGTGGCTGCGGCTAGGTTGTCGGGTGTTCGACGCAGGTGGGGTGGTGTTTTACCTTGATGTTAATTTGGTGATTTTGGTGGCCGTGGTCGGGCGCGGTGTTGGTGATGGTCGTGGCAATGGTGACAGGGGTGTGATGATGATGATGACGATGGTGGTGGTAGCGGGAAGATAGGTATTTGGCCGTGGTAGCGAGAAGGCGGTGGTCGGGACAGATAGGGTTAGGAATTCGTTTGTGTCGGGATATGTCCGACACGAAAAGATGATATATTTGTAAAAAAAGATGGAATACGAATTAGACACTGACAAGGTGCACGCAATTGTGGTGGAATTTGTGGAATATTTATGTGGAGGAGTACCTCTCCTTATATAGGAGGTGGGAATTCCCAGATGGATAATGATTAGGATTTATTTAAAAAAACTAGTAGATAAACATTATTTGACTCAAATCGATTTAAACTAATCCTTTATAAATCAAATATAAATTTAAATCCAAATTCAAATCCAATTTAAATCTATATAATCTAAACTCAAATTAAATATAAATTCTGTCTTTAAACTATTTAAATTAAATCCAAAAAATCTACTCAAAGATTTAATTTGCCACAAAAATTTCAAAATATATTTTCTAAAAATACATATAATAATAATTTCAAAAATTATATTATTATTTAAAATAAACTATTAAAATATTTATGAAATATATGTATGCATGAAGAATTTTATTTATTATTAATAACTGTATAAATGAAAGGCTTTTTCATAAATAAAACAAATAAAATAAGGAATTTGGAAATTTTGGTACGATAGCTAAAATAATTATTACATATATTATTTTGAAACTATAAAATAGAAAAAAAATATTTTTCAAAAAATGTACGCTCGCACATATTCGCACTCGTCGAGCAATTATAAAAAAAATAAAATTTCGCGCGCGACGTACAATACAACTACGCGACGTACAACAGAAAATAAAAAAAATCAGTACCAAATTTATATAAAAAAATAGTAGAAATTTAGGGGTTTTACAAAGACAGTGACAAACGAGATAAGTAACAACCAAGTCACGGCTACAGAGACAAGGTCAAACATAGCAAGGTAGCCTGATATGAAGGTAATATTCTTCCCATCCGATGTTCTAGTACTCTCAAGTCAAGTCATGTCAACACAATAATCGTAAGCACAAGTGACGAGTCCTATATCCTACTACGGAGTCCGAATCATAAATATGTCATGTATGACTCTGTATCATACTCGTGGCAATGTCCTGTGGTCTATCGTGTCGATGAAATACGAATGAATATAATACGATGTCTAGTGTCGATACTCGATGTCTCTAGGATGACATCGACATCCGAATATAATACGAACGCTAAGTACCAACCAATCCTACATCCACAATGTCTATAATAAAAATAAAATACAACAATTAAAGAAAAAGAATAAAGAACTGGACATTGGCAAGGTACACTTGCCTGTAGTCTCCAAGCATGCATACTGCGGTCCGATTCCGGTATCCTCGGTCACACCGTCACGTACTCCTAGAATATACAACCACCAATCAATGAAACATCTATGTCATCAGTACACTTATATTTACAACCATAATATATATAACCACGACTTGACATATTCTAACTAGACTAGTACCGTACTCATATCTACTATTTATAATATCATGTTACTATGATAAAATAATATCCTTATAAAATAAAAATATAGTACCTTAATTCTGGAATAGTCATTAAAATATTTATAAACAATATTTAATCATAAAATTTAACATAAAACACATATATAATTACTATATCAAACTATTAGCACATTATGTCAATTTATCGGTTCAATTGGAACCAAAATCAATTCAGTTTTTAGTAATTATTAATTCTAAAAAATAATAGAAAATAGGTTTTTACAACGAAGGACATGAATAACCATTTTATAAAAGTGATATGAAGGTTCAAGTTAAAAAACAACATTGGTTTCAAGGATTTCCTACGTTCGATAACTTGTACGACGGAAACAGATTTTAGAAATATGAAAAACTCGACGATGTTGGCCCATTGGTCATGGTCAAACCTGATTTTAATAATTGATCAAACTCTGTCTCGATATACATAATAACTCAGATGTTTACTCAAGACTTTTGGACTTTTGGATACTGATCAAGATTGGATATCTACTCAGTTCAAGACCGAAGCTATGTTTGCCACTCGAGACTGTATTTCTTTATGCAGTGTAATTATTACTTTTATTGAGTGTAGGAATACATTGTACACCGAGTCGTACTAGCAAATAGGCTATCCAAAATCGTTTTCAAAATTGACCTATGTTTTGAAAAACATCTCTTATTTACAAAAGTTTCTGAATGATTTCAAAAAGCCAAAAATATTTTTCTTAAAATAAACCTGACCAACCCTGATAGAACTCGGCCAGAGTTTGGCCAGAGTTCGGCCAAGGTGAACGTTATATGAACGTTGGTTTTTGAACTTGGTCTCCCTTCAGTTGCGGTTTGTTACATAAAATTCTGTCCGAATTCTGCCCGAATTCTGCCAGATTCTGTCTTTGGAAAAACTATAAATAGAGAGGAATTCTGATCATTTCAACTCACTCATTCACTTTCATCTCTTCTCTTCTAAAGCTTACTTTTCTTCCAATGAGTTTTCTCAAAGCTTTCATTTTTATATCCCAAGCCAGTTACAATTTTCTAGTCAATTTGCCGGTACGGTGCGATCTAGAAGATTTTAGAGAAATTATAATTAGAGGCTTGATTGAAGAAAGACTCTTCAAAACTAAAGTTGGTCGAGTTCTTCGTATCAAAGCTCACGTCTTTAGAAGTTGCAAGGACTTCGTATGAAAACTTGCGGGATTTTCCAATAGTGGATTCAACTGGAAGCTAGAGTTCTTTCGACTGGACTAGTCCTCACAAGAGGAAAACCAGTATAAATCTCTGTGTTTGCTTTTGCCTTCTGAACGCTTTTCTTTATAGTTATTACTTTGTGTTTATTAATATTATTTTTGTGATCTAACTGCTAACAAGTTTTTAATTAGCAATACTCCGCTGCCTACTCTATTCACCCCCTCTATAGTATTCTGCTTTACGACTTCGTTCCTACAATTGGTATCAGAGCGGATTATACAGGTAAAGCAAGGTAAAACTGTAGTTATATTTATTTATTATATAGATCACATCATTACACATGGCAACTATGAAATTCACAAGTGAAGGCCAAGCCACAAACAGACCTCCACTGTTTGACGGCACAAACTACACTTATTAGAAAACACGGATAATTTTTTCTTAAAATTACTTGATTTTGACTTATGGTCTATAGTTATTGATGGCTATAAAAATCCTCCTCGTATTACTTTTGATGGAGTTTTAATTAAAAATTCCCATGATAAATATACTGAGGATGAAAAAAAGGCCAGTCTTGACGCACGTCCTATTAACGCTTTATTTTGTGCTTTAGACAGAACTGAATTTAACGGGGTGTCAACTTGCACAACATCAAATGAAGTGTGGAAACTTCTCGAAGTAACCCACGAAGGAACAATACAAGTCAAGGAGTCAAAGATTAGCAGACTTACTCAAGAGTACGAGGCGTTCAAGATGAAGCCAAATGAATCTGTCTGTCAGATGTTTACAAAATTTTTGGATATTGTAAATCCTTTGTCTTCATTAGGCAAGGAATATAGTAACCATGAGAAGATTCGCAAACTTCTACAAGATCTCACAAAGAACTGGATTCCAAAGGCTACAACAATCATTGAAGGAAAAGACCTCTCAACAATGTCTCCGGAAACACTCATGGGTAAGCTACTCACTCACAAGTTGGAACTTCAAGACTTTGAAGATGCTACACCAAAGGAGAAGTTAGGAAAGTCGATCGCTTTCAAGGCTCAACATAGAAGAACTGTCGAAGATGATTCTGACGACAACGACTCTGACTCTGAAGATCAAGCTCTTCTGGTGAGAAAATTCAAGAAGTTCATGAGATTCAACAGAAGAACAAAAGACAGCAATAATAACAACAATGAAGAAGATCCTATTTGCTACGGATGTAAGAAGAAAGGACATATAAAGAAAGATTGTCCAACAGCATCATCATCAACAAGAAAAAGCAGCAAATATGACAAAGGCTACCTGAAGAGATCTACATCAAGGAAGTATGCCAATACAATCATATGGCATGAGAGCGAAGCCAGCGATTCAGAAGACGAACAATTGGATGACGCTGCAAATGTATGCTTGATGGCTTACGATCAGGTAATCACTAATCCTCTGTTTGATCCTTATGATGATTTCACCTTTGAGCAATTAGGAGAGGCTTTCAGTGACCTGTTAAATGACTACAGGAAACTGTATAGTAAATATGAAACCTCTAAGAAGGTACTCAAAGAATACAAATATGAGATAGGAAGACTTACCGACCAACTAGCTGATGTTAGAAATAATGATACTTCTATTGAGTCTGGTGAGCTTTCTTCTATTAAGCTGTTGTTACACGAGACTACCAAGTTATCCGAAGAAAAAAACCAAACTATCATCCAGCTAATGGAAGACCTATCTAAGGAAAGAAAGAATCTCCAGTATGCGCAGGTCAGAATGGAAATACTTACATCTGACTATACTAGATTATATGACACCTCCAAAAAGTTAGAAATTAGTTTAGAAAAATGGCTTGAAGTTGCTGCTTCCTATTCTAACACGTGTCAATTACCGAATCATTGGAACACACCCAAACCAAACACTGTCAGACCAAACCATACCAAACCTATGCCCAAGAAGACTAATAGGCATGTATTTTTCTATACTAGAAAACCAAAACCTACCAATCATGCACCTCACACAACTTTCAACACTCAACATGTAAAATGTCATTATTGTGGCCTCATTGGTCATATATCCTCTGCATGTAGAATCAAAAAGTTAGTAGATTTAAATGTTTATGCATGTATACCAAAAACTAACATGTCAGGACCCTACAAGAAATGGGTACCAAGAGTTTCATCTGCAAACTGTTTTGTAGGTGGAACACCCTTCACATGTTGGAAGTAAATGGATCCTCGACAGTGGTTGCTCGCAGCACATGACCGGTGATGCATCATTATTTGCAACACTGTCAAAAAAGAATAAAGAAGGATACGTCTTCTTCGGTAATAATTTAAGAGGGTACATAATCGGTATCGGTGACATTGGTGAGGCCCCCTATCCTATAATTAAAGATATCTGTCTAGTTACCGAGTTAAAACATAGTCTGCTTAGCATAAGCCATTTAGCTGATCATGGTTATGGCATTAACTTCGTCAAAGACAAATGTACTATAGTTGATAGCTCAACTGGCAGTACTATCTTTGAATATATCAGAGAAGACAACATATATGTTTTCTATTTGTTAGAAGATGCTAACAAAGCATGTAGATGCTTGATGGCCAAGAGCATTGAGAGTCAACTATGACATATGAGACTCGGTCATGCAAATATGGACACAATTTCAAAACTATCCACAAAGAAGTTGGTACACGGCTTACCAGACATATCTTTCAAGAAGGATACGGTATGTAGCGAATGTGAAAAGAACAAAGCTACCCGATCTGTCTTTAAATCCAAGAACGCTGTAAGTACCACTAGACCTCTACAATTGTTGCATATGAGCTTATTTGGACCAAGTAAAATTGCTAGTCTAGGTGGTAAGTTATATGCATTTGTCATCGTAGATGATTTCTCTAGATACACATCGGTATATTTTCTTGCACGCAAGAACGATAATTTGTCAAAATTTGTCACCTTTTGCAAGAAAGTACATAATGAAAAAGGTTTCATGATTACTCGCATTCGTAGTGATCATGACAGCCAATTTGAGAATGCAGAGTTCAAGCAATTCTGTGACACACACGGATATTTGTATAAGTTTTCTTGCCCTAGGACTCCATAACAAAATGGAGTTGTGGAACGTAAGAACAGGACTCTATCTGAAATGGCTAGAGTAATATTGAACCAGTTTAGTCTACCTAGATACTTTTGGGCTGAAGCTGTCAATATAGCGTGCTATATTCTCAATAGGGTTCTAATTCGACCTATATCGAAGAAGACTCCCTATGAGTTATGGTTTGATAGAACACCCACTGTTTCTTATTTCAAGATATTTGGTTGTAAATACTTTATTCTTAATACTAAAGACAACCTGAGTAAATTTGATAAAAAGGCCGATGAAGGTATCTTTTTAGGTTATACGACAAAGAGCAAAGGGTACAAAGTCTTCAACAAGAGAACCATGATCATCGAAGAATCAATTAATGTCAAGTTTGATGAACTAAATCAATATTTAGACGATAACGATAATGAAGACGTGATTATACCAAGTACAGCTACTACAAAACTTTTACACAAAGATGCAGAACCTTCACACCATGTACCAACTGAGTCTTCAAGCAAAGAAGCCAGAACCAGCAATCCTGAGGATATGCCAAAAAAGATAAGATTCTTGGCAGATCATCCAAAGGACTTGGTAATTGGTGAGATTACCAAGGGTTTAAGTACTCGTTCCTCTAATAAAGATATAACTTCTTGTATTGCTTTTGTTTCACAGCTTGAACCCAAAAACATTAAAGAAGCATGTAGTGATAAATTTTGGTTAGATGCTATGCAAGAGGAATTAAACTAATTTGAACGGAATTAAGTTTGGGAACTTGTTCCCAAGCCCATTGATCATCCGGTCATTGGCACCCATTGGGTATTTTGAAACAAACTGAACGAGAATGGTTTAGTAACTCGTAATAAGGATCGACTCGTAGCTCAAGGATACAATCAGGAAGAAGGTATCGACTACAATGAGACTTATGCCCCAGTTGCGAGATTAGAATCCAGTCGCATGTTATGTGCATTTGCATATTTTCATAATTTCAAATTATTTCAAATGGATGTTAAAAGCGCATTTTTGAATAGTTTTATAAAAGAAGAAGTTTATGTAGCTCAACCACCAGGTTTTACTGATTTTAAAAATTCTGATTATGTTTTCAAGTTGAAGAAAGCCTTATACGGTTTGAAACAAGCTCCTCGTGCTTGGTACGATCGTCTAAGCTCTTTTCTACTTGACAATAGTTTTTTAAAGGGAAAGGTTGACACTACACTGTTTATAAAATTTTTGAATAACAATCTTCTTTTGATTCAAATCTATGTAGATGATATTATTTTTGGATCCACTGATGAATCTCGTTGTCAAGAATTTTTAAAGTGTATGCAAAATGAGTTTGAGATGAGCATGATGGGAGAGCTGAAATTCTTTCTCGGACTGCAAATCAAACAAACCAACAATGGGACGTTCATAAATCAAGCAAAGTACATAAAAGATCTATTAAAGAAGTTCGACCTGGAAGCAGTCAAATCACTTAGCACTCCAATGGCGACTTCAACCAAGCTTGATATTGATGAATAAGGCAAACCCGTCGATATACGTAAGTATCGAGGTATGATTGGTAGCTTACTGTACTTAACTTCTAGTCGACCAGACATTATATTTAGTGTTTGCTTGTGTGTACGTTTTCAAGCCAATCCTAAGGAATCACATCTGTGTGCAGTTAAGCATATCTTCTGATACCTTAAAGGCACTTCTTCTGTCGACTTATGGTATCCTAAAACCACGTCATTTGACCCAACCGGTTATTATGATGTTGATTTTGTCGGATGCAAAGTAGATAGAAAAAGTACCAGCGGCACATGTCATTTCCTAGAAAAAGCCCTAGTCTCTTGGTTTAGCAAGAAGCAAAATTATATCGTATTATCAACAACCGAGGCTGAGTATATCGCCGTAGGACGTTGTTGTGCACAAATTTTATGGATGAAGCAAACTTTAGAAGACTTTGGATTGCATTACACACACATATCCATTTTCTGTGATAACACTAGTTCTATTAATTTGACTAAGAATCCAGTATGTTACTCTCGTACTAAGCATATCGAGATTCGACATCATTTTCTTAGAGATCATCAACAAAATGGAGATATAGACCTTGTATACATAGACACACAGAATCAATTGGCTGACATATTCACAAAACCTCTAGCGAAAGATCGTTTCAATTATTTACGTCGAGAATTAGAAATTTTAGATGTCAATAATATTAATTAATTTTGTTTTATTAATTAATTTATTCAATACTTAATAATTATTTTCAAAACAAGCCTACAAAGAGTCTATCTGTCACCATGGCTACTATCGAAGCGAAGCGGTACTTAATTGTTCCCTGGTGAACTTCCGTTAGCTGGGACAGTACTCCTAAAGCTAATCTGAAACAGATACTGAGTAAAGAAAATTAATTTATAAAATAATATTAATTATATTATTTGAAGTTTAAAATTACTAATGTTTGAATTAAATATTTGAAATAAGTTGATGAAAAGGATATGGCCCATAATTTTTTTTAAAAAAATTAGGAGAACCCTAGGCGAATTCGGCCAGAGTTCGGTCCGAATTCGGCCAAAGTTCTGTTGGTGCTGTATATTTTTAAGCCAGAACCCGAGGCCTTCTCCTCTGCATCCCTTCCAAACTAATTCATCACAGCAGTAGCAGCCAAAGAACTCCCCAAAACCCTAGCTTTTCTCCACTCTATTTCTTCTAATCTACATGGAGATTTCCATCCAAAATTTGGATTCGTGCGGAGAATCGCGTCCTCTACAACATACTTGATTCTTGGAAGGTATAACTCCTTCTCACCTCCACTTTCAAATTATTAGGGTTATTTTATTTTGGGAAAGAATGCCTAAGGGATTCAATCCTTTCAAGAGGAAGAAGACCAATGCCAGTGAAGAGGCATCGTCTTCTGATCCGAACATGGATTCCCTCTTTTCCCTGGTCCAATCGGGTGACGGCGTGTCGGATGAGTTTTACTTTAAAACTCATGACCAAGCATTACTTTGGTATTCCGACTTTGCTATGCGTACTATATGCACTGGCACTCCGATTAAATGGACTGTATTTCCTGATCACTGTCCCTTCTTTGAGGCATTAGTGTTACACCATCTTGCTACCCTTCAATTTCCTTTAGCTACTAATGCCCTTAGACTATTCTATTGTAACTTCGTATTAGACACTTTTACCGCAAGAACTCGTGTTGGCGGAATCGATACCGAGTTCAATGATGTATTGCAAGCAGAAATCCTTGGTATTCCAAACAAAGGTGCCCCGCTCGATGACATCACCGACTTCGACATTCCCGAGGGCACGACTCTTGTTAGTTTCAAGAATGAGCTTTGTGCACCCGCACGTGCTCGTCCTGGAAAGTTCATGGCCAATAACTTAAACTTGTTTAAATACAAATTAGATCGCATCATCTATTCCACTATTCTTCCAAAATCCACTTCAAAAGATGATGTCACTGCACTAGAACTCTCAGCCCTCTATCACATTCTTAAGGGGATTCCTTTTTTTGCCCCTAAGACTATCATCCAAATAATGGGTAGATGTCGTGGAAGAGAGCGCAATCTCTCTTATACGATGCTTATCCCATGCATCTTTTAGTATTTTGACA
The DNA here is from genome assembly GCA_029216955.1 of Iris pallida. Classification (NCBI taxonomy): domain Eukaryota; kingdom Viridiplantae; phylum Streptophyta; class Magnoliopsida; order Asparagales; family Iridaceae; genus Iris; species Iris pallida. Next base: position 3,768,419 of record JANAVB010006390.1, read on the forward strand.
TAGACTTATCCACTTGTGCTCTGGACCCTGAGCCCATGTTTCTCAAGCTTTCTCGTCGTAGCATTACCACTGCTCCTCCACCTCCTGTACCTGCTCCTACTGCATCTGTTCCTCCTCAGACTTATTCTATGACTTTTGAGGGTATTCTTCAGCACCTCTCGGATCTGCAGACTTTCTTTGTCTTCCAGGGAACGTGAGTTCCGTGACGTGACTCGGTTCCAGGCTATTGCCAACTCATTTGCCGATCTCAGATTTGCTCAGACGGGTCATTCTGGTAGCTCTCTTTCTAGAGACCCTTCTGTCTCTGGTTATCGTATTGATGATGAGTTGGTCCACTCTCTGTTCCAGCAAGGGAACGCTTACGATTGGTATCGTACTTCTGGTGCAAAACTATACACCTCTAGAACTAGCACATCTGGAGCTGGTCCATCCGGACATGGTGGACATCCTGACACTGCAGATGATGATGATGACGATGAGGATGATATGTGATTTGTCATGCTTTTGAGACTAATTTTATTGTCTTTATTACTTGGAAATGCTCCGACATTCCAAGCTAGTATCAGTACTCTTTTTGGTTATGATTTCTATTGTGACTTTTTCATCTGATGGACATGTGACATGCTTTCTTCTGTATTTTATATTCAGTTTAGCATTTCTCATAGCATTATCTCTTGTTATGCTTCAATTTACACTGCCTGTGAATTTTTTTATGCTTATCACATTTTCTTTTCTGTCTATGAAATTTATACCATGCCTGTGATAAATGTTTATATATCCATACTTTTGTGTTTCTTCATTGATTGTTACTTATGCATATATTGCGGGGGATCTTTCTCTTTTGTAATTATTTTGCTAAGTGACAACGGGGGAGAAATAAGATCTAACATCTTCAAGGATACAGGTTATGTACAATCTACATAAACTATTTTTTTGATATATTATATCGGTACAATTTTGATTTGATGAAGACCAAAGATGTTATATCGCTCAAGGTTTGTCAATTATCAAAATATGGGAGATTGTTGGCCCACTAGTCATGGTCAAATCTGATTTTAATAATTGATCAAACTCTGTCTTGATATACGGAACAACTCAGATGTTAACTCAAGACTTTTGGACTTTTGGATACTGATCAAGATTGAATATCTACTCAGTTCAAGACCGAAGCTATGTTTGCCACTCGAGACTGTATTTATTTATGCGATGTAATTTTTTACTTTTATTGAGTCTAGGAATACATTGTACACCGAGTCGTTCTGGCAAATAGGCTATCCAAAATCATTTTCAAAATTGACCTATGTTTTGAAAAATATCTCTTATTTACAAAAGTTTCTGAAGGATTTCAAAAAGCCAAAAATATTTTTCTTAAAATAAACCTGACCAATCCTGACAGAACTCGGCCAGAGTTCGGCATGGTGAACGTTATATGAACGTTGGTTTTTGAACTTGGTCTCCCTTCAGTTGCGGTTTGTTGCATAGAATTCTGTCTGAATTCTGCCTGAATTCTGCCAGAGTTGTGTCCGAATTCTGCCCGAATTCTGCCAGAGTTCTGTCTTTGGAAAAACTATAAATAGAGAAGAATTCTGATCATTTTAACTCACTCATTCACTTTCATCTCTTCTCTTCTAAAGCTTACTTTTCTTCCAAAGAGTTTTCTCAAAGCTTTTATTTTCAAATCCCAAGCTAGTACAATTCTCTATTCAATTTGCCGGTACGGTGCGGTCTAGAAGATTTCAGAGAAATTGTAATCAGAGGCTTTATTGAAGAAAGACTCTTCAAAACTGAAGTTGGTCTAGTTCTTCGTATCAAAGCTCGCGTCTGTAGAAGTTGCAAGGACTTCGTATGAAAACTTGCAAGATTTTCCAATAGTGGATTCAACTGGAAGCTAAAGTTTTTTCGACTGGACTAGTCCTCACAAGAGGGAAACCAGTATAAATTTCTGTATTTGCGTTTGCCTTCTGAACTCTTTTCTTTACAATTATTACTTTTTTATTAATATTATTTCTGTGATCTAACTGCTAACAAGTTTTTAATAAGCAATACTCCGCTGCCTAATCTATACACCCCCTCTAAAGTATTCTGCTTTGCGACTTTGTTCCTACAGACGAGATGATCAACAAGCATATTAGAATGGGAGAACAAGATGCTAGGATCATTACTAATATTTTTTTGAGATCGAAAGGCTCTGTAAGTCGTTATAATCACGCTCGTACCAAAATAGGTTTAGTCTGGACCAACGATCGTGTAACGAGCACCACGAACGGATCATTAAAAGTAGATGAAACCTATGGAGAGCACAGTCCAAATGGTTGACCAATTGGAGGTGGAAATAGACACATAGAGATACGCGTTAGAATTGGTTTCATAGCTAACGGATCACTAAAAGTAGATGAAACCTATGTGCAAAGATGTCTAACCTTTACGCTAGAAATAACATTCAAGTTCGGCCTTCAAACGACCAAACAAGTGGACGAGACTCCTCCGGAGCTTGATAGGATTGAAGGGGGTCACTTAGGGTCGTGGAGGTGGTGGCACTACAAACTGAGGTAGGGAGGTGGATGGAAAGGTGGTCGGCTGTAGGTGGTGCTATCGGCCTGGGCTTGGGTTGGCTCTCGGGTTTGAGAGGATTGTGGGAAGGGTGGTGGCGGTTATAATGATATATATATATATAAGGTTTGATAGTTATTAGGGTTAGGGTTTGGGTAGAGGAGTTTTAGGAAAGATTTGGTTATGTTTTGATAAAGATTTGAAAAGATATGCAAGGATACATCAATGAGATTTGATTTGGTTACCATTTTAGGAAAGTGTATCTTGGAATGGCTTTGAACCTTCATGGCTGTACAAAATCTAAATAAAATTAATCAAAATTAGTCTTAATTGGTTATGGCAACCTAACATAGGCTCTACCAAGGCTTGTTGACCTAGTCTTGAGCCGGTATGATTTATTGAACCAACCGAAAGTCTATTAAATGGGTATTGTGTGCCATTTAAAAATAAGTTGCACGTGGAAACTCAATTAAGTGGGACACTATTGACGTATGTGTAGTAGGCTCAAAATATGTCAAAATCATATATTGGGTAGAAAGACTTTGATGGAGATTGGTCTCCTATTCTAATTAAAAAATATGATGGCTTTATGGTAGAGAGCAAAAATGACCATTTTAACCCAAAATTTATACAAGAAAAGTATAGTACAAGAAAACATGTTTGAATGGGATATGATATACCTAAATGAATGTGAACTCGTCTAGGACTTAAATATGAAATTGCTTTCGAGAAATTGACAATTGTTGTGCTTCACAATCAAAGCTACGATAATGAGTATTAATAGTCAAAATTGGAAATAAAATAATATATAATAATAAAATACAGTCTAAAAATAAATAAACTAAATCCAAAAATTTTAGAGGGCTTACAATCTACCCACCTTCGAAAATTTTGTCCTCAAAATTGAGAATATAACTATTAATTAAACTATAAGGTTACAACAATAAAGATAGTTTAAAATCATATTTGAATCCTCGAAATAATGCGGATAACGCTCCCACATGGAACCCTCACTTTCCTAAGTAGATTCTCCCGTAGAAAGATACTTTTATGCAACTCAAAGTTGTCTGATAGTCTGACATCTCAACGTCTTTTCGCTGGTACCCAGTATTCCAACTGGCTGTTTCTCGTATGATAGACTCGGTCCAACTGTGATATCGGAATAGTCAACCACATAACTATGATCAATCACATGCCTCCTCCACTGTGATACATGGAATACATCATGCACTCCCTCTAGAGATGGGGCAATGCAAGACGGTATTCTACTTCTCCAACACTGCCTATAATGTCAATAGGTTACTAATCTAGAGGCAAGGCTTCTAACTCGGCTCTTGAATCTTTATCTATGACTAACCATAGAGATAAGAAAATTCACAATTAATCTATAATCCCTGTTAGTCCTCTAAGCTATTCATTATACTCATATAAGTCATATAACATCCTCTTAGCAATCTATAATATTCTTACTAATGCCATAACCTTTTTTTCCCACCTACATGCTGGGTAAAGGTTGAGGCTGAGCTAGTCAGATGCATAAACCTATTGGTTAACCTTCTAGTCCTGGCCTTATATAGGTCATTTCAAGGCTAGTCTTACCATATATAGAGATGTTCGCATATTCTAACTCAAATTTGCCTACCCTATCAAATATTCTTAGCTCACCTATTAGCCTGATATAATCTTTTGATATTAATTCTTTTACTACTTATATTCTAGACTTTATCTTAAGCAAAAGGTAGCAGGGATTAATCTAATGTTTCCAAGGTTGTTTGCTAGGATTAGGCCTTATACTGTACTATGTTCTGACTTACTCCTTGAGAAAGTATCTA
>JANAVB010006390.1:3777800-3800300 GCA_029216955.1 Iris pallida
AACAATTTGATAGGTACCTCTATTAGGTAGATCGAGCAGCTCAGATTGATAATATTGATTCTCATGGGAAACTTAACTCTAGTAAAAGATTATAGGATCAATAGATTACAACCCTTCTACACTTATCTATGTTAGAGAAAGATGTTTTAGAGAAATTGGAGGGAATATATAGTAGTATTTTAGACATTCGTTACAGTTTTCCAACTAGAAGTGATTGCCACACATGGAAGATTAAGTTGGAAGGAGCCAAAGGGTCTCGTCATAAATAGAATGATTCAACGAGCATTGCCTAGCATTAACTTCCACCTTTACTCAATAGATAGGTGTAGAGTGGGTAGGCATATTCGTGAGTTCTAGATGGCAAGCTAGAAAGAGCCAATTGTTAAGCTATTATTTAAGGAAGGTTTATATGTGATATATGGAAGTATGACATAGAGTTTAAGAAATAAATTTAGTATTTATATCCTTTGAGATTAGACCTACCTAGAAACTCGAGGGTGGAATTAGAAACCTTACCTTAAGTAGACCACTGAATCATGCACATTGATATAGGTTATTAGAAATCCTAAAACACCTTGTAGATAGAACAATAGTGTTGGACTACATTACATATAGTTGTCATGAAAAAGGTGTAGGACCGTTGAGCACCTCTAGAGGAGGGGTAAATAGAGTGTGTACATGTACAGCAGAAAATATTACCAATTAAAAATATTCAAAACTTATATACTATGGCAGGTAAATGATAGTAAATAAATTACAGTAAAGTAAGAGTCAAAAAGATTAAACTCAGTGACACGAGGATATAAACTGGTATCCCTCTGAGAGGACTAGTCCAGTCTTGGGTACTCTTGCTCGATGTTAATATACTATGGCGCAAGCTAATAGAGAGCTTGTAGTCCCTTACAACACCGTGCTTAGCAACGAGTACACAACCTACTCTAGAGGGCGATTTTGAAAACTAAAATATTTTTTGAATGCAGCCTCTGATACAACTCTTCAACACCAAAACTCTAGATTGAACAAAACTGTAATGGCTTTGGCTAAGAGTAGTATAGGCTTGATTTGAAAGCTTTAGCTCGTAGAAAAAACTTTTAGAATGAATAGAGAAAAGAAGGAATTAGTGATTTGGAAATGGAAAAGTTCTCCTCTATTTATTGTGTTTTTGTAGACCGAATTCAGGTAGAGTTCGGGCAGAGTTTAGATGCAAAAATCTTGCATTTGAACGTTGGATGCAGATTTGGAGAAATTTCAAAACAAATATACAACTAAACTTGACCGAACTCGGGCCTAACTTAGGCCGAGTTCTGCCCGAGTTTTGCCTGGGTTAGGTCAGAATAGTTGGGCCAAATTTGTATGGGTTTTGGGCTTTTTAGAAGTGTGGACTTTTGGATTTTGTATATATAGATAGGTAGGCTAATTTTTGTTTGTGGACTGTGAAAAACCTAAGCCAGTACCGATCCTGATCAAACTTACATATAATTCCTAGACTTAATAAAAGTAAAATACATATGAAAATAAGAAAAAGCTTGATCTTGGTTCCAGTACATTTTGGTTCTTGATGACGACGCGATGTTTGTACTTTGTAATAGTAGGACGTAGATTTTAGATGCAGATTCTTCTAACTTAAAACGTGTAAACTCGTAGCAGTATATGTATTTTGCGTATCAACCAAGTTGACGTTGATTATCAAAATCAGGTGTAATTATTAACCAATAGGCCAACAATCTCTCCTATTTTGATAATTGACAAACTTTGAGTCTATACCAAAATATAATAATTAATATGTAACTTTGAAATTTTATACCTGACTTGTTCTGAAGCAAAATTTTTGGGATATGATCTTTCTTTCCCTTTGTCATGTACTCAAAATTTGACTCCCCCGTAATTTGTGAAGCCAACAATCGACAAAGAAAAAGCAGAGTAATACTGAATATAATAGTAACTAGCAAGTCGACATCTCAAGTATATCAACAAAAAAAGTAGTAGTAGCAGTAATAAAATGTGAGTAGTAGATGAAAAACCAACTAACATAAAAATCAACTACACTGAAGTCCAAAAGTGCATAAACATAAACCAGTGCTACAAATAAGATAGTCGAAAAATAAAAACTACATCATCATCAACCATCAGACAAAGTCCACAAAAAGTACTCAGCTAAAAACAGTTATCAAGCATCAGCATCATCTAGGACATCAGCAGGAGGCTGAGGATCGAAGTAGGCTATCGTTGGATCGAAGAAGCCAAAAGTAGGATGATCCTCGAGTCTCAGTCCGTCGAAGCCAGGTGACGGAGGATGGTCTTCGGTGTAGTGGGATGATGTGCTATCATCCACTAAATATCAGCCATCATATTTTTCAAGACCTGGGCCTAAAAAATGTGGCAATACTCAGTGTCTCAAAAGCGAGCTAGATAGTTGTGATGTTGCTGTCTCTGGAGACTTACAAAAGTATTGAACCTCTGATACAGCTCGTTAATGGTATAGCCTGGAGTTGTAGGACCAAGAGCGTTTGCTGGTGCTACGGTTGGAGTAGGTGGAGGTGGAGGTAGAGCATCACCAGGAGAGTGAGAAAACTTGCTAGACCTAAAGAGCTCTAAAGGCATTCTAGAGATAAGACAAAAATCTAGATCGATGTCAAATTTCTGGAAGATGACTGCCAAATGCATAGGATAAAGGAGGTTTCGGCCTGCTCGTCGACAGCTGATCATGGATGCTATCATAGTCTTGGGAATGAAAATGTAATCCCAAAATGGATATGATACATAGCAGATAGCTCTATGAGCATGATCTCATCAGTGGATCCCTTCTTAGGTAGCAAAGATGAATAAATAATACGATAGAGTTCATAGAAGTGTTGGTTGAGGTAACGTGCATACAACCGTGACCGGGGAACCGAACTCAGATGACATAATGCTACCTTGAAAGATTCAAGAGTCATGTCAGCAGGAAGTTGAACTTTGTTAATATCGATTAAAGCTTCACCGTTATCAGGCAAAAGAAAATATTCGCTCAGGTCTGCAGCACTAAATTCAAATTCCTTGCCACATGAATGAATACTGTCGTCTGCTTCTTGCATGTTGCAATAAAACATGCGGACAACATTGTCATAGATAGAGTGGGAAGTCTCTAGAAATTCTCGGAGTCCTAGGTTTTCAAAAGTAGTAGTATACTTCGAAAGAACAGTAAAATTGATGGTCCTTCCCTGACAAATTTTCTAATATCGAAAATGAGTAAACTAAGAGGGTGATATCTTGGAAGAGAAAAAGAGGGACGATTCAAAGTCCTCATCATCATCAAGACGAATGGGACTGAACATATTGACCAGTTCATACTCCAAAGTAGAAGAAGAAGCTGTCTCTATTTTTCCTCCTCTTGGGAATTCTAGAAGCCATTAAAACAATTGAGAGAGGAAATGATAGAGATATACCTCAATGGAGATGAAAAAGTGGTAGAGAATGCCTTCCTAGAGCCCTTATATCCAAGAAATTAGGTTTTGGAGACTTGGAGAGGGGTTTACCAAAAGCTTGGGTTAGAGATTTAGGGTTTATAGGCGGCTGCTCGGGAGGTTGAAGAAGGTGGAATAGGGAAAGGGGGCTGCTGGTTCGCTATTGTTTATAAGAAATGACCCCACAGAGTTTGTCACTCCCATTTTCTATTATATGTATTCTCGTTATACGTGTACAGATTTCTGACATTTGTCAGGTGACCCGTATTTTGACTTGTCTTGCTTAACCTAGTCTTGGTTTAACCTTGACTTGGTTTAGTTCACCTTGGTTCAACATGGCTTGGCTTTGCTTGTTTTGGTTTGGGTTGAGATGAGAGGGTTGATATATATACCAAACTCCTCTCTCTCTCCTCCATTATTACCTTTACTTCTTTATCTTCTTCTTCATATACTCCTCCACCAACCCTAGGCAAGTGCAACTTGCTTCATGATGGATCTTAAATTTTATTGTTCTATTATGTTTCTTGCTTGGTTCTAAGCCTCTTTAGAACTTAGAGTTTTTATTTTTGATGTTTATATTTTTGTAGATCTATGTTTATAATTTTCTTAATTTTTCTTGGTTTTGATATCTTAAACTTTGTTATTTCCGAAATCTAAGGGTTCCATGTTGTGGAAAATTTTATTCTACCCAATTTTGGCTTTTAAAACACTTGATTTCGATTTATTTTGAGAAAGTTATGACATTTTTGTGTTCAAGGGTTCCCGCACATCTTCGGTGCTACTGGGAAGATGAACAGTATCGTGCACGCGGTTCAGTGTCATTTACCGTACATCCATGTCCCACGTGCCATGGGCAGTTTTGTCTGCGCACGCTACATATTTTGTACGCCGCACACCCGTACGATTTTCTGTCGCGTGCCCGTACGACGTGCTCTCGCGCTCCTCGCGTCGTAGCCAATTTGGTCCATGCATGCAGCGCATTTCGTGCGCCAAGCGCCCGTACGATTCTCTGCCGCGTGCCGTGGCTAACTTGGTCTGCACGCGCTGTGCGTTTCGTGTGCCGTGCGCCTGCGTGATTCGCTTATCGTGCGCCTGCGAACCGTGCTCTCGCGCTTCGTGCACCCTGGCCAATTTTGCCAGTGCGTGCCACGCGCCCGCACACGAATGGTCGTCTTTGCCTGTTTAAGCTGTTTTGTAGGTAGAATCTTGGAAAACGTAAATCATGAAAGTTGTAGGTCTTGATCTTGGCTTCAGGAATATTGTTGTTTCATCTTAACTGGAGTTCATATGCGACTGATAGTTTCAATCACCATTTTTGATCTTCTTTGTATGTTTTCTGTACTTGGCTAAATTCTGATGACCCGACTTGATGAACTTAAACTTAAACTTGAACATGATAATATGATCCCATCTTGATAATCTTGATAGTGGCCCGTCGAGGCACACTCCTGACAAGTGACAAGTAAATCTGACATGACATGTGTAATCTTGATCGCTGTTACGATAGCCAATCCTGACTTGCTAAGTGGAACTCTTATCTTAACTCCGTGGTTGATTTTTCTAATTGTGCCTGTACAAGCTACATGTTCTATCTTGCATCATATCTAGGACATGGATTCCTAGTTACCACGGTCAGGGATTCATAATAAATCTGGCTAGGTTAACGACTAGATTGATCAAGTAGTTCATATAGAGAGATTTCCCAGTTACAGACGATCCCGTTATCCCAGCCACACATGTGGACTTGTAGCCTACTATCGAGTAGGGCATATTTCCAACACACTGTCATGCGTTGTACTCTAAGTCACCTAATAATTCTCTTAATTCTTGATAAACTCTTGTAACCTCGCCTGGATAACCTGGATAGTCTGTAGGGCTTGTGACTGCGGGATCATCTCAACTGCATCTTGTTAGTAATTAGGCCTGTGATAACCCTAGTTAGCTAATGATAGCAAGCCGTGTTTGCCATGAAATATAAAAGAGCAGAACAGTTTTATGGGAGGACTGGACTTTTACTTCACGTTACAAACTCGCTTGTACAAAGAAAGCCTAGGGACGAAAATCTAGGTACAGCAATCTAAGCATAATTGTTTATTTTTGATTCTGGGGGGTGACGATAGAGGCTCGAGAAGGCGACGGCAGCCCTGCCTTACTCCTTGGACGATCGGTATGCAGCCTTGGCTCCTGTGACGAAATGGTTGGCGTTGATGAAGAAATGCTCTTCTTGCTCTCCTCGTATTGCTCTTCTGGCTTCTCTCTCTCTCTGGATTAATCTCTGTGGATTTTTCTCTCTGATTATTGGGAGGAGTGTCTCTCTGTATATGCGTATCTCTCTCTGTTTTGTATATATCTCACAAGGGAATAGCACCTTGCTATTTATAATAGTGGGAGCATCATTAGGGTTTACAATGATTGCCTCTTGGAGATGGCGACGGCCTATGGATTAGTCAATCTAGGCCATTCGTTTTGATTGTGACGAATCCGGACCATTGAGTGTAGATTACACCAAATCTCATCAGCAATTAATGCTGATTGGAATAAATCTTTCTCATAATGATCTTCTGATGTCTGCAAAAAAATTTGATTTATCCTCCTGCCACGTATCCCAGATTATTAGAATTTGACCCAATCTTTGATTGCAATAAATTTGAGAAATTGATCGGCTTAGGACACGTGTCCTAGGAGCCACTGGGGGGATCTGAACCGCATGACGATTAAGCCGCATATAATTTTGGGCCGCATAAGGTTAGGGCCACGTGTCAGGGCTGCCTGGGTAGTAGCCCTCCCTCGAGCCTTTGAACCGTATGGAGGTGATCATTGCGAGCCGCATAGGGATACATCCGCCTGAGCCGCATGGAAATGGTCCTCTTGAACCGCATGGAAAGGCCTCTGCTTGAGCCACATGAGGCTGTCTCGGCCTGAGCCGCATAGGACGGCTTCATTCTGAACCGCATGAGAAGTCTTTGCTCGAGCCGCATGAGGCTGTCTCAGCCTGAGCCGCATAGGACGACTTCATTCTGAACCGCATGAGAAGTCTTTGCTCGAGCCGCATGAGGCTGTCTCGGCCTGAGCCGCATAGGACGGCTTCATTCTGAACCGCATGAGAAGTCTTTGCTCGAGCCGCATACGAACGCCCACGTGGCAAGGCCACGTGACATTTTTATGGCTCTCGGGGGATTTGTGTCAGAGATCTCTTTCTCTTCCCTAGGGGTCTGTCATTATGACATAGTCATAATTACCTCTCTTGTGTCAGGGCTGTCACTCTTTTCAGAGTTGTCAACCGTCAAAGTAATTAATATAGCATAGGTCGGAGGGGAGTGCTGTTATGCCACGTGTCTTCTGAGCAGCATGGGATGTCTTGGGCCGCATAGTCCCTTATGCCGTATGACTCTCTGAGCCGCATGGGCTTTCTGAGCCGCATGGGGTTTTTTTTTGGCCACATGGGTCATTTTCTTTAATATTTTCCATGCTTCTACAAGACCCCCTTCAAAGTTTTTAATTTACAAAATTGAAATATTTTGAATAAGAAGCATGGCTGTATATCCTTTTTGGCCGCATATGAAACCCTGACCGCATAGAGATCTTGGCCGCATAGATTGTTCAGCCGCGTAGGTGGTTCAGCCGCAGGGGACTGTTCAGCCGCATAGCTTTTCGCCACGTGTGCGGGTCTTTAATTGCCTCAAATTCGTTTCAGTGCCGTTTTGTAGGGGGAATCCCAAGGGTCAGCTCATTAAATCTTTCAGATTTTATGCCCTGGGTGAATCTTGGAGACGAAACCCGAGGAGTCGGTTTCGCTTTTTATGAGGCGGTTATTGGCCCACGTGTCCTCCTTCTCCCGTCCTCCTATAAATAGGAGGAATTTGAAGAGAGAAAGGGCTTCTTTACTTTCTTTCTTTTTCCTCAAATCTTTTCTATCTCGATTGCCCTTCTCCTCTTCGATAACTAATGGCTCCCAAGAAGACCGTGGCAGCAAAGGACAAGAAGGCAGCCTCTACTTCTGCCTCGACTGCGGCTGCTCCTCCGCCGGTCGTCGTACCTGATGTTCATCCTGACGTTCACCCCCCCAGTAATGGTAAGGACAATGTATGAGTTAAAGAACCCTAACTGCCATGGCTACGTCGCATACTTTATGCACGAGTCTTTGCAAGTCGCATGTTCGCCCTACGACTGAGCTGCGAGCCGCATAAGAAAACCACCGTGTCTGCATATGCGCTTCGTCGACGAAGCCGCATAAGCGACGCTAAATCGCATAGACTTTTATTGCACGGAGCCGCATAAGTGTTCTTCTGAGCTTGAGCCGTATGAGGCTTTTTGGAGCCGCATAAGGCTTCGGAGCCGCATAAGGCTTCATAGAGCCGCGTGGATGTTTTTCTGAGCCGCATGAGGCTTGGAAGCACCCAATCAGCTCTCTTTATCCATCCGTTTAACTTATCTTTCTCTGTCTTTTCTTTAGTGAATCTGCCGGTTAACGCTGCTGGAGAACTCTTGGTGGGTAGCGCCCAAGCTGCTCTCGGCTATAGGTACGACCATATTGTTTAGCATATGACGGACCAGTTTCCGAGCGATGAGCCTCTGGCTAGACTGAATGCCATCAAGCACCAGTCTTTCCATTTCCTTAACGCTATGATGAACTCCGGGAAATTCGAAGGAAAATATTTGAAGCCTGCTTTCTTCTTTGGAGATGCCTTGACCGTGGAGAATAGTCATGTTCTGGAGGTGTCGGAGAATTGGAGTTTTGTCTCTAACGGGATGGCGATCCGCATCCCCCAGATGGAGCGACACTTCCCATTATCTTGGATCAATATGCTCCCATTGGACCGGAAGATGGAGGAGACTTTAACCGCTACCAGAAGTGGGATGTTCGTGGGGAACATCCATTATAATAACAATATGAAGTTCGTGACTGCCGGCAAGGTGCATACTAGCTGTTCTGTGATAGGATTGGTCCCAGGTTCTTTCCTGAATGTGGCGGGCCCTAACTTCATATTTTCTACCGCCGATACTTTTATAAATCAACTTGCTCGGAAGGGCTCCTATCCCGTTGGTCGGTTGATGTTCCCTGGTTGGGTACACCCTATTCCCTCGTGGACCAATTTGTCTACGTGGACCTTGCAGAAGTATGAGGCCTTTTTGTGTGAGATTGGCCTTTACCACGCTATCCAAGGCACCAGTCATGGCTTGTCCATAAACAAGAAGCTGTTTATGTCTCTGCTGGAGATGTATAATTGCCGTACGGGAACCTTTTACACACATGTAGGGGAAATGGGACTTGTGCTCCATGAAATGCACGCGGTCTCCAAGCTTCCTTGGGGGGACGAAGCTTTTGAAGCGTATACTCCCACTAATGAGGAACTCGAAGATTTGGAACGACGGTATCCTGGCTTCATGGCTCTTTACTAAGAGATACTGTGCCATTATAGCACATGTCATCAGATAACCCGAAAGGATAGTAACTCGGAAGAGAATGCTCCCCACACCAAGGACTGGGTGCACTATCTCTTCTCGACAGATGCCTCAGGTTAAGTTACCTCTCGTCGCCCTCGATCTCGGGAAGCGGTTAAGGACTTGGTGTCGTCGGCTAAGAGAGTGGCCACTACCAGTGACAGATTCGGGAGTAAGACTGACCCTTTTGGTTACTTTTACCAGGATACCCAAGTGCTGTCCGAGAAAGCGCTTCTGGCAGGATTTTTGATGATCTGGCTATGAAATTGTGTAGTCTCGGGAGGAGCCGGTTCTATTGAGAGAATTAGTCGTAACTTCATCCTTCCGACTGTAAAGTTAGTTTTGCGAATCAGGCTAGCTCTCCTCCCGGCCATGGTGTGCAGCATATACCGTAGCCTTCGTACCTTTACATCCAAAGTCATTGCTCGCGACGTGACCAAGGATTTTGAACGAACTGAGTTGCCCTATCACTATTTGATGGGGTGACTGCTGATACATTATCCGTCTTTGATGAGACCGGGCTCTGAAGACGGTGTGACTGATGATGACGCATTTATCTTTCGCTATTGTGATGAGCCTTGGGAATGTGAGACCATGCGGGCTTGCCGGATGGCATTGGCGAGGGCAAATAAGTATCATATTTTCGTATCCGTCCCTCGCTTTACCGCCAGGGACATAGAGGCTGTACATCTTGACGGTATTGCACCCCCTTAGCTTCTGGATGGCCAGATGCTCCTATGGCTGCGTAACATTTGCCCCGCACATCTGGTGTATCGTAACCATAATACTGTCTTTCTGGAGCCTTATCTGCCTAGCAGGTTTGCCCGGCAGTTTGGATACATCCAACTTTGTCTAGACAGCCCCAGCTCTTGTCTGGGTTATGAAGGTAGCCTTCTTGATGGTATCAGGGCTTGGCAATATTATGATTTATTCCATACTCGTACCATTTTCTCGGTTCCTGCCATTAAGGAGTTAGTGGAGATCTTGTATATGGCAGCTTTGTATCAAGTCATGGCGAACAAACCCCCGGTCGGTTTTAACCTAGGTACCAGTTTTATTGTTGGTACCGGTCTGGAGGAAGGCTCTCAAGGGGCCAAGAAAAGAAAGACTAGAGTCGAAGTGCCAGATTTGGATTCTGTTGCTGAGGGTGATAAAGGCAACGAGTATGATAGAGATGACTCTATCCTTCCAGTGGCAGACGCAGAGGTGGATCAGCCGCCTATTTTGTCAGATGAGATGTTGGGGATCAGTCACTCGTTGCGCCTGGTCCTACTCCGAAACGTAGCAGGCAAGTTTTTCCTGTTGGTGGTGTTTCTCGATCCCAGAAGCTGGTTGCGACTAGGCACCGCCCGCTAGCCATAAAAGAAAGTGGAGAAGAAGTCAACCCTGCGTCAGAGGTAACAGAACCACTCTCGATTCCTTCTTCCTTCTTTCCTTCGAGCTTCAATTCTAATCATCTTCGTTCCCTCTTTTAGGTGTCAGGAGAAGAAGAAGAGTTTCAAGATGTCGAGGTGGTGACCCAGGATGACAGGGACTCCCGTGAGCCTGTTCATTTTCAAGATGACGCAGATCAATCTGTATCCCCCTTCGAGATGGAGGGGACAGAGGACGTGACTGAGTTTAACTCGGGGATCGCGGGTGAGGGGACCATGCCAGTTGTGGATGAGCTGCAGCCTTCATGCCCCTCCCCTGGTAAGATTAGCCGAATCTTAACCTGTGAGGAAGCCTATCTGCTCTATCATCACATCCTTCGGGTTACGTCGATTGATTGTTATTCTGGGCATACAGGTCCTGCCTCTCCAGTGCCGGGGATGGACGTTATTGAGACAAACCCAGCCGAAGGGGCACTGGTGGAGAGGGGTGTACCCCCTCACCGTCCGATTCGTCTTAATGGGCCTTCTGGGGGCTCGAGTTTAGCGGGCCAGTTATCGGGGCAGTCGGGGCAGGGAACGATGGTCCTTGCGTCATCCTCTGCTCCGGTGGCTCCGAGAATCGACCTTTCTGCCCTAGCGAGTATCCAAGCTCTTCGAGCGGCGGAAGACGAGTTGGCCGCCATTCATGCATCGTTCTACTCAGACTCCGTTCCCCTGGTGGCAAGCTCTAGCGTTACTTTTCCGACGTTGCCGTCCCTGCTTCCCCTGACGCCATCCTCTGCTGAAGTTCTGGACGACGCGTTACAGGACGTGGTTGCCAGTTTTCATCGTCATTTGAAGAGGGGAATCGAGGCTGCTGTGGAAAGAGGGACCTCCTTCACCTTGGCTCGACAATGCGCCCAGGGTCAAGTTAATATCCTTAGGAATCTTCCTGGTGATACAGGGATGGCTTCGCTTCTGGAGGCAAAATTATTAGAGGCTGATCAGCTGGTGGCCGAGCTTCGAGTATTGCGGCAGGCTGATCTGTTTGTTGTTATAAACGAGGAGCGGGGTTCCCTTATCGCTGTTATAGAGAGGACCAGGGCTGCTCGGAATAAGACCGGATCGGCCATACTGAAGGATCTCAGTGATTTATCTGATCGGTATGATCAACTGAGTTATGCGAATGAAAATGTCACGGCTCGGGAGGAATCTGTCTCTCGTGAGATTACTGAGACGCGGGAGCAGATCCTTGCGCCTCAGAAGAAGTTGAATTTCTTGGAGTCTGAACTTGAGGCTGCCCGAAATAAAAGGGGGCTAATTGTTCAGGAGGCTGACGGGATTAATCAGGCTTCGACTGACCTGGAGACTGCCCTGAAGAAATTGGAAGACGACTACCAGGCGCTCTTGGGCTTGGATGATGGGGAACGGTTATTCCAGGAGGCCGAGCATCGGGCTCGACGACGGATTGAGCGGGGGACCACTTCAATGAGAAATCGGCTTCTGGAATTGTGTAATGCTGAGCTGTAGTTGGCCTTTTCTTCTTGTTTTGTTTCTGTTTTCTTTCTTTCTGAAAGGGACGTGATCCCGAAATATGTAATACTTTTTCTTCCTTCAAATAAAGAGTACTTTCCCTTCTACCCTTTATTCGCGTTTGTTTGTTGTACCTGCGATATTGCGGTGATGTTCTCCCCCGTATAGGAGATATATTTGTGGACCTGTTACCCATGGCATACCTTGGTTTTAGGTACAGATAACAAGTTTTGGTCAGGATACCTGAAGCAGCCATTGCAAAGTGGTCATGGGTGCTCTTGGTATTGGAAAAAGGAATACCGTAGAGCAGTTGGGCTCCTGGGGCATGATGAGATGGTAGGTTTGTGCTAAGAAACTTAGCTGAGGATATTTGTGGGCCTATTATCCTTGGTGTACCCTGGTTTAGGATACGGATAATAAGATGAAAGGGAACCGACATACTTGCTCAGAGGTAATGAGGACATGGCAAGTAGGAAAGTTTTTTTTAAAAAAAAATGTAGAGTCTTCCTACTCAGAGGTAATGAGGACATGGAAGGAGTGAACTCGACGAAGGATATTGGTAGTCAACAGAGGACATTTGTGGTCAACAGAGGACATTTGTGGTCAACAGAGGACATTTGTGGACCTATTACCCTTGGCGTACTCTGGTTGTGGGTATAGATAATAGGTCGAAAGGGGATCATCATGCTTACTCAGAGGTAATGAGGACATGGCAAGTATGAAGGTTTCTTCGACGAAGCCTTCCCATTCAGAGGTAATGAGGACATGACAGGAGTGGGCTCAATGAAGGAGGGCACATAAAACGACTCAGAGGTAATGTGGACATGGAAGTTCTATGTAAGGGGTGATTTGTTTTTGGCGGAAGTGGAACGACTCAGAGGTAATGAGGACATGGCCGTTTTGGAAATTTGTGGATCGATTACCCTTTTTTGTGCACTAAAAGTACGGGTATTGGATCATGGGGGAGGATCTCCTCCAGGAAGGAAGTTCAGAGGTATGATCATACATAACTTTCCATCTGAAAGAGTGACCGGGATGTGAGTTCAGAGGCACCAATG
Source organism: Iris pallida (assembly GCA_029216955.1). NCBI lineage: Eukaryota > Viridiplantae > Streptophyta > Magnoliopsida > Asparagales > Iridaceae > Iris > Iris pallida. The sequence goes on from JANAVB010006390.1 coordinate 3,790,629, forward strand.
GGTACATGACTCGAGAATCTGGAGAATGGTGAGCGTGAGTTCAGCGGTACCAGCGGGTACATGACTCGAAAATCTGAAAAACTATAAGGGTGAGTTCAGTGGTACCAGCGGGTACGTGACTCAATAATCTGGAGAATGTTGTTTAGACATAATATTTCTTCAGGAACTTGCCGTTGACGGGCAACATGAGCAAGTCTCCATTTTGCTTAGCGAGGCTGTAAGCACAGTTGGAGAACACGACCTCGATGACAAATGGACCTTCCCATTTTGGCTGGAACTTACCGGCGGTCTTGTGAGTCATGACCATTGGCCTCCGGACTGCCAGAACAAGATCACCCACTTGGAATGTTCTGATTTTGACCTTCTTGTTGAAGGCTCCTGAGATGCGTGCTTGGTATAGCTCGATCCTTTGCTGAGCTAGGAGGCGCTTTTCATCTAAGGCCTCCAACCCTTGTAGTCGACGTCGGTAGTTGTCATCCGTCGTCAATTATAAGTGAGGGTGACGCGGAGTGAGGGTATTTGAGTCTTTAATGGGAGAACTGCCTCACTCCCGTATACTAGAGAAAATGGAGTGTTCCCGGTAGCTGTTCGGACTGTAGTACAGTACGCCCATAAACACTCGCCGAGCTTTTCGTTCCAGTCGTGTTTGTTGGAGGAGACAAACTTCTTGAGGAGTTTGATGATTGTTTTGTTGAATGCCTCTGCCAACCCGTTCGCCGTCGGGTTGTATGGTGTCGAAGCGACATTCTGAATACGGTGCTTATCGCAAAACCGATAGAAAGCGTGGCTTGCAAACTGCGAACCATTATCATGGATGATCCTTCGGGGCAGTCCAAAGTGGTAGATGACGTGATGCTTAAGGAAGCTGATCACGTTTAAAGTCTTGACTTCTGCGAGTGGGACAGCTTCCGCCCATTTGGAGAAGTAATCAGTGATCGCAAGTATGAAGCGATGTCCTCGGGAGGAAGGTGGGGTGATTGGACCAATGATATCCATTCTCCATGCTTCGAATGGCCAGGACGCTACCGTCGGATGTAGAAATTCGGATGGTTGGTGAATAAAGTTCGTACAGACTTGGCAGGCTTTGCATTTTCTAGCATAATCTATCGTATCTGCCACCATCGTGGGCTAATAGTAGCCCATTCGGCGAAGACGGTCTTGCAATTTAGGACCGGGCTGGTGGACCCCGCAGACACCGTCATGAGCTTCTCGTACGGCTTCTTTGGCTTCTGCGTTTGACAGACACCGAAGCAGTAATCCGTCGTAGGAGCGGTGATACAACATTTTCGTCTCTGTATCGTAGAAGAATATGAGAGAATGCCGTCTGATGGAAGTGGCTTCCTTTGGGTTCTCGGGCAGGATGTCGTAGACGACGAAGTCGATGAGTGGTTTTCTCCAATCTGGGGCATCATCGATCGTTTGGGCGGAATAACTCGCCACGAATTGCACATTGTTCTTGGGACAGACCAGTTCGTGGCCTCTCACATCCACTGATTGGCGATCATAATTCGGATCTGCTAGGGAAGCGGCAAGACCAGCTAGGGCATCAGCTTCGATATTTCGGAGTCTGGGGACATGTGCGATAAAGAACCCCTCGAACGACGAGATGATGTCAATCGCTATTTGGTGATAAGGGATCATGTCTTCGTGGCGGACCTCGTATGAGCCCCGGATCTGATTGACGATTAGTTGGAAATTGCCGTATGCTTCAAGGTATTCTACCCCCAGCTCTCTTGCGAGTTGGAGGCCAATGACCAGAGCGTTGTACTCGGCCACATTATTAGAGCAGGGCTCTGTGAGGGAATAAGCGCAGTTAATTACCAATCCGGAAGGGAAGACCAGCACTACCCCGACTCCGACGACTATATTGCCTTTAGGTTCAGTCCTCGAAGCACCGTCGAAGGACATTCGCCATATATCATCGTGAGAGGTTGCATGCGAGTCGGCGACCTCATCTGGGATCTTTTCATATATTTTGGAGGACTCCGAGCCTGGGTGGGCTGCTAAGAAGTCTGCCAGGGCTTGACCTTTGACTGTCTTTTGTGGGACGAAGATCATATGATAAGAGGACAGCAATATTGCCCATGTAGCGAGGCGAGAGCTGAGTGCCCCTGGTTTAGTTATGAGGATCCTGAGAGGGTTGACTCGTGAGATTACATGTATCGTTTGTCCGGTGACATAGTACCGCATTTTCTGAATGGCGAACACCAGGGCAAGGCATTCCTTCTCCACAGCGGTGTATTGGTATTCTGGCCCAATCATCATTCGGCTGAGGTAATATATGGCTTGCTCATGGCCTGCGTCGTTGTTTTGTGCGAGCAGAGCCCCGAGGGAGTGTTCCATTGCTCGTACATAGAGCAGAAATAGTTTTCCAGAAATCGGGGCCACCAGGACTGGAGGGTTCGACAAATATTCTTTGATGCTATCGAAGGCGCGCTGGCATTCTTCATCCCATACGAATGAGACGCCTTTCTTCATGAGATGGGTGAATGGTCGACATCGCCCGAAGAGGTTGGAAATGAACCTCCTGATGTAAGCTAGCCTCCCTTGAAGGCCTCTGAGTTCGTAAAGATTTCTCGGGGGACCCATCTCCATGATTGCTTTCATCTTCTCAGGGTCTATATGGATACCCTGTGCAGTGATGATGAAGCCCAAGAACTTCCCGCTGGATACGCCCAGAAAGGACTTCGTAGGGTTCATTTTCAAATTGTGCGCTCGCATTAGGTCGAATACCGTCCTTAGATCCTGCAGATGGTCTCCCTTGCAGCGACTCTTAACGGCTATATCGTCAACATAACACTCCACTGTCTTACGTAAGTGGTCTCTGAAGATGATGCTCATGGCTCTTTGATAGGTGGTACCGATATTCTTTAAACCGAAAGGCATGACTGTGTAGCAGTACGTGCCAATTGGTGTTCGGAATGATGTATGCTTTTCGTCATCAGGAGACATTTTTATTTCGTTATACCCCGAGAAGCCATCCATGAACGACATACGTTCGAAGCCGCAGGTATTGTCGATCATGATGTCTGTGATAGGAAAGGGGAATTCATCTTTGGGGCACGCCTCGTTCAGATTGCGGAAGTCGATGCAGATTCGAATCTTTCCATTTTTCTTGAGGACGGGTACTATATTGGCGACCCAATCGGGATGTTGCTCCTCACGAATGAAGCTGCTGGCTATCAGTTTGTTGACTTCGGCTTCGATCGTGTCCATGATGCCTGGGCGGAAGCGTCGCTGTTGTTGCTTGACTGGCTTCGCATCTGGCCGAATGTTGAGTTTGTGAAGGGCAATGGCGAAATTTAACCCTGGCATGTCTTCATAGCTCCAGGCGAATATATCAATGTATTCTCTGACAAGTTCTAGCAGCGACTTCCGCTCTTCGTCTGCTAGGCTTTTACTGACAAAAATTGGTTTTGGAGAAGATTCACTACCGAGGTCAACCTGTATGACTTCATCTTCAGTAGGAGGTTCTCTCAGTTCGAACCATTTTTCCCATTATGCATCCAATTGCTGGGCCCACGGCTCTAGCTCGAGGATCTCGGGGATGTCTTCGTCTTCTTCGTAAGCGTCTGCGAATGCCATATTGACTGACAAGACTTGTCTGAACACGTCTCTGATGCTGGTATCCGAGTCAGAAGTTGGTGACCCGGTTGAATATGACTGCCAGTCGTATTCTTCATCTGAACTCTCAGGGGTCGTAGTAGGCGTTACATACCCTAACCCGCATCGAGTTTTGCTATAGTAGTCCCGTGGTTTGCCCGCCGGGACTGGCGGCTTCAAAGGTAATCGTCGCCCGGTGCCGTAGTTCAAACCTGGCATCGTTTCCAGATCATACCCCTGTTTATGTATGAGATATTTGGATTGGGGGCTATAAAGATACAGAGGCAGTCTTCCGACATCTGACCCGAGGTCGGCTTCCTCTATGGTGAAGGGATGTGGGTCGTCCTTCCGGCCGAAGATGATTGGATGGTCCCCTCCCTCGATTATTCGGTAAGGGTCTTCTACTGGAGTAAGCTGGATCGCAGTGTACACAATTGTCACCTGTGTGTGTAGGTGAGTGCCTATACCGTGTTCCATAGCATACATTGTACATAGCTTATTGAGCTCGGTGTAGTTCAAAGATAACCCTTTATTGATAAAGTAAGGTATCTTTTCTAGGGGGATTATATCATCAGCGGAGGGAACATCAGTGTGGGCAGCCACATACTTGGCTAGCTCCGATTCCTCTTCGGCTACCCCCTGTGTAAGTGAAGACTGAGGGGACGACCTGGGTAGCTTGATCGTCAGAGGTTCAGCTGATGGAGCAGAGCGTGGAGTTGTTGGCAGACTAACGACCCCCAGTTTGGCATTTGATGTGGAGCGAGGAGTGGCTGGTTCGCTAGAAGTGTCAGACCTTGTATCGGGGGTGACGACCCTTCTTGGGAAGGCGTATCGTCAGTGGCCTGTCGGAGGGATTGAGCTTCTCCATTTGGGGTTGACCGACTCTCGGCAGTCTGATTGTTAGTGGCCCCGTTGTGGGTCTCGACACTTGGCCGGACCTTGGCAGCCAGATTATCATCTGCTCTTCCTGTGCCGAGAAGCTGATCGCATCCTTCCGCAGAGTGGCAGTAAGGGGTACGGACCTGCCCGGTTTGTGAGCTTGGAGGTGGATCATCAGAGGTTCTTCTGACCCTGTGGCTGTCTCAGTACTGGCTTGTACATCTCCTTCACCAAGGTGCTTCTTTGACTTTTCGTACAGGCAGGAGTCTGAGTAGTAAGATTCGACCCCTTTGAAGGGATCGATATCAGCAAATTCTGTCCTCACGAAGCCGTATTTGTCGACATATTTGAAGTACTGGTGCAGCGTGGAAGGCACGATCATATAATCGTATATCCATGGGCACCCCAAGAGGATGTTGTAAGAAGTGTCTGCATCTATGACGTAGCAGGTGAATTCGGATTGGAGATCGCCAATCTGACACTTCAGACGAATCTTCCCGATTGGGTAGCTCCTGCCCGAATTAAAACCGCTGATGGCGGTCCTTATGGGTGTCAGGCGATGCATGGGGATGCGGAGATGATGTAGCAGACCCTTCGGGATGATGCTTATAGAAGAGCCAGGATCAATGTGCATCCGATCCACCTTTACGTCGCCGATGTATCCAGTATAGTATAGTGGGCGATCGTGCCGATTAGTTTTGATGAGCATATCTTACGGGGTGAAGACGATGTTTGGCATTGCGCCAATGCAGGCACTGTCCTGGAGATCCACAGGTGAGTCCTCCCCGGTGAGGTTGGATTGAGCCAGATAGGCATCGGCTTTTTGGAGTGCTTCGCTCAATGCAATACGAACGTCCTTGGAGAGCCTTAGGAGTTCGTACAGTGACAACTTGGCCGGTGTGTTAGCTAATTGCGCTAAGATGTCAAAGTTGTAGGGCCTCTCTAGCCCTTGGGCTGCCTCTTTTCGGAGGGATTTATCGAAGCGAGTCTCCCTCGGCCTAGGCTTGTCGGTCGTCGAAGGCTGAGCCAGTCCCGGAGCATCAGTTGTAGTGGGTTGATGATTTTCAGCTGGATTGTCAACCACAGGTTGGGATTGCGCTCCAGACCGCGTGACGACGGCTGTAGCTTCCTCGATGTCTGCCGAGATTGTGTGGCAGGTCCTGACTTTTCTACTTTTCTTCTTGTAGGTGGAAGATGGTGTGGGCCGAGTCACTTCTGACACCAAGTCTGGATGGATCCACATGACCTTCCCTCGTGATGTGGTGAGGGGTACTAGACCAGCAGCCTGATCTCGGGGAGGTGGAAGATTGGTAATCTCCATTGTCGCCAGAGGGATGGGGACCACCCCGTCTTGAGTTTCCGTCGGAGGAAAGCTGCCGAATTGTACGGACACCATATTGGCTGCCACGGTTACCTCTTCGAAATCGATGGCCAGAGCGTTCGAATCGATGAGATTTGGATGTACCATTTCAGCTGGTAGCAATCGTGTGTAGCATGATGGACATAGCGATGATAATTGCAGTACTTTGGATTCTCTATCTCTGTCGATCGCGGTTCCCATTTTGGTGGAGGAAGCTGAATTCTGTCCCCTTGTATGAGCATGTCCAAGATGGGCTTGACGTGACCGTCTTCGAAGGAGTAAGTGATTTGCGGCCATTATTTGTCTGCTGGCTTTGGCTCAGGTTTTTGTGCTGTATCGGCCACCATAGCCTGCTTTCCTTTGCTATCCCGATTGTTGGAGGGGCTACCCTCATTATCGTTGTTGGGACGCTTGCCCTTGTTTTCTCCTTCCGAGATGTGCAATCCCAGTTGGCGAGCCTTCTTCAGTCGTTCTTCGGCGCTTGTGGCACTGATGATGAACGTCTTCCAATCCTTGAATTGACTTTCGCCCATCCAGAGACTGATTGTCGGGAGGAGTCTCTTTTGGCAAATCTCGATCAAGGAGGAATCTGGGTTTCCAGAGGGTAGCTTCATGGCGGTCTGGCAGAACCGCTCGATGTAATTTCTTGTCAGCTCTTTCTCCCCTTGGACGACGTCCATGAGGGTGGACATGGTGATGTCCTGTCCTATTTTGTAGAATCTCTCCAAGAACATGCACTTGAAACCGGCGAAGGAGTGGATGCAGTTGTCCGGCAGGTTACGATACCAGTCGAAGGCGACTTCTTCCAATGCCCCGATGAATAATCGTGTGAGAATGGCATCGTCATGGGGCAGATGGTCGGTGGTGACCTCAAAGTAAGTGATGTACCGACTTGCCGAGGTCTTGCCATCATAAGGATTGATATTGAACGATTTATATCTTGGTGGGAATGGAACATCCCTCCATGTAGCAGGATATGGTTGCCGTATTCTGAGGTCTTGAGAGTTTTCTCGAGCGTGGAACATGGCTCGGAGCTCCTGGACCTCTCTTCTCGCTTTGCGTGCTTCGTCCACGGCGGTGGGGACCGTTGTTTCCGGAGGATTGTTGCCCGGGTTCGGTGCCGCCGAATTCGAGTCCGCATTGACCGCGGGACCTGCGCTTGTTTGGCCAGGCGTCCCTCCTTGTAGAGTTGGAAGGGCCGCTTTAATCTCGTCTACAGACTTGACCAAAGCGAGTAATATGGCTTCGAGACTGTCGATGCGCTGGCGATCACAGGAACCACCTTGGTTGCTGTCTGTCATGAATACCATCTTCACATGAGGAGAGATAGACGGAGCGGTGGAGGTAGCGCCCTCTGAATCGGGGTATGTGGGTATGTTCCCTTCTGATTCAGACTCGGAAGGAACAGTACCCCCAGCCTCCGAGTTCGCCTCGTCTTGGGAGTTGTGGATGTCGTTGGGGACGTCGAGGTTTGCTGTATCCGATAGAAAAGTTGTCTCCCCTGGCTCGTCTTCTTGGAATATCGGATTGTTGTGGAGGCTCGGAGGGGTACTACCCCCAGCCCCAGCAACCTCCTGCGTTATGGACGACGAGCCTCCCACTGTAGCAGATTTCGTCTTAGAGCGAGTACCTTAGAAAACTCCGGTGGTGGGCACCCGCTTAGACGACAGTCTTTTAGTCGCAGTGGTTGAGGTCTTCGGGCTGGAAACATTCGTCTTCTTCCCCCTTCCATCAGTGGGGACTTTCCGAGCAGAGTTGCAGGAGACGACGGGTAGTGTCTCGTCTTCTGAAGATGGCTGTTGCAGTCTTTGAAAGATAGACTGTCGGTCTTCTTGCATTGTTGTGCCATTGCAGCAGCAGTTAACGATGATTTGGGTACAGTGACGTCCGTGGGAGGACTCTTTGTATCCCGATGCATCTTTTCTTTTCTTGCGTTTGTGGAGGATGGCCTCACGCAAGTCAGATGGGTCTGGACCGACCATGTTTGCTCCCGAGATTTTGGGAGACTTTTGTGAACCTCTCTGTCCGTCTGCCGCCGGACTGGACTCGTGTAGTTCTGTACAACTTCCCATCCGAGGCTCGCGTAATAATTAGCGGGACGCCCTGATAGTCAGAGGTTGGGGCAGCTGACTGGGCTTGGTGAGCCCGTGCTGCTCTAGACTTCTTCCTTTTAGCACTCGCGGGCGCGTAATAGGAAGAGTCCAAGTTGAATATCACAGAGTCTGGCTTATCATCCAGAGAATCATCAGGGCCAGGACCGCATGCGAGACGGTCGAAGACTGATTGAGAGAAGCGTGGAACAGCCGCTATGCGGCTAGGATTGGGAACCGTGCAGGCTGTCTGCATGCGGTTGTCTTTAGCTATCGGATGGGTTATCCTTGTGCGACTAGGGGTCACGACCGTGCAGGCTGGCCGCATGCGGTTGGCAATTATGGCCGCATGGGTTTTCTGTAAGCGATTGACTTCAGTAGCCGCATAAGCTTCGTCCATGCGGTTGGCAACTGTAGCCGCATAAGTTATACGGCTGACAGATGTGGCCGCGTGAGTTTTCTTCCTGCAGTTTACGGGTGTAACCGCATAGGCTTTCTCCATGCGGCTAGAACCCTTATGCGGCTCGGATCGCATAGAGTTCCTCTTTGCCCCTGCAAGTCCAGCATCATAATGTTTTCTTCTGCCGGACTTGGGGACAACAGAGTCGTCTATGATCTAAAGTGGGGCCGCGGGAGAGTCTTCTCTGCCGTCTTGAGCAACAGAGGGTATCTCTGCAAGAGCTTCAGTAGGAACGAATGATCGGGATCTCCACTCCTTGCGGGCCTTCTTTGTACGGGCTCGCTTCTGGACCGGGCCAGCGCTCTTGTCGGAGAGCATTTCTTCGAACGCCTGTTGGTCGAACCGGGCGACCATCTTCTATTGTGTGGAGCCAAGCTTGGCTGCATCCGATTGCGTCACCAACTCCTCAGCAGTGGATAAGTTTGTCCCCAGCAGAGTCGCCATCGTATTTGCGATGAAATATAAAAGAGCAGAACAGTTTTATGGGAGGACTGGACTTTTACTTCACGTTACAAACTCGTTTGTACAAAGAAAGCCTAGGGACGAAAACCTAGGTACAGCAATCTAAGTACAATTGTTTATTTTTGATTCTGAGGGGTGACGATAGAGGCTCGGAAAGGCGACGGTAGCCCTGCCTTACTCCTTGGACGATCGGTATGCAGCCTTGGCTCCTGTGACGAAATAGTTGTCATTGATGAAGAAATGCTCTTCTTGCTCTCCTCGTATTGCTCTTCTGGCTTCTCTCTGTCTGGATTGATCTCTGTGGATTTTTTCTCTGATTATTGGGAGGAGTGTCTCTCTGTATATGCGTATCTCCCTCTGTTTTGTATATATCTCACAAGGGAATGGCACCTTGCTATTTATAATAGTGGGAGCATCATTAGGATTTACAATGATTGCCTCTTGGAGATGGCGGCGGCCTGTGGATTGGTCAATCTAGGCCATTCGTTTTGATTGTGACGAATCCGGACCGTTGAGTGTAGATTACACCAAATCTCATCAGCAATTAATGCTGATTGGAATAAATATTCCTCATAATGATCTTCTGATGTCTGCGAATAAATTTGATTTATCCTTCTGCCACGTGTCCCAGATTATTGGGATTTGACCCAATCTTTGATTGCAATAAATCTGAGAAATTGATCGGCTTAGGACACGTGTCCTAGGAGCCACTGGGGGGATCTGAACCGCATGACGATTGAGCCGCATATGATTTTGGGCCGCATAAGGTTAGGGCCACGTGTCAGGGCTGCCAGGGTAGTGGCCCTCCCTCGAGCCTT